>JALPQD010000724.1:0-16284 GCA_023101885.1 Typhlomys cinereus
ACAACTTAAATGTGACTCTTCCCAACCCACTTGAACTATTCTAAGATAACATGAATTTTTTATTGAGGTTCAAAATTCTTAAGTTTACTGCTAGAGCTTTTGTTTTTTAGAGAACTAAGCCACTGTAAAGCATGAGACTTGACCACCTTCTCTGCCCTTCTTTCCTCCTCCCATCCCTTCCAATTGCTGTCTTCTGCCTTCCCCTCTTTCCATCCCTATCTGCTAAGTTAAAATATCAACACAAGAGAGCCAGCTCAAATGTGAGATATTTTCATCATCTGCTCAGAGACCACTGCCAAATATCAAGGTTGTTGACCCATGTGGAGTGTAAATATACTTTTGAAAACCGTATGTCGAGGGGCCTCGCTTCCATTATTCACTGGGGTCAGCTCAGAAGTAGGCTGCTCAAGAAGACGACCACTTGGGAGGCCACCGTAGACATATACACAGGCTATTGTGTGGCTGCTTTTCACTGCCCTAGATAAAGTCAGAAGGAGTGATTCACTTGACGTAATTCATCTATTGAAAAGCCGACAGCTACAGTAGCTTTCGTTTGCAGAGTGGGCTTTTCAACACAGAAAGGGAACGTTGGTGTTTTCAAGGTAATCAGCTGCATTTTTCTCTCTCTGACACAGCAATCTCCGGGTAGGGAATTGTGACCCCCAGCTGCTGAGGCGACCCAGTGAACCCTGCCTCCCGGTGTTCATGGCCACGTGAAATTGGTTCCTCTTGAGTAGTGACTGGAACTAGTGAGTTCTTCTAAGAAATGCAGCAAAAGGGACAGCCTGATGTCACTTCCATTGTGAGGCAACAAAGAACTGTGATTTCTCTCTTGCTGGTTATGTTCCCCCAGGTACTGCTCACTGCCTGAGAGTAGCGTAGTCTTTGTAGGCTTCAGCCCAATAGACAGCAGATAACTAAGCCCACAGGTTAGTCTTAGGAAATCCTTGAGTTGATCTTTCTCTAATGATGTCTGTAACCACAGTGTTGTGATTATCAAGTCACTTCGTACAACAGAGCACCTGCCTGTGTCTTTGTAACAGCCTGAATGAGTCTCTGATACAATATATAGTTATGATGCTCTAGAATTCCAGACCTTCACAAACTCAGAAGCCATGTGCTGTCACGTGCCATTAAATGATAGATAATTTACAGATTAAGAATGGGGCAGCGCCCCAACTTGGAAGAAGCCAAAGGAAGCCTCTCTCTCTCTCTCTCTCTCACTCTCTTTCTCAAATCAAAAGTAACTATATAAATCTGTGCTCTCTCTCTCTCTCTCACTCTCTCTCTTTCTCAAATCAAAAGTAACTATATAAATTGTGCTCTCTCTCTCTGTCTATATATATATATATATATATATATATATATATATTATATATAATCTTTACAACTGAAGGCTAAGCTTTGGGCACATCTTTAAAGAATTAGTAGTGAAGCAGCTCATGAGCAAGTCTGCAAGAGGTTGATAGATGTGGGGAGACCCAACTCATAGTAGGTAAGACTATTCCCTGATCAGGTGAATAAGATGGGGGAAGTTAGTTCAGTTAAGCAGGCATTCTTCAGCATACTTTGGCAGTTTTGCTGTCCAGCAAGTGAATTTTTCCCCTCTCTGAGCAATCCTGGGCAAATGGTATGACCAGGCCCCAGATGTTGATATGAGCTCTCCTGCCAAGCTGTACTAAGAACTGTAACCAAGAATCATAAGAAAGAACAAAACCCCTTTGATCCCTAAGCTCTTTGGTCACAAATTTATCAACAGCATGCAGGCAAACTGAAATACAAAAAAAAAAGGAAAATAAATAAAATAGAAAACCCACTTCAGGGTAATGGAAATGTTTGGAGAGCTTGACAGAAAGCAGAAAGGAATTCATTGTCTTTAAGAGCTATTTCATCTAGAGTTGAACAGCTCCTGGTCTCAGGGAAAACCATTTTCTCTCTCTCTCTCTCTGTCTCTGTCTCTCTCTCTCTCTCTCTCTCTCTCTCTCTCTGTCTCTCTCTGTCTCTCTCTCTCTCTGTCTCTCTCTCTGTCTCTCTCTCTCTCTCTCTCTCTCTCTCTCTTTCTCTCTGTCCAGTCACAATAAAGCTGATTAGATTCCTGCTTCCTGTATTTATCTTTTAGCATACACACGCCCTGACTATACTGATTGGCTTACATGGTTTCCAGGCCGGCTGCAGATGGTCCCATTGCCTGTCTTAGGCTGATTATTACTAGTTTCCATCATAATCACATCCCAATAACTACAGAAATATTAGCTCCATTTATGCACAAGAAAATCTGGGAGAGGTCACACACCACATATTTAGAAGAGCTCAGAATAGAATTCAGTCTCAAAGTCCTGCTCCTCAGATTTTCAACTGCCTGACTCTGTGAAAAAGCAAAATACATTTCAAGACTCATGTATGGAATAGTTCCCATAGCTCTATTTCTACCAGTTTCTGAACTTGTACCCTGTGTTTAATGTTGATCCTTTTTCTTCTTCAGTGATATAGTACCTGAATCAACTTTGTGTTTCCAAAACTTTATTCTGATCTCTTATCTAAAATCTTAGAGTCTTAGAATATAGAATATTGGAATCTTTCTCAAGCAGTCTGTATTGCCTCCTCGAAAGTGTTAGAAAAATCCTGGATTTAGGGCTGGAAAGATGACTCCGGGGTTAAGACTGTCTCACAAGCAGAAGGTTCTGAGTTCAGATCCCAGGTCCCACGTAAAAATGCCAGGCAGAAACAGGAGCAGCTTGCATTCCTGGCCCTGGTGGGCAGAGCCCAGGAAATCTCAGAACGAAGCAAGGAGGTAGAAGTGATCCAGGATGTCATCGAAGTCATCCTCGGTCCTCCACAGGAATGCTCTCTGATACACACACACACACACACACACACACACACACATACACACACACACACATTAAATATATAGATAAATAAATAAATAAAAAGAAAAACTATGGATTTAGAAATTTCATATTCTCAGGTTCTAATTCAGTTGTTATCATTTACCATGTGACCATTTGTTGTATGCCACTAGATACAAAAAAAAAATGACAGGAATAATAATGCCTCTTTTGATAACCAAAGGAGATGCCAAATACAAAATATTCACATGGCATAGCATAGTGTTTTATAGCAAAATGGAATATTGTGATTGGACGGTGCATCTTTCTGAGGTAAAAAGAATATTGTGATGTCACAACAAAGCATTGTGATATAAGGAGCATTACAATGTTATAACACAGCATTATGATATTACAATGAAGTACTGTGATAGCACCGTGAGGCAATGTGATATCACAACAGAGAATTATGATATCATAAAGAGCACAATGTCAAAAATGCAGCATCCATTATATCACAGTAAAGCATTGTGGTGACACAATGGAGCATTATGCTTTCAGAGCACATCACTGTGAAGTCACAAAGGAGCATTTTACTACCAATAAAAACACTGTCACAATAGAGCTCTGTGGCAATGCAATGCAGCACTATGATGACATAATGAACATTGAGGTGTGACAGTGTAACAGTTGCCAGCACAATGGACCATTGGTACTTTACAAGGTGCAGCATTGTAATGTCAACAGCTCTTACCTTTGCTACCTTTGCTCCTATAATCTCTTCCACAGTCTTTTGAATGTGAATAGAAGAAACTAGACTGTCTCTGTCAGATAGCCAGTTATTTTGTACCTTGCCAAAATTCAATATTTACTTTTCATGTCTTGAGCAGGTGAGTTCTGCAGGATTAGCTCTTTCTATCGTGTTGTTCCTTGGTTAATATTGGAACTTTTAACATGATCATGAAATATGCAACATACTAGATGAAAGGTTTCAAGTTTATTGGACAGTGAGATATTAGTAATAATGATATTAAATCTCAATTCACTTGAACATTGACCTAGGCAAATTTTCAAACAATCCCCTGAGTTCTCCAACATTCGGTCAATGTTATAAACCCTGACAAAAATCTCCAGCATATGTCCAAAAATGATTGTCATCAAATAATACTTCAGGAAATATGTGATTAATTTTATTTTACACTTTCTTCCATGCAGAAATTTCACATGAAAGGAAGCCGACATGAGATTATCCTTCAGGATGAGCTGCATTAAGAGAGAACTTTGTGACCACCAAAGCAATGGTTTCACTCTGACTTGACATGAGAACAGGACAAATAACTTAAATCAGGAGAATAGGAAAGATACCCCCCCATGGACAGCATGACAGGGCGAGTGTGGATCTGAAGCCACCTGAGAAATCTTTCCTAAGTGTCTAAACCTGCAGCAGCCCCAAAACAAAGGAGTTTTCTGACTTCATAGGTTTCCAATGTGACTGGAATGTAGGACTATGTGCAGAAGTCAGGAAAATGATGATAAAGACTGTCTATAGATTAAAGTTGTCTCAGTTCTGAACAGTGGAGAGCTTCAAGGGAGAGGATGGGAAATGCAAGGGACTGAGAAAGAGACTGCATATGTGTGCCTGCTTTCTGCAAGAGGAAAGTAGAGGCTCTGAGATCTAACAGTTTAGAATCATGAAGAAACTTGACAGGCTAATCCTTCCATTTCGAGTCATGTGATAATCTGTTCATTCCAAAACACAATTCATCCTTGATTGTGTTTATACTTTTCTGATTCATTTTTTTCTTTTTTTTAAAGTTTCATCCCAATCATTCCTTCCCACTTTCTTTTTTTAAAATTTCCCACTCATCAAACATAATAGGTACTCCAGTCCCCTCCCTCCCTCCACCCATCCCTGGTCCCCCTTGCTTCCTCCCCCCTTTCTCCTTCCTTTCACCCCACCTCCCTCCCTATCTCTCCATACCGCCCTCTTCCCCCTTAATCCCTGGAGCATCCTTTAGTGTGAATGTCAAACTTCCCTCTGTCCTCCACTCTAATGAGGTGTAAGGTCTCAGTGGCATTGCCCAGAGCCCTTTCTTGTGTTCCCCTTTAGTATGGAAACACTATTGTGGCTGTTAATCCCTTGCCTCTAAGGATCCTAGTGTCTGTGATCCATGTAGATTTTGGGGGGTCATTGATGTGTCAGTCATTGTGCAGGTCATACAAAGTCCTATTATGGTTACTGCAGCCCTAACTTGTGGGGAGTATCTTGCATATCGTTGCTTCTCTCCATCTTTAGGCTCTTACAATCTTACTGCCCGCTCTTCTGCAAGTTTCCCTGAGCTTTAGGATGAGGAGAGATTTGGCTAGTCTGGTTCCAGGTGATTAATGTAGGGTCTCTGATGTTCTGAATTATAGTTTGTTGTTGTTTTCAGTTTTGCTGCTCCTGCACCACGCTTGGCTCCATCCTGATTGGTATTAGATGTCACCTCCTAGCCAAAGATAAAAAGCTGTTAAAATGGAGTCTTACTATAAGAGTAGATTCAAAGATGGAATAAGAGTAGGAGACTGTGGTGAGGGAGGTCAGTCTCCCATTTGCAGGATGGTTACCATCTATCTACCAGACTCTATGTCCTCCCTGACTGGTGAGATCAAACCCCCTCAGTTGCAAGTGACCAGGAAGGAAAGTGAGTGAGCTTAACCAGATGTCCCACTACTTACTTGCAGAAATTGATGGTGACCTATTTTCTCTGCTGTAGCATGATCCCTTCTCTCCTTATTTCTGGGGGGCCTTCCTCCCCCTTCCCTCCTGGTTATAATCTTTGCAAATGCTGTAGGTATCACAGAGATTTATCTTTGAATATGTAACTAAGCTTCCCACCTTCCTATTCATTGATCATTCATTCTTATGTTGTCTAGAAGAAATTATCTCTGATATTACATAAAATTGCATTTTACCTTATTTTTTTTAAATTTTGCTTTATTTATTTATTTATTTGTTTGTTTGTTTGTTTGTTTTTTGTTTGTTTTTTTGCAACACTGTCTCATGTGTTCCAGACAAGCCTCATACTCACAATGTAGCCAGTGATGACCTTGAACCAGAGCGCTGGGTTATAGTCACTTCCAGTTTATCTGGTGCTGAGTATCAAACTCTGATCCCTGTGAACAGTTACTTGTAGCTTTCTCTACCAAACAGGCTACTAATACATCTCAAGCCCCTAAAATTATGACTGATTTATCCTGTATGGTGATGCATGCCTGTGATCCCACACTCTGGAAGATGAGCACAGGCTCATCTTCGACTAGCTTGGACTACTTCGTTGGGCCATGTGTTTCAAAAGAGGCGTTTTTAACAGTAAAAAGTAGATGTCTTTGCATTTCGCTAATGCCTTTGTTGAATATTAGCCAAGTTAGGGATGGGGGTGAGTTCCTGTTTTTTGTTTTTGTTTTTCCATTTCTATGGTAACACTAGAATGAAATCTGAGTTCTAGAACACACCTAGTATGAGCCCCTCCCTTAAATAATCCACTGGGTCCATCAATCAGTTGGCCAGGAATACAACCACCAGGAAATCTGAGTTACCTGGAGACATGTCACTAGAGAAAGTAACTCCACTCTCCACAGCCAGTCTTGAACCTCAGTGGTCTCCGAGTGAAGTATACTGCTTCATGAGATCTTCTCTCTTCTATGATGAAATCTTATGCAGGTCTCATGCAGATAAATATAGAAATGCTGAATTCAGTGTGCAACAGCTCTGACATGTCCAAAGGTGACCCTCATCCCCACTCTCTGGTTCTTACATTCTTACATGCCCTCTTCCAAT
Source organism: Typhlomys cinereus (assembly GCA_023101885.1). NCBI lineage: Eukaryota > Metazoa > Chordata > Mammalia > Rodentia > Platacanthomyidae > Typhlomys > Typhlomys cinereus. Next base: position 6,649 of record JALPQD010000724.1, read on the forward strand.
ATGTTTCTGAGTCTTGGTTGGAGGAAATGATATAGGTGTCCTGTTTAGGCCAAAGGCTCCAAAGTCACTTATTCTCTGCACTTGAGCTAGTTGCAAGTCTTTGTATTAAACACTGAAGGCATACATTCTTATACATTGAGATTTTCTTACAATCTAAAATATATACTACTTATTCAATCTCTCTCTCCTTATAAGATTGCAAAGTTTTGGAATTTAATCTCCTCATCTATTCTGGTCACTTTTATATACACCAAACATAGCAACTACCAAATAGGGGTGTGCTCAGATGAGCAGAAGAATAAAGTAATAAATAAATAAGAACTTGGAAATAGACTTTTTATCATAGGAACTGTATCTCATAAATCTTGGTGACAGGGTTGAAGATATGTTCAGTGAAAATATACTTACCTAGTAGTATTCACAAGCAAAACCCAAATCCCTAACTGATACCATTAAAAGAACAAACTTCTGGCTGGGAGTGTAGTTCAATAGTATAACAAATACTTGGTACACTGGAGCCCTGAGTTCAACTCCAACACCAAAAATTAAAAAGCAAAGATCTTGCTAATACCAAGCCAGTCCCCAAATTGTTTCCTCTGTTTGCAATGTCCATTACTTCATTCACAAATGGGTAGTGATACTCACAATGCACTGTAAAATCTGATGTGAAGCTACTGTCCCCCTTAAGCACATGGTATCTCTAGCCACTTTAGATTCACACTGTGACTTAACAGAGTAGACTCAGATGCCGTTAACAACATTGAAAACTTCTAAGATTCTTTCCTAGGAGCTTCAAATGCAATGTATAGAATCAAAGTATTCTATACCTAGAATTCATTTTGAATACACCATTTTTTTTACATTTAAGGACAGAGGAAGAGAATGAAGGAGAGAGGTAGTTTTTGTTTGTTATGTTTTGTTTTTGAACAATTTCATATAGCTTGGGCTGACCATGAACTTGCAATTTAGTTGAAGATAACCTTGAATTTCTTTCTAATCTTCCTAACTCTACCTGCCAAGTGCTGGGATTACAAGGCTTGTACCACCACACCTGGTTTTATGCTCTAGTGAGGCTTGAGCTTAGGACCTTATGCATGCTAGGCAAGCTCTTTACCAACTGAGTCCCAAGGTCCCAAAGGTCCATTGATAAAAACATAATCATGAGAAACAATAAAATAATAAATCATACTAAAACATTTATAATTATGAAACTACTAAAGAATTATGGCAGATTTCTTAAAGTCCAGGTTTTTTTTAAGTTAGCAAATATAAAACTGAGACTGTGGCATGCTCCTTGCAATTGTAGTTGTTCCTATGGGAAGTACACTAAGATACCTGGAATTATATTTAATATAAGTTTCTGTCTTTAGTCTATCAGGGGAAATTGGATAAGAACATTGTGGTTTATAATAACTCAAAAATTCTCAGCTGTAACACAATAGGCAGATGTAATTAGTGGTAGGAATGTCAATTCCCTGCACTGGGAATTCTGACTTTATTGCTATTAAGCCCTCTGCACAGAAGTTAGGCTAGAAGATCTTGGGACTACATGTTACATACACCCACCTACCTCCTATCCTATATTCACCTTTGATGCAAAGTGGATTTTCTCCAAGAGTAAAACTATCAAATGTAAATGATACCTGTTGCTATAGCAGCTAAAATGATCAGTTCTTCCTTCCTCCTCTCAAAGGGACTTTCCTGCATTCAGTATCTTTTTCAGGTGAGAACATAAGTGAGGAGCTAGCTCATGATTACTCTTACCTATTCTCTCAGTCGTATAGGGAAACTCACCAACCGTTCAAGTTTCAAATCATTGTAAAATCAAAAGAATAATATGATTGACTGATGGCTCCATATTAACATCATCTGCCTTGGGTTATAATAAGCCTTTACATCAAGAGAAAATGGACACTAGTTGAGTCAGAACTTTCCATGGTTTAAAAGTTGGTTGCATGTCAAGTTAGAATCATGTTTGATTCCCTGCGGTTTGATTTAGCAACACCCCATTAAGGTTGGCCTCCCCAGTAGTGAGACAGATGATTATTTGCTTATCCCTGCAGGTTCCTTCCAAACTCTTCACTCATTTTCTCAGTGTAATTCCTGTCTACTTAAGACAGTTGAGAGGATTAGATACTATCAGAAGGATAAGTAGGATTCTTTCTTCAAAGTGACTAATCTCTTGTGATGTAAGCACCAGAAACAGGAAAGGTAAAGTTCCGCCAACATTCTTATCAAATTTATTGCTAACATTTTCCACTACTGTTCATTTCAAGGATGGTTCCTTGAACCATAGGATATTATATGAGGATTTAGATTCCAACTAAGGAAAGTAAATCAGACAGACAAACTTACATATGCACTAAAAACACATACAAACATTCACATGAATTTTATTTATAACAGTCTTGAAGCAGAAAAAAATCCCAAATATCCATCAACAGAGAAATGGATGAATAAAAGCATACGTAATAAAAGGGATAGCCTATTAATAAATGCAACATATGGGTAAATCTCTGCAGAACTGTACAAGGACTGTACAGAACAGATGGATCAGACTATATCATTGCATTTACATGACATTTTAGAAAAACCACATGTAAAATCTGCAGTGGCAAAAATTAGTTCATTAGTTTTCTATAGCCAAAATAGATCAAGAAGAAGATTGAAAACAACAGAAATAGTCTTCAGTAGTTTGCACTGGTTGCATACGAGCATAGAAACGTATACAAATATTTAAAATTAACGTTTTTATTATATGTAAATTTTATCTCCATAAACATGACTCACTTTCACTGGACTTTATGATGCAATGAAGAAATGAACTCAACATAAAAATTTGTTATGGTATGGCTGTGACTCAGTGGTAGAGAACTTGTCCAGAATGCACAAGACCCTGGGTTCTGTGCACAGGACCACATACTCATACAAAAATATTGTATTTCGGCCCCGCCAGCTCCCCAGGTCCCAAGTGAAGAATTCTGCCATCAACATCAGACCCTCTGCCTCTCCAGCCTATCGGGGACCTACACACATGGTCCATGGAAGACACACTGCTACTCAGAATTCAATAGAGTCCAAAGGAAACTCAAGCAAACTCAAGGAACAAAGGGAACACAGGCCATACATCTGGACTCCACTACAATCATATATCACGTGGGGAGATTCTTCACATCCAGCCCAAAGATAAGTAAACTTTTTCTTTTTTTTTTCACCTTACTGATCCTTAAGTATCAATGCTGTAGATCAACTTCTCATACAGCCACCCCAAAAACATACAACTCCAGGGAGTACACCACTCCCCTCACATATCACCAAGATACTAAATCGTAAAAGTGCACTACCATACTAATATTCACCCCTGGTTACTTAACCTGACTTAACTGATGTACTAACAGCCTATAGCTCATCTAGGATATAATATAACATACACAAACATACCCAATCCAAGGCAAGCACTAGTAATAACTGGCAAGTGTAACAATACCAACTACATCAGTTCAGTGAAAAACACACAGAAACTGAAAGGTCCTAAAACAAAACAACAATGCCCAAGTCAAAGTGCAGATCCACGAGAAACAAAACCCAAGAAGACCAATCTCCCGAAAGAATCAATCCCATAATGATGGATTCCGACCAGAACAAATCACAGAAAATAGCCATGAAAGCCAGACCCAACATAACGACTTTCAGAGTATGATCATTACCATGATTAATACTATGAAAGAGGAAATCCGAGAAGAGTTAAACAACCGTATCAACCACTTTGAACAGGAACACAACAGGCACTTGGAGGAGTTGAGAAAAACAGTTCAAGAAAAAAAATAGGTATGGAGCATTAAAACAGTCTCAGGCAGAGTTTAAAATTGAACTAAAAGACAAGTTATCTTCAACCCAAAACTCAACAGAGAGTCTTATCAGCAGAACAAATGAGGCAGAAAATAGAATTTCAGATCTTGAAGACAAAGTGGGAGAATTAACCAGCTCAATGGAAGAGATTGTTAAAGCCAAAAAGATACTGGAGAGGAACATTCAAGAGATATGGGACACCCTGAAGAAGCCTAACATGCGCATTCATGGAATACCAGAACAAGAATCCCAAAATACCACACCGGAGGAAATATTTCAATTCATCATAAATGAAAACTTCCCACAACTAAAGAATGAGAGGCCTATCCAAATACAAGAGGCATTTCGCACTCCAAACAGATATGACCAAAATAGAAAATCCCACGGCAAATAATAGTCAAAACACTCCACATTCAAGACAAAGAAAAGGTGCTGAGAGCTTCAAGGAAAAAAAGCAAGTCACTTTTAAAGGTAAACCTATTAGAATAACAAATGACTACTCAATGGAAACAGTAAAAGCAAGAAGAGCTTGGAGAGACATACTTCAAGTATTAAATGAGCAAAAATGCCAACCCAGACTGATATACCCGGCAAAACTATCTGTCATGATTGAGGGAGAAAGAAAAGTTTTCCAGCACAAAGACAACTTGAAGGGATACATGTCTACCAAACCAGGCCTTCAAAAAATCCTAGAAATGATACTCCAGCTTGAAGAAAAGAACAAGCGTATCCAGGAGGACAGAAGGGAAGTATAGAACCTCCAAAACATAAATATCAAACAATGCACTTACAAAATCTACTAAACATAAAAAATGTCCAGAATTAAAAATAATTTCTCCATTATAACATTAAATGTCAATGGTATTAACTCACTGATTAAGAGACACAGATTACAAACTTGGATTAAAAACCACAATCCAAAAATCTGCTGCCTTCAGGAAACTCATCTCACCACAAAAGATAGGCATCCTAAGAATGAAAGGCTGGTCCAAAATCTTGCAAGCTAATGGAACCAGGAAACAGGCAGGGGTAGCAATTATGCTTTCAGACAAAGTGGACTTCAAACCAAAGAAAATCATAAGAGACACAGATGGATACTACATTTTAGTCACAGGTACAATTCACCAGGAAGACTTCACAATACTGAACATATATGCACCCAATACGGGCCCCTCCACATTCATTAAGAAAACCCTACAGCGCCTAAAGCAAGAAATCAACCCCCAAACGATAATTCTTGGGGACTTCAACACCGCCCTCTCAACATGGGATAGATCAACAGGTCAAAAGCTTAACAGAGACACTTGGGAATTTAATTAAACCCTTAAAGAAATGGACCTTACAGATCTCTATCGAACTTTTCACCCACGAACCAAAGAATACACACTTTTATCAGCAGCACACGGAACTTTTTCCAAAATGGATCACACATTGGGCCACAAAATGAATCTACACATATACAAAAAGTTGAAATTCTAACCTGTGCCCTATCAGACCACCACGGCCTAAAGCTGGACATCCACACAACACAACAAACAAGAGAAAATACACTAACTCCTGGAAACTTAAAATATGATGCTGAATGAGAACTGGATTCAGGAAGAAATTAAAAGGAAATTCAAGATTTCCTGAAAGTGAACGATAATGAAAATACAACTTACCAAAATCTCTGGGACACAATGAAAGCTGTCTAAGAGGTAAGTTCATAGCTCTTAATGCCTACATCAAAAAATGGAAACATCAGAAATAAATAACTTAACAATGCAGCTTAAGCTTTAGAAAACTGAGCAATCTGATCCCAAAAGTAGTAGAAGAGAGGAGATTAGCAAAATAAGGGGAGAAATATCTGAAATCGAGATTAAGAAAACGATAGAAAAAATCAACCAGTCAAAAAGCTGGTTCTTTGAAAAAATCAATAAGATTGATACACCCCTAGCTAAATTAACCAAAAGCAAAGAGAGAAAACCCAAATTAACAAAATTAGAAATGAACATGGAGTTATCACTACTGATACCCAAGAAATCCAGAGAATTATAACATCATATTTCAAAAACTTTACTCTGTGAAGTTTGACAACACAAGAGATGGATGAATTTCTAAGTAAACACAACTTACCTAAATTGAATCAGGAAGTTGTGAATTATTTAAATAGTCCTATAACATATAAGGAAATTGAAGAAGTAATCTCGAATCTTCCCACCAAAAAATGTCCTGGACCAGATGGATTCAGCACAGAGTTCTACCAGACATTTAAGGAGTTAATAACACCAATACTCCTTAAACTGTTCCATCAAATAGCAAAGGAAGGAACACTACCAAATTCCTTCTATGAAGCTAATATCGTCTTAATCCCAAAACCTAATAAAGATTCACTTAAAAAAGAAACTATAGGCCGATCTCTGATGAACAGACGCAAAGATTCTCAACAAAGTCTTAGCAAATCGGATTCAAAAACATATCAAAAAGATCATTCACGGGGACCAAGTAGGCTTCATCCCCGGCACACAAGGTTGGTTCAACATACGCAAATCAATAAATGTAATTCATCATGTAAACCAGTCCAAAGTCCAAGACCACATGATACTCTCGATAGATGCAGAAAAAGCTTTGACAAGATCCAACAGCCTTTTATGATCAAAACGCTAGAGACAGTAGGAATGGAAGGAACCTTTATCAATATAATAAAAGCTGTATACAACAAGCCCACAGCAAGGATTATGCTCAATGGGGAACAATTGGAAGCATTCCCACTTCGATCAGGAACTAGACAAGGCTGTCCACTCTCACCACTTCTATTCAATATTGTACTTGAAGTCTTAGCTGAAGCCATAAGACAAGAAAGGGACATAAGAGGGATTCAAATCGGCAAGGAAGTCAAGTCCCTATTTGCAGATGACATGATCTTATACCTGAGGATCCCAAAAACTCCACCAGGAAGCTCCTGGAACTAATTGAGAAGTTCAGCAGGGTGGCAGGATACAAAATAAATGTGCAAAAATCAGAGGCCTTCCTATATGCCCAGAATGAAAGAAGTGAAAAAGCCTTGAGAGAAACAATCCCATTTACTATAGCCCCTAAAAAAATGAAATACCTTGGTATAAACCTAACCAAGGAGGTAAAAGACCTTTACAATGAAAACTTTAAAACCCTAAAGAAAGAAATTGCAGAAGACACCAGAAGGTGGAAAGACCTCCCATGTTCCTGGATTGGCAGAATCAACATCGTAAAAATGACCATCCTACCAAAGGCAATATACAAATTCAATGCTATACCAATTAAAATCCCAAAGCAATTCTTAAAGAAGTTGACCAAACAATCTCAAAATTCATATGGAGGCACAAAAGACCCAGGATAGCAAAGACAATCCTGAGTAACAAAAACACTGCTGGAGGTATTACCATACCAAACCTTAGTCTATACTACAAATCCATAGTTATAAAACAGCCTGGTACTGGCTCCAAAATAGACACACAGATCAATGGATAAGGTTGAAGACCCAGATATAAGCCCACAAAATACAGCCATTTGTCTTTGACAAAGGGGCCCAAAGAATCCAATGGAAAAAGAACAGCATCTTCAACAAATGGTGCTGGCAAAACTGGATCTCCACATGCAGAAGATTAAAGCTGGACCCGTACTTGTCACCATGTACAAGACTTAATTCCAAATGGATCAAGGACCTTGATAAGGCCAGAGACTATAAAAACCATAGTTGAAAGGATAGGGAACTCCCTCGAGCTGATTGGGCTAGGCCAACATTCCTAAACAGACATCCAATGGCACAGTCACTGCTACCAACTCTCAACAGTTGGGATCTTGTGAAATTAAAGAGCTTCTGTTCAGATAAAGAGATTGTAACACGAGCTCAAAGGCAACCCACAGAATGGGAGAAAATCTTCACTAACCACATATCTGATAGAGCTCTACTGTCCAGAGTGCACAAAGAAACTTAGAAAAAAACTCCAAGGAAACCAATGGCCCAATTAAAAAATGGACCCTGGGGTCCATCACCCTTTTTATCTGCTAGACTATATGCCCTCCCCTTCTGGTAGATCAGGAAAGAATGTACGTGAACTTAACAAGTTTCTCATTACTTACTTGCAGACCTTGATGGAGGCCTATTTTCTCTTCTTGTTTCTGGTGTGGCCTCCTACCCCATCTCATTACTGTGTTACATAGGTTTACTTTTGAGTGTCTCAATGTGGGCTGGGTGAGTTTGGTACTAGGAGCCACCTATTAGGGAGTACATATGGCTTTAATTTTCTGGGTTTGGGATACTTCACTTAAAATAATTGTTTCTAATGACATCCATTTCCCAGCAAATTCCAATAATTCATCATTTTTGATGGCTGAGTATTACTCCATTGTATAGATGTACCACAGTTTCTTATCCACTCATCAACTGTTGGACATTTAGGTTGATTCCATGATGTGCTATTGTAAACAGTGCTGCTATGAACATGGTCGAGCTTGTGCTATGGAGTGAAGGGCATTGCAGGAGCAGCAAAACTGCAAAAGAAAATCAACAAACCACAATCCAGAACTTCAGACACTCTATATCAATCACATAGAACTAGGCCGCCTAATCTCTCCCCATCTGAGCTCAGGGACATTTGTGGAAGAGGGGGCGGTAAGATTGTAAGAGCAAAAGGATGGGAGGAACAACGATTTGCAAGATTCTCAACAATAGTTGGGGCCAAAGCAATCATAATGGGACTTTGCATGCCTGCGCATGTCCAGTGCACTGTTGCCCTCATAAAGTCTAGCATCTGTTAAGGGCACCGAGATCCCTGGAGGCAAGGGAATGACAGCCATAGTAGTGCTCCTGTGCTTAAGTGGAACAAGAGAAAGGCTTATGGAAATGCCACTGGGTCCTTATATGTCATCTGAGAGGAGGACCCAGTGGAGAGTAAGGCGTACACAATAAAGGACTCTCTGGGAATTGGGGGGGGCACTGGGGGATGGGGAGGGAGAGGAGGGGGAGGAAGGGGTTCGGGGAGAGGAGGGGGGAGGGAGAGAACTGGTAAAAAAAATTTTAATGTATAATTACATTTTTAATAAAAAAAATAAATAAAAAAACATGGGCCCTGGAACTTAAAGAAACTTTACCAGGGATGAAATTAAAATGTAACAAAATACTTAAAAAATGCTCCACTTCCTTAGCCATCAGGGAAATGCAATCAAAACTTCCCTGAGATACCATCTCACCCGTCAGAATGGTAAAAAATCCCACCACACAACAACAACAAATGTTGGAGAGGATGTGGAGAGAGGGGAACTCTCCTACATTGCTGGTGGGAATGCAGGCTCATACAGCCACTCTGGCGAACTGTCTGAAGATTCTTAAAGAAATTAAAGATTGAAATGCCATATGACCTGCTATTCCACTTTTGGGAAAACCCCCCATACAGCAGAGGTTCACCTCAATAGCACAAGCACGACCATGTTCATAGCAAACACTGTTACAATAGCAAAGTCATGGAATCAACCCAAATGTCCAACAGTTGACGAGTGGATAAGGAAAAGGTGGTAACCCTGTACAATGGAGTACTATCAGCTATCAAAAGGATGAATACTGGAATTTGCCGGGAAATGGATGTCATTAGAAAAACATTATATTAAGTGAAGTATCCCAACCCAGAAAAATTAAGTGCAGTATGTACTCCCTAATAGGTGGCTCCTAGTACCAAACCCACCCAGCCCACCTTGAGACACTCAAAGGTAAACCTATGTAATCAGTAATTGCAAGGATTATGAACAGGAGGGTGGGGTTGGAGAGCCACACCA
>JALPQD010000726.1:0-502341 GCA_023101885.1 Typhlomys cinereus
CTAACGTAGCAGCAAACTGAACTTCAGATCATGAAGACAAAGTGGGAGAATTAACCAGCTCAATGGAAGAGGTAGTTAAAGCCAAAAAGGTACTTGAGAGGAACATTCAAGAGATATGGGAAACCCTGAAGAAGCCTAACATGCACATTCATGGAATACCAGAGCAAGAATCTCAAAATACCACACCTGAGGAAATTTTTCAAATTATCATAAATGAAAACTTATCTGAACTGAAGAATGAGAGGCCCATGAAACAAAAGAGGCATTTCACACTCCAGATATGACCAAAATAGAAAATCACCACGGCAAATAATAGTCAAAACACTGCACATTCAAGACAAAGAAAAGGTCCTGAGAGCTTCAAGAGAGAAAAATCAAGTCACTTTTAAAGGCAAACCTATTAAAATAACAAATGACTTCTCAATGGAAACACTAAAAGCAAGAAGAGCTTGGAAAGACGTACTTCATGTATTAAATGAGCAAAAATGCCAACCCAGACTGATATACCTGGCAAAACTATCTGTCATGATCAAGGGAGAAAGAAAAATTTTCCAGCACAAAGACAACTTGAAGGGATATATGTCTACCAAACCAGGCTTTCAAAAAATGCTAGAAATGAAACGCAAACTTGAAGAAAAAAACAACCGTATCCAGGAAGACAGAAGAGTAGTATAATACCACAAAAACATAAATGTAAAATAATAAGCTTACAAAATTCACTAAACATAAAAAATATCCAGAATTAAAAAGAATTTCTCCATTATAACACTAAATGTCAATGGTATAACTCACCGATTAAGAGAAACAGATTACAAACTTGGATTAAAAACCACAACCCATCAATCTGTTGCCTTCAGGAAACTCATCTCACAACACAAGCTAGACACATCCTAAAAATGAAAGGCTGGCCCAAAATTCTGCAATCTAATGGAACCAGGAAACAGGCAGGGGTAGACATTATGCTGTCGGACAAAGTGGACATCGAACCAAAGAAAATTATAAGAGACACGGATGGGTACTACATTTTAGTCACAGCTACAATTCACCAGGAAGACTTCACAATACTGAACATATATGCACCCAATACGGGCCCCTCCACATTCATTAAGAAAACCCTACAGCATCTAAAGCAAGAAATCAACCCCCAAACTATAATTCTTGGGGATTTCAACACCGCCCTCTCAACATGGGATAGATCAACAAGTCAAAAGCTTAACAGAGACACTTCGGAACTCAATCAAACCCTTAAAGAAATGGCCCTTACATATCTCTATCAAACTATTCACCCACGCACCGAAGAATACACATTTTTCTCAGCAGCACACAGAACATTTTCCAAAATAGATCACATATTGGGCCACAAAACAAATCTCCACATATACAGAAAAGTTGAAATTCTAGCCTGTGCCCTATCAGACCACCACGGCCTAAAGCTGGACATCCACAACACAACAAACGACAGAAAATACACTAACTCCTGGAAACTTAACACTATGATGCTGGATGAGAACTGGATTCAGGAAGAAATTAAAAAGGAAATTCAAGATTTCCTGAAAGTGAACGATAATGAAAATACAACTTACCAAAATCTCTGGGACACAATGAAAGCAGTCCTAAGAGGTAAGTTCATAGCTCTTAATGCCTACATCAGAAAAATAGAAATATCAGAAATAAACAACTTAACAATGCAGCTTAAAGCTTTAGAGAAACTAGAGCAATCTGATCGCAAAAGTAGTAGAAGAGAGGAGATTAGCAAAATAAGGGGAGAAATATCTGAAATCGAGACTAAGAAAACAATAGAGAAAATCAACCAGTCAAAAAGCTGGTTCTATGAAAAAATCAATAAGATTGATACACCCCTAGCTAAATTAACCAAAAGCAGGAGAGAGAAAACCCAAATCAACCAAATTAGAAATGAAAATGGAGATATCACTACTGATACCCAAGAAATCCAGAGAATTATAACATCATACTTCAAAAACTTATACTCTGTAAAATTTGACAACACAAAAGAGATGGATGAATTCCTAAGTAATCACAACTTACCTAAATTGAATCAGGAAGTTGTGAATTATTTAAATAGTCCTATAACCTATGAGGAAATTGAGGAAGTAATCTCAAATCTTCCCACCAAAAAATGTCCTGGACCAGATGGATTCAGCACAGAGTTCCACCAGACATTTAAGCAGTTAATACCACCAATACTCCTTCAATTGTTCCATCAAATAGCAAAGGAAGGAACACTACCAAATTCCTTCTATGAAGCTATCATCGTTTTAATCCCAAAATCTAATAAAGATTCACCTAAAAAAGAAACTATAGGCCAATCTCTCTGATGAACACAGATGCAAAGATTCTCAACAAAGTCTTAGCAAATAGGATTCAAAAACATATCAAAAAGATAATCCATGGGGACCAAGTAGGCTTTATCTCTGCCACACAAGGTTGGTTCAACATACACAAATCAATGAATGTAATTTATCATATAAACCAGTGCAAAGTCCAAGACCACACGATACTGTCCATAGATGCAGAAAAAGCTTTTGACAAGATCCAACAGCCTTTTATGATCAATAGGAATGGAAGGAACCTTTATCAATATAATAAAAGCTGTATATAACAAACCCACAGCAAGGCTTATGTTCAATGGGGAAAAACTGGAAGCATTCCCACTTAGATCAGGAACTAGACAAGGCTGTCCACTCTCACCACTTCTATTCAATATTGTACTTGAACTCTTAGCTGAAGCCATAAGACAAGAAAGGGACATAAAATGGATTCAAATAGGCCAGGAAGAAGTCAAGATATCTCTGTTTGCAGATGTCATGAACTTATACCTGAGTGATCCCAAAAACTCTACCACGAAGCTCCTGGAACTAATTGAGAAGCTCAGCAGTGTAGCAGGATACAAAATAAATGTGCAAAAATCAGTGGCCTTCCTATATGCCCAGAAGGAAAGAAGTGAAAAAGCCCTGAGAGAAACAATCCCATTTACTATGGCCGCTAAAAAAGTGAAATACCTTGGTATAAACCTAACCAAGGAGGTAAAATACCTTTACAATGAAAATGTTAAAAGCCTAAATAAAGAAATTGCGGAAGACACCAGAAAGTGGAAAGACCTCCCATGTTACTGGATTGGCAGAAGCAACATCAGAAAAAACCATCTTACCAAAGGAAATATACAAATTCAATGCTATACCAATTAAAATCCCAAAGCAATTCTTTAAAGAAGTTGACCAAAAATCTTAAAATTCACATGGAGGCACAAAAGACCCAGGATAGCAAAGACAATCCTGAGTAACAAAAACACTGCTGCAGATATCACCACACCAAACCTTAGTCTGTACTACAAATGCATAATTGTAAATACATCCTGGTCCTGGCTCCAAAATAGACACACAGTTCAATGGATAAGGGTTGAAGACCCAGATATAACCCCATAAAGTTACAGCCATTTGATACTTGACAAATGGGCCCAAAAAATCCAATGGAAAAAGAACAGTATCTTCACAAATGGTGCTGGCAAAACTGGATCTCCACATGCAGAATATTAAAACTGGACCTGTACTTGTCACCATGTACAAGACTTAATTCCAAATGGATCAAGGACCTTGATATAAGGCCAGAGACTATAAAAACCATAGGTGCAAGAGTAGGGAACACCCTTGAGCTGATTGAACTAGGCCAACAATTCCTAAATAGACACCCAATAGCCCAGTCACTGCTACGAACTCTTAACATTTGGGATCTTGTGAAATTAGAGCTTCTGTTCAGATAAAGAGATTGTAACACAAGCTCAAAGGCAACCCACAGAATGGGAGAAAATCTTCACTAACCACATATCTGATAGAGCTCTATTATCCAGAGTGCACAAAGAACTTAGAAAACTAAACACCAAGGAAACCAATGCCCAATTAAAAAATGGGCCCTGGAACTTAAAAGAAACTATACCAGGGATGAAATTAAAATGTCTAACAAATATCTTAAAAAATGCTCCACTTCCTTAGCCATCAGGGAAATGCAAATCAAAACTTCCCTGAGATATCATCTCACCCCGGTCAGGATGGCAAAAATCCACAATACAAACAACGACAAATGCTGGAGAGGATGTGGAGAGAGGGGAACTCTCCTCCATTGCTGGTGGGAATGCAGGCTCATACAACCACTCTGGTGAGCTGTCTGGAGATTCTTAAAGAAATTAAAGATTTAAATGCCGTATGACCCTGTGATTCCACTTTTGGGAATAACCCCCCATACAGCAAAAATTCACCTTGATAGCATAAGTACGACTATATTCATAGCAGCACTGTTTACAATAGCAAAGTTATGGACTCAACCCAAATGTCCAACAGTTGACGAGTTGATAAGGAAAGGTGGTACATCTATAAAATTGAGTACTACTCAACCATCAAAAATGATGAATTAATGGAATTTGCCGGGAAGTGGATGAAATTAGAAACAATTATACTGAGTGAAGTATCCCAGACACAGAAAATTAAGCACTGTATGTACTCCCTAATAGGTGGCTCCTAGTACCCAACCCACTTCGAGATACTCAAAGATAAATCTATGTAATACCTGCAGTAATTGCTAAGGTTGTGAACAGGAGGGATGGGGAAGGATGGCGATACCAGTAACAAGAAGAGAGGGGACCATGTTACAGCAGAGAAAATAGGCCACCATCAGGGACTGCAAGTAAGTAATGAGACATCTGGTTAAGTTCACAGACTTTCCTTCCTCATCATTTACATCTCATGTGGTATGATCTTCCCAGAAGAGGAGGGCGTATAGTCTGGCAGATAGAAAGTAACCATTTCACAGATGGGTGGTGAACCCCTCCCTCACCACGGTTTCCTACTTTTATTACATCTACCGTTGAACTTACTATTATAACAACACTCTAACTTAACAGGTTTTTATCTCTGGCCAGGGGATGACATCCAATACCCATCAGGGTGGAGCCCAAGGCATTGCAGGAGCAGCAAAACTGAAAAAAAATCAACAAACCACAATCCAGAACATCAGAGACACCATATCAATCACCTGGAACTAGGCCAGCCTAATCTCTCCCCATCCTGAAGCTCAGCGAAATTTGTGGAAGACGGCGTGGTAAGATTGTAAGAGCATAAGGATGGGAGGGGCAATGATATGCAAGATACTCCACACATGTTAGGGCTGAAGCAATCATATTTGGACTTTACATGCCCTGCGCAATGTCCAACACACTATTGAGCTCACAAAGTCTAGCATTTGCTAATGGAACTAGGATCCTGGGAGGCAAGGGATTGACAGCCACAGTAGTGTTCCTATGCTTAAGGGGAACAGAGGAAAGGGTTCTGGGAAATGCCACTGGGTCCTTGCACCTCATTGGAGAGGAGGACCCAGAGGAGAGTTTGACATTCACATTGAAGGATTCTCTGGTGATGGGAGGGGGAGGCACTTAGGGATGGGGAAGGAGAGGGGAGGGAAGTGTGCACAGGGGGGGTGTAGGGAGTGAGGAGACCAGTGTACCTGTTAAGTTTGTATGAGTGGAAATAAAAAATATATAAAAAAATGAAAATCTCTATATTTCTTTTTTGTCTCATTAATTCTTATTTTGTTTATTTACTTTTATCTTTTTAGTTTCACAACCATATTGCCTGCCTCCATCTTCCTTCCCACACATACCCCTCCCTTCCCTTTGTCAATCCATCCCACTTCCTTCCACCCTCCTCCCTATCTGCTTCTATGGACCCCTGGGATACCTGTATGTCTTTTAAAATATTTTCTTTGCTTATTTGAGTGTGAGAAAGAGTAAACTGGGATACATGGGTGACAGTCAGAGGACAACTTTTGGAAGTTAACTGTTTCCTTCTGCTGTGTGGGCTTCTGGGAAAACTTAGTTGTCTCTTTCTGCCGTGCGGGCTTCTGGGAATCAAACTCTCAAGCTCAGGTGCCCAGTTCAGTCATGCACTTTATCTGGTGAACTCTCTCACTGATCTTTCATGTCACTTTTCAATTTTTACTTTCAACTTTTCATGCTATGACAACATATACCAACAACTGCAATTCCCAAACTGCAAGAGTTAAGAATGTGAAGGTTTTTAGTTTTGGAATCTGAAATATGGCTGGAAGCATATATATTTTATATACATATTCACATACATTTCATACATGTATTTCAGATATATATAGATATATATTACATATGTCAACACTAATTTCACAAGGAGTTGATCGTAATTAATCCTGCTAAGAATAACACATGAATCCATGAAATGATATTTTGTGATTTGCATTTGGTGTGATTTGCACAAAAAACAATTAAAAATATGTATTTTTAAAATAGGCTAAAGGAACAAATTGAGGGTATAATTCCCTGAGAATATTCCTCCTGAGTCAAGAGCCAAGAGACATTAGTGAAGAGTCCTTTTCTTTCCTTATTTTTCCCCTAATGTTAGGAACTCCTCAGAGACAGATGGAACCTGGACCAATTTGGTTAATTGTCAACTCTGGGCCTTAATTCTACAACACCCTTGTCTTCCACACTCTCAGTGTGAGTTTATCAGCTCAGGGAGACCTGTACAAGAACTTCTTCTTGCACTGGTTCTTGTATCGGGAATCTTCACTTGATCTTAGCCAAAAGGCCGAGAAGCGATGTATCGGGAATCTTGAGGACCCAGCAAGAAACATCTACCAGCAGGAGGCAGGGGACACCCCTGGATCCACAAGCCTTGGTCACAATGCAGCAAAGAGGCAGCAGAAACCAGTAAGTACTGATGTGGAACACATTTGTATCATTTTGTCTGCCAGGGTTTCAAAGTTCATTTATTTTCCAGAAAGGAAGATCAGCATTTTAATATCATTTTAATATAACTCCTATCAGAGAACTATGTTAAAAAAAAGAGTGGATAGATGTTTTAATGGTTCAGCATAAAAATAAACATTGACCATTGCAACAGGATATTCATTCCCAACCTCATACTTTTTCTCATTGCAAATGATCTTTTTTTTTTTTTTTAAGGGAGAAAGGGAGGTTTATTCAGCTTATGGTTCCAGAGGGAAGGTATAGTCTCTCAAAGCAGAGGTAGCATGGATGGCTGGCCAAAGCTGGAGGAAGCTAAGTCACCATAGATATCTTGGAAGCTGAGAGCTGCAGACTGCTTGCAGCAAAGGCAGACTTCTCCTGGAGGTAGGGTGGGACTAATCCACCTTAATGCCCACCCCTTGTAACTGCCTTCCTTCCGCAAGGCTCCACCTCTCAAGGTACCATGACCTTGCTAAACACATGAGACTGTGGGGGACACATTTCAAACCATGACATTCCACCCCTGGCCCCCATGGGCTCATTGCCATCTCATTATGCAAACCATACTCAATCCAACTTTAAAAGTCTTCATAGACTACCATGGTAGAACCAACATTCCAAAAGTCCAAAGTCTAAAGCCTCCTGTAAAATCAAAATACAAGTTACATACTTCCAACATACAATGGCACAGAATAAACATTCCCATTCCAAAAGGAAGGAATGGGGGCATATCCAGGAAAGATCGGTCCATAACAAGACCGAAAACCTGCAGGACAAACTCCAAATCTTGTAGCTCCAAGTCCAAGAGGTGAGTCTCTTGTTGAAATCATCTCAGTTCCAAAGGGCTTTGGTTCCACCCCTCCAATGCAGCTGCCCATAGAATATGTTGGTCTCTTGAGCTGACTCCTCCCAGAGTATACAGCTATTCTTGGCAGGTGTCCCATGTTGTGTCTGGAATCTCTAACATCTTTACTTCTCAATGGCAAACCAGGCTTTAACTCCACAGCACAAACTGCCCTTCTTGGGCCTCTAAACTGCAGGCTTCTTGCCTCATGATGCCTGGATTCTGCCAATTTTTGAAATCTTGGAGGACTCCATGATCTCCTCCCTCTTGCATCACTGATGCCTCTAAAACCAGAACAACGTGGACGACTTTGCCAAGACTGGCCCCCTTGAATCACAGCTGATTCTGCTTCTCTATGTTGACCATCTCTTTCACTCCTGGGCAGTTGCTTGGTAAGAGAAACCAACTCTTGCTTTGGAACTCCACCCTTTAGCTCCAGTCTTCTGAAAGGATTTGCATTCTTATGAGTGGGAGCCTTCTGAGGATCCTGCCCTCAAGCTAGGGCCTCTCCTATTATCCAAACTGAGAGCAGGCTTTGATTTACAAATGGAGCAAATCTCTTCAACAGCCATTTTGTTCTCTGCTTCTTCCTGGTTTGACTCTTTAAGTTTGGCATTGTATTTTTCATCATTAGATTTTACAGTTTTTACTTCTTTCTGCCTGATTCTTCGCTCTTTTTCACAACTCTAAAGACAACTAAAAAGTAGCCATATCACATAGTCAAGACTACATTGCTTTGAAATTTCCTCCACCAAGCACTCCAGCTTAACTTCAGGCAAGCTTTCAGGATGAGGGCAAAACTTCACTAAACTCTCAGCCAACACATGGCTCCATGTGTCACTTGTCCAATTGCAAACACAATCTCTGTTCCCCTCTGGACCATCACAAGCTGGGCTTCCACTGCTGTGTCTCTCACAGCATTGCTCTCCTCTGAGCTCTTACAAGAAAGGCCCATTTGGCCCCCTTGCTCAGATGCAAAGACTTTTGCAGCACAAAGTCCCAAAGTTTTCCACATTTCTCCCAACAAACAGTTTCAAAGGCACACTAGCCACATCACAGCATTGGTCATACTTCTCTCCGCTTCACAAACAATTTCATGTTGTGGTACCAGCTGTTTTTAATCTCACAGCAATACCCCACTACCCGGTACCAATTTCTGTAACAGTTACTCTTAATTATTGCTGTGAGAGAATATTCAAAGTCGATCAACTTAAGGGAGAAAGGGAGGTTTATTCAGCTTACGATTCCAGAGGGAAGGGACAGTCTCTCAAAGCAGAGGTAGCATGGCTGGCTGGCCAAAGCTGGAGGAAGCGAAGTCACCGCAGACATCTTGGAAGCTGAGAGCTGCTGCAAATGTTCTTTTTTCCTTACCTCTATCCCTCCTGCTCTTGCATACTTCTGTGTATGTGCGTTATTGATAATGTCATGTACCAGAGCAAAGATGATATACCAATGGACATCTCTTGGAAAGAATTGCTCACTTTTTTTCCCCTATTCAGCATTGACACTTCTTAGTATTTGAAGAGAGTGTGGTACTTCTTTAGATTTTTCTCTTTGATAGTGTAATGTAGATATCTAGGCCAAATCTCATGCAGGTCTCATGGAAGTGGACACAGTCACAGTAAGTTCATAGATTTTGAGAAACTGTCACCAACATGATGACAATATTTCCCATTATATAATATATATATATATATATATAGAGAGAGAGAGAGAGAGAGACAGAGAGAGAGAGAGATTTTATTATCTATTTGTAAATTGTGCATAGTGAACTTATATTTTCACACCTTAATTCCCAGTTCTATGCATTTTCTCTTCCCATTGCCATTCTTCTCCCCTACCAGACTCCCACATATTTTCAAGTCTTTCTGCATGTTGTTTACTGTTGTCTGCTGTGATAGATTCTTCCAGAGAAGAGGAGAACAAGTGGGTGGTTTTTGTCAAATTTAGAATGGGAAACATAACCAAGACCACAGCCAAATCACAACCTACATGTCTGATCATTCTGCATTGATCTCTGTCTGTCACCAACCACCAACAACCTTGTAGTTCTCAGCTTCTCTCCCATGCTTAGTCAGTTCATGAAATCTCCAAAGGAAGCATATTGTTGTATTTGATTTCATTTTTATTCCAAATATCACAACATAAAAAGTTATATCATGTGGTAAATATCATGCTATACACAAATATATACCATGGTTTAGATCTCTGGATTTCAACATAGACTATTTGATGGTTGGGATATTAGGATTGCTTTTAGCACAACAGATACAGAGTACATAATTTAATTTTAAGTCCCTTGGTCCCATATATTATTTCTGAGACATAAGAGTAGACATTAGCATCTGCAAGACTCAGAAATGTCATCTGAGTTGACACTTCCATGTAAACATGTAATCATTTTATGTATTTTTATCCCTTATGTCATGGATTGAAATGTGAGTTGTGCTTCATAGGCTCATGTGTTTGAATCCCTAGATGCTGTTGGTGTTTGGAAAGGTCTGGCATCTTTGGGACGCAGAGCCTTGTTGGAGGAAGGCATGTCACAAGGGGCTGACATTGAATTTAGTTATCCCTGTCTTGCTCCCTTTAGAAGGCTGCTCTAGAAGTTTGCAGTTTGCCCCCTCAGCTTCCATGACAGACATGACTGAATCCACTTCCAGTTTCTGGCAACCGCCAAGCATTTTCTGACATAATGAACTATTTCTGTCCTCTGGAACCATAAGACAAGTAAATTTTTCTTTCTCCCTTAAGTTATGGATGAGTGATGTGAAACAGCAACAGAATAAGCAAATAACTACCACGTCTTACTACCAAATCTTTATTATTATTATTTTCAATATTTTCTTTACTTAGAGAGGGAAGGTATATATGTACACACAAGTACAGACCAGAAGATGTTTATCTCTTTTTGCCATGTGGAAAATGCCACCATGTGGGATTGAACTCAAGTTACTAGGTTTATGAGCAAACCACATTTTATCTACCTAGCTATCTCTCACCTCCAGGAAAAAATGGATGCCTAGCATATGTGAAAATGTCAGTTTCAAGTGATACCTACTAAATTCATAGCAGAAGTTGTTGTCTGGGAACAGGGATACAGGAGAAAGGAAATATGCAGATATTAAGAATTTAATATCCCCTTTTCTCCTTCCAGCCTGCCTTGGCCGCCCAACTGCGCTTCCCAGTCCACTGTCCCCAGGTAAGTCTGCCCATTCCCCCAGGTGGCCCCATGTCCAGCGGTACCCAGGCTGCCTCCGGTTTTAACCTGGGGCATGCCCCAGGTCGCCAGCTCCCTTTTCTCCCTCCCACCCACTTGTCCGCCAACTGGACAGGACTTGCTCACATTTCTCCATTCCTGGAGCTTGGGAGGGCCACTAAGCCAAGTCCCAGGTACCAGGTGAAGAATTCTGACATCAACATCAGCCCCTCTGGCCCACCGGGGACCCACACACGTGGTCTACGGAAGACACACTGTGACTCAGAATTAAATAGAGTCCAAAAGAAACTCAAGTAAAGTTCTAAGGGTCAAAGGCCATATATCTGAAAACCTCTACAATCATCCCATCACATAGGAGAGATTCTTTACATCCAGCCCAAAGATAAGTAAACCTCCTTTTTTACACCTTACTGTTCCTTTCTAATATTAATCACTGTAGGTTAACTTTAACATACAGCCACCCCCAAAACATATACAACTCCAGGGAGTACACCACTCACTCTCATATATCACCAAGATACTAAATCGTAAAAGTGCAGTACCATACTAATATTCACCTCCTGTCTACTTAACCTGACTTAACTGATGTACTGATAGCCTAATAGCCTCATCTAGGAAATTACAATAACAAAAGACTAAAGTACCCAACTCCAAGGCAAGCACTAGTAATAACTGCACAAGTGTAGTAATACCAACTAAGTCAGTTCACTCAAAAACACAAAGAAACTGAAAGGTACTACGAAACAAAACAACAATGCCCAAGTCAAAGTGGAGTTTCCATGAGAAAAAAAAAAAACCCAAGAAGACCAGTCTCCCACCGAAAGAATGAAACCCATAATGATGGATTCTGACCAGAAAAAATTCACAGAAAATTGTCAAGAAAGTCAGACCCAAGACAAACACTTTCAAAGGATGATCATTACCATGATTAATACTATGAAAGAGGAAATCCAAGAGGAGGTAAACAACCTCATCAACCACTTGAACAGGAACACAACAGGCACTTGGAGGAGTTGAGAAAAACAGTTCAAGAATCAAAAATAGGCATAAAGCAGTTAAAACAGTCTCAGGCAGAGTTTCAAATCGAACTAAAAGACAAGTTATCTAGAACCCAAAGCTCAACAGAGAGTCTTATCAGCAGAACAAATGAAGCAGAAAATAGAATTTCAGATCTTCAAGACAAATTTGGAGAATTAACCAGCTCAATGGAAGAGATTGTTGAAGCCAAAAAGATACTTGAGAGGAACACTCAAGAGATATGGGACACCCTGAAGAAGCCTAACATGCGCATTCATGGAATACCAGAGCAAGAATCCCAAAATACAACACCTGAGGAAATTTTTCAAACTATCATAAATGAAAACTTATCTGAACTGAAGAATGAGAGGCCCATCCAAATACAAGAGGCATTTCGCACTCCAAACAGATATGACCAAAATAGAAAATCACCACGGCAAATAATAGTCAAAGCACTGCACATTCAAGACAAAGAAAAGGTGCTGAGAGCTTCAAGAGAAAAAAAGCAAGTCACTTTTAAAGGTAAACCTATTACAATAACAAATGACTACTCAATGGAAACACTAAAAGCAAGAAGAGCTTAGAAAGACATACTTCAAGTATTAAATGAGCAAAAATGCCAACCCAGACTGATATACCCAGCAAAACTATCTGTCATGATTGAGGGAGAAAGAAAAATTTTCCAGCACAAAGACAACTTGAAGGGATACATGTCTACCAAGTCGGGCCTTCAAAACATGCTAGAAATGATACTCAAGCTTGAAGAAAAAAACAAGCATATCCAGGAGGACAGAAGTGAAGTATAATACCACCAAAACATAAATGTAAAACAATAAGCTTACAAAATCCACTAAACATAAAAAAGTCCAGAATTAAAAATAATTTCTCCATTATAATATTAAATGTCAATGATATTAATTCACCAATCAAGAGACACAGATTACAAACTTTGATGAAAAACCACAACCCATCAATCTGCTGCTTTCAGGAAACTCATATCACCACAAAAGATAGGCACATCCAAAAATGAAAGGCTGGACCAAAATTTTGCAAGCTAATGGAACCAGGAAACAGGCAGGGGTAGCCATCATGCTGTTGGACAAAGTAGACTTCAAACCAAAGAAAATCATAAAAGACACAGATGGATACTACATTTTAGTCACAGGTACAATTCACCAGGAAGACTTCACAATACTGAACACATATGCACCCAAAACCGGCCCCTCTACATTCATTAAGAATATCCTACAGCGCTAAAGCGAGAAATCAACTCCAGTATGATAATTCTTGGGTTTTTCAACACTGCCCTCTCAACATGGGATAGATCAACAGATCAAAAGCTTAACAGAGACAGTGTGGAACTTAATCAAACCCTTAAAGAAATGGACCTTACAGATCTCTATCAAACTTTTCACCCATGCACCAAAGAATATACATTTTTCTCAGCAGCACACGGAACTTTCTCCAAAATAGATCACATATTGGGCCACAAAACGAATCTCCGCATATATAGGAAAATTAAAATTATAGCCTGTGCCCTATCACACCACCACAGGCTAAAGCTGTACATTCACAACACAACAAACAACACAAAATACACTAACTCCTGGAAACTTAACACTATGATGCTGAATGAGAACTGGATTCAGGAAGAAATTAAAAAGAAAATTCAAGATTTCCTGAAAGCGAATGATAATGAAAATACTACTTACCAAATTCTCTGGAACACAATGAAAGCTGTTCTAAGAGGTAACTTCATAGCTCTTAATGCCTACATAAAAAAAATGGAAACATCAGAAATAAATTACTTAACAATGCAGCTTAAAGCTTTAGAGAAACTAGAGCAATCTGATCGCAAAAGTAGCAGAAGAGAGGAGATTAGCAAAATAAGGGGAGATATATCTGAAATTGAGATTATGAAAACGATACAGAAAATCAACCAGTCAAAAACTGGTTTTTTGAAAAAATCAATAAGATTGATACACCCCTAGCTAAATTAATCAAAAGGAAGAGAGAGAAAACCCAAATTAACAAAATTAGAAATGAAAATGGAGTTATTACTACTGATATCCATGAAATCCAGAGAATTATAACATAATATTTCAAAAACTTTTACTCTGTGAAATTCAACAACAAAAAAGAGATGGATGAATTCCTAAGTAAACACAACTTACGTAAATTGAATCAGGATGTTGTGAATTATTTAAATAATGCTATAACATATGAGAAAATTGAGGACATGATCTCGAATCTTCCCACCAAAAAATGTCCTGGACCAGATAGATTCAACAGAGAGTTTACCAGACATTTAAGGAGCTCATAACACCAGTACTCCTTAAACTGTTCCATCAAATAGGAAAGGAAGGAACACTACCAAATTCCTTCTATGAAGCTAATATTGTTTTAATCTGAAAACCTAATAAAGATACACTTAAAAAAGAAATCTATAGGTCAATCTCTCTGATGAAAACAGATGCAAAGATTCTCAACAAAGTCTTAGCAGATCGGATTCAAAAACATATCAAAGAGGTCATCCACGGGGAACAAGTAGGCTTTATCCCAGGCACACAAGGTTGGTTCAATATACACAAAATAATAAATGTAATTCATCATATAAACCAGTCCAAAGTCCAAGACAACACGATACTCTTGATAGATGCAGAAAAAGTTTTTGACAAGATCCAACAGCCTTTTATGATCAAAACGCTAGAGACAGTTGGAATGGAAGGAACCTTTATCAATATAATAAAAGCTGTGTACAACAAGCCCACAGCAAGGATTATACTCAATCGGGAAAAACTTGAGGCATTTCTGCTTTGATCAGGAACTAGACAAAGCTGTCCACTCTCATCACTTCTATCCAATATTTTACTTGAAGTCTTAGCTGAAGCCATAAGACAAGAAAGGGACATGAAAGGGATTCAAATTGGCAAGGAAGAAGTCAAGCTATCCGTATTTGCAGATGACATGATCTATACCCAAGGGATCCCAAAAACTCCACCAGAAAGCTGCTGGAACTAATTGAGAAGTTCAGCTGGATAGCAGGATACAAAATATATGTACAAAAATCAGTGCCCTTCCTATATGCCCAGAATAAAAGAAGCGAAAAAGCCCTGAGAGAAACAATTCCATTTACTATGGCCTCTAAAAAAATGAAATACTTTAGTATAAACCTAACCAAGTTTGTAAAAGCCCGTTACAATGAAAACTTTAAAACTCTAAAGAAAGAAATTGCAGAAGACACCCAGAAGGTGGAAAGACCTCCCATGTTCCTGGATTGGCAGAAGCAACATCGTAAAAATGATGATCCTACCAAAGGCAATATACAAATTCAATGCAATACCAATTAAAATCCGAAAGCAATTCTTTAAAGAAGTCGATGAAACAATCTCAAAATTCATATGTAGGCACAAAAGACCCAGGATAGAAAAATCAATCCTGAGTAACAAAAACACTGCTGGAGGTATCACCATACCAACCTTAGTCTATACTACAAATCCGTAGTTATAAAAACAGCCTGGTACTGGCTCCAAAATAGACACACAGATCAATGGATAAGGATTGAAGACCCAGATATAAGCCCACAAAATTACAACCATTTGGTCTTTGACAAAAGGGCCCAAAAAATCCAATGGAGAAAGAACAGTATCTTCAACAAATGGTGCTGGCAAAACTAGATATCCACATGCAGAAGATTAAAGCTGGACCCACACTTGTCACCATGTACAAGACTTAATTCCAAATGGATCAAGGACCTTGATATAAGGCCAGAGACTATAAAAACCATAGGTGAAAGGATAGGGAACTCCCTCGAGATGATTGGGCTAGGCCAACAGTTCCTAAACAGACATCTGATGGCATGGTCATTGCTGCGAACTCAGTTGGGATCTTGTGTAATTAAAGAGTTTCTGTTCAGATAAAGAGATTGTAACACGAGCTCAAAGGCAACCCACAGAATGGGAGAAAATCTTCACTAACCACATATCTGATAGAGCTCTATTATCCAGAGTGCACAAAGAACTTAGAAAACTAAACATCAAGGAAACCAATGGCCCAATTAAAAAATGGGCCCTGGAACTTCAAAGAAACTTTACCAGGGATGAAATTAAAATGTCTAACAAATATTTTAAAAAATGTTCCACATCCCTAGCCATCAGGGAAATGCAAATCAAAACTTCCCTGAGATATCATCTCACCCCAGTCAGGATGGCAAAAATCCACAATACAAATAACATCAAATGGTGGAGAGGATGTGGAGAGAGGGTAACTCTCCTCTATTTCTGGTGGGAATGCAGGTTCATACAACTACTCTGGCGAGCCATCTGGAGATTCTTAAACAGGTTAAAGATTGAAATGCCGTATGACCCTGCGATTCCACTTTTGGGAATAACTCCCCATACAGCAAAAAATTCACCTTGATAGCATAAGCATGACCATGTTCATAGCAGCACTGTTTACAATAGCAAAGTCATGGAATCAACCGAAATGTACAACAGTTGACGAGTGGATAAGGAAAATGTGGTACATCTATAGAGTGGAATGCAACTCAGCCATCAGAAATGATGAATTAATGGAATTTGCTGGGAAGTGGATGGAATTAGAAAAAATTATACTGAGTGAAATATCCCAGACACAGAAAATTAAGCGCTGTATATATTCTCTAATAGGTGGCTCCTAGTACCAAACCTACTTAGAGACACTCAAAGATAAATCTCTGTAATAACTATAGTAATTGCTAAGATTATGAACAGGAGGGATGGGGAAGAAGGGACATACCAGTAACAAGGAGAGAGGGGACCATGTTACAGCAGAGGAAATAGGCCACCATCAAGGACTGCAAATAAGTAATGAGACACCTGGTTTAGTTCACAGGCTTTCCTTCCTGATCATTTACAAGTGATGGGGTATAGTGTGGCAGATAGAAAGTGACAATTTCGCAAATGGTGATTGACCTCTCTCTCACTGCGGTGTCCTAATTTTATTACATCTACCTTTGAATATACTCTTATAACAAGACTCTAATTTAACAGGTTTTTATCTCTAGCCAGGGGGTGACATCCAATACCCATCAGGATGGAGTGAAGGGCATTCCAGGAGCAGCAAAACTGAAAAAAATAAATCAACAAACCATAATCCAGAATATCAGAGACTCTATATCAACCACCTGAAACTAGGCCAGCCTAATCTCTCCCCATCCTAAAGCTCAGGGAAATATGCAGAAGAGGGGGCGGTAAGATTGTAAGAGCACAAGGATGGGAGGAGTAATGATATGCAAGATATTTCACACAAGTTAGGGTCGAAACAATCATATTTGGACTTTGCATGCCCTGCGCAATGTCCAACACACTATTGACCCCACAAAGTCTAACGTTTGCTAAAGGCACTAAGATCCTTGTGGCAAGGGATTGACAGCAATGGTAATGTTCCTATTGTTAATGGGAACATAGGAAACGGTTCTGGGAAATGCCACTGGGTCCTTGCACCTCGTCAGAGGAGAGGACCCAGAGGAGAGTTTGGCATGGACATTAAAGGATGGTCTGGGGATGGGAGGGGGAGGCACTGGGGGATGGGGAGGGAAGGGCAGGGGAGGGGAGAACAGGGGGGTGGAGGGTGGGGGGAGGGAAGGAACTGGTCTACCTGTTAAGTTTATATGAGTGGAAATAAAAAATAAGTATATATATAAAAAGAATTTAATATACACATATTCAATCATTTAGAATACTAATAATGAAGAAAATACTACCATGTGATTTTTGTATTGATACTGGAGATTATTAACATTAATAATAGACAATATTATGTGGGAATTTAAAGATTTTTTTTTGGGAATACTTCCTTGTGTTAATTGGTGAAAGATCAGAAACCAATATGCCACTGAAACCTGAACCATCACTAGTGTAGATGACTCAGAAGGAAATTCAGTGCCCACATAACCAGATGCTCTAAGAATGGGAGGGATTAAGCAGGAAGCACCACGAGAGAAAGAGGAAGGAAAAGTGATGAGAGGGAAGGGAGAGTGGAATAGGGGACAACAGGGTGGAAAGGAAGGGGGGAGTGAGAAGAAGGGGGGAACCTATTGAGCTTATATATCTAAGCAAAAAAGTAATAAAAAACAATAAGCAATATTCTCAGGCCACTGTACATTGTGGAAAAGAAAGAAATTTAAAAAAATGTTGTCTTTGCCAGGTTTTACTGGTAAAGTTTTACATGGGATGGATAGAAATAAATTTGCATAAACTAAAAAAGTCTAATTTTTTTAGCAATTTTCACTTTGAATCATTGACATAATTAGTACATGCTAATATAATATCAGACTTGTCATGGTTTGATTTTGAACTGTCCTCCACAGGCTTGTGTGTTTGCATCTTTAGCTATTACTGTTTAGGAAGGTCATGGCACCTTTAGGAGGAGGAGCCTTGCTGGATGAAGACATGGCACAGGGGGTGGGCCTCCAGGTTGGTTAGTTCTGCCCTGCTTCTTGCTATCAGTTTTTGCTTCTTGCTTTTGCAGTTGACAATCTGTTGTCTTTGCCTCCATGATGACTCCAGTGATCTGAACCCCCTAATATTTTGCAGTTCCCTTCACTCATCCAACTTTAGTCCCCAAAGTTTCCACCTGTGTTCTCATCTCTCTTGAATTCCTCAATAGTCTATGGGGCATGTTGGTTTGTCAGCCATTATGCAGATCTTGTAAGGACAGGTCTCACTACTAGACAAGCAGAGAGAACCTTGGAATCTGTAGAAGCAGACAGGCAGGAGGGCAGGAGGGAGTAGAATGGATTGATGAAGGTAAGGGAGGGAAATGGGAGGGAGGGGAATTAGAGGAAGCAGGGATAAGTACTCAATATGCTTGTAAAACTAGAAAAACAAAATAATAATAAAAATTTGCTTCCTGCCATGTGTTTTCCACCATAATGGACTATATCCCCCCACTGCCCTGGATCCATTAGCCAAGTAAATCTTTTCTTTTCTTCTTTAAATTGTGCATGAGTATTGTCTCAAAGCAACAGAAAAGAATAACTGCAGCAGGATGTCAATAATAACATTTCAGCAATAACAATAATTAAGTGGATTTATAATGAATGTATTTGCCAAAATATGAAATGTACTATAGGTGGAGATACAAGTTATATGTTTACCAGTTTTTAAGTTAGGAACTAGATTCAAAGTAAACACAAAAAAGGAAGCCAGAGTGTGTAAGGTAAAATACTCTTGGAAGATAACTGGCATAAAACGTTTCCTTATACAATCAAAATGCAGCCCTCTTTTATATACTCTAAGACAAGTTTTTCCATTGTTTGAAAATTAAAGTCTGTTTGTTAATATTCTACTCTTTTTTCTTTCTGAAAAGGTGTCCAAGTATCAGAGAAGAAAGAAATCTTACACGTATATCAGAATTATTTCTCCTGGTACTCTCAGAGGATCCAGAACAACAGCCCATCCTCTTTGGACTGTTCCTGTCCATGTACCTGGTCACAGTGCTTGGGAACCTGCTCATTATCCTGGCCGTCAGCTCTGACTCCACACGCCCATGTACTTCTTCCTCTGCAACCTGTCCTTGGTTAACATCTGTTTCATCTCCACCACAGTCCCCAAGATGATTATGAATATTCAGACTCAGAACAGAGACATTTCCTATGTGGGCTACCTGACACATATGTCTCTTTTTATCATTTTTGGATGCATCAATGGTATGCTTCTGACTGTGATGGCTTATGACCAGTTTGTGGCCATCTGTCACACCCTGCACTATCCAGTCATCATGAACCCTCGTCTCTGTTCCCTCTTTAGTCTTACTCTCCTTTTTATTTAGCTTCTGTGAAGCTCAATTGCACAATATCATTGTCTCACAATATCCTTATTTCCAGGATGTGGAAATTTCCAATTTCTTTTGTAATCCTTCTCAGGTCTTGAGTCTTAACCTGTTTCGACACCTTTATCAAAAATATTGTAATGTATATTGTGGGTGCCACCTCTGGATTAGCTCCTGCTGCAGGGATCTTTTCATCTTATTATAAAATTATTCCCTTTGTTCTAAGGATACCTTTTCCAGGGGGAAAATATATAGCCTTCTCTACTTGTGGGTCTCACCTATCAGTGGTTTGCTTATTTTATGGAGCTGGTTTTGGAATGTATCTTACATCTGGTATGTCCAGTTCTGGAAAAAGTGCTATAGCCTCTTTCATGTACACCATGGTCACTCCTCTGCTTAATCCCTTCATCTACAGCCCGAGAAACAAAGACATCAACAGTACCCTATTGAAATGGCAGGGCCAAACAGTCTAGTTTCATTATGTCCTCCCTGTTTTGTAACATGGATTGGAAAAACAACCCACACCTGTCTTTAGTTACTCCATGTCCTACAGTTTTTTGCACCATGATTCATATTTGGATATTGCTTTTCTGGGTTTATCTTCAACTATGCTGCATGTATATCACCTGATCTTTTTCAGCCAGACACATCACAACTAAATCAATGATCTCAGGCATTATCTGTCATTTCTTAGCAATGAATCTTCCCTTTATGTGAAATGCTGAACTGGGTGCTATATTCAAGCTGTACACTCCTTAAAGTTCACATACATTTCTGTTAAGCTTCTTCTACTTATCTAGGTGGGTTATATCAAGGGCACCTATAACTTGTCCTCCAGTTTGGCTTTTGTTAGATCCATAATATTTTTAAAAATGTGCTTCAGTCTCATCATTCTGTAGTATTATTTGGATACTAGTTAATATCAGTAATGCACTGCTTTGCTAATGAGCCAGAGCTCCACACTTTGCAAATCTGTTATATCTCACTTCACTCTTTATAACCCTGAACGCTCCCCCATGCCTGTGATTCCATTCAATTAGTATCTCTATGATTATCTTTTCCCTTTTATTTATTATTTACTATTATTATTTATTAAATAATTTATTTATTTATTCCCACACACACAAACTTAATAGGTACACCGGTCCTCTCCCTCCTTCCACCCCTCCCTGGACCTCCTTGCTCCCTCCCCCTTTTTCTCCTTCCTTTCCCCCCTCCCTCCCTTTCTCCCAGTGCCCCCTCCCCCCCATCCCTGGAGCATCCTTTAATGTGTATGTCAAACTTTCTTCTGGATCCTCCTCTCTGATGAATTGTAAGGACTCAGTGGCATTTCCTAGAACTCTTTCTTGTGTTCCCCTTAAGTAAGTCACACTATTATGGCCGTTGATCCCTTGCTTCTAAGGATCCTAGTTCCTTTAGTCCATGCTAGACTTTGTGTGGTCAATGATATGTTGGTCATTGCGCAGGTCATGCAAAGTCCTATTATGGCTGCTTCGGCCCTAACTTGTGTGGAGTATCTTGCATATCATTGCTCCTTCCCATCTTTGGGCTTTTACAATCTTACCTCCCCCTCTTCCGCAAATTTCCCTGAGCTTCAGGATGGGGAGAGATTAGGCTGGTCTGGTTCCAGGTGGTTGACATAGAGTCTCTGATGTTCTGAATTATGGTTTGTTGATTTTTTTTCAGTTTTGCTGCTCCTGGAATGCCCTTCACTCCATCCTGATGGGTATTGGATGTCACCCCCTGGCCAGAGATAAAAAGCTGTTAAAATAGAGTCTTATTACAAGAGTAGATTCAAAGGTAGATGAAATAAGAGTAGGAGACCAGACCTCAGTGAGGGGAGGGGGTCGGTCTCCCATTTGCAAAATGGTTACTTTCTATCTGGCAGACTGTGTGCCCTCCTTTTCTGTGAGATCATACCCCATCAGTCGCAGGTGACCAGGGAGGAAAGTCTGTGAGCTTAACCAGATGACTCATTACTTACTTGTAATCCTTGATGGTGGCCTATTTTCTCTGCTGTAGCATGATCCCCTCTTTCCTTGTTTCTGGTGGGGCCCTCCTTCCCCTTCCCTCCTGTTTATAATATTTGCAATTAATGTAGGTATTACAGAGATTTATCTTTGAGTGTTTCTCTAAGTGGGTTTGGTACTAGAATCCACCAATAGGGAGTACATACGGCGCTTAATTTTCTGTGTTTGGGATAATTCACTGAATATTTTTTCTAATTCTATCCAATTTCCTGGCAAATTTCATTAATTCATTATTTCTGATGGCTGAGTAGTATTCCATTGTATAAATGACTTTTTCTGGTAGTAACCTTTGAACCAATTGCTTACATTAACTTGTTTCCATTAAAATGACTTGATTTGTTTCATTTTTTATTAGACTCCAGGTTATGATTTTTAACATGTAAAAAGATGCGTTGTGACTTGTTTCCAATGCTAGTGTTTCAAAGTATGGTTGAGAAATCAGGCTGGGAGAATACACCTAGAGTTCAAGAAATTGGAAAAAGGGACCTTAAAGAAAGGGGGAGACACCTTAAGGAAGGGGAGATAGAAGAATGCAAGGGGTATAAAGATGGAAAGGGGAAAGTTTTAAGGAGGAAAGGTAAAAAGTGGGTAGAGCAAATGGAGGGATAAATAACATCAAAGTTGTTAGAGAAAGCCACATGGAAAGCTAGCATTTGATTTTAAGGGATCTACAAGGACATTAGACAGCTAAACTCATGAGACGCTACAAGGGATACTACACATTTAAGATGAGAGAACAAATATATCAGCATGTTCACCAATCTGTGAGAGAAAATCCCAACCCCAGAATCAGGTGGTTCTGTTTGAAACCAATATGCAGGAAAAAAAAGCTTGTATATGGAAGGCTAGAAGAATGCAAGGTGAGGAAGGGAGAGAAAGAGGGAAAAACAGAAGGAAGAATAAATGTTTTCATGTATGAAAATTTCAAAGAACAGAAATCATCAAAAAAAAGAAAGGATGTCAATTTTAAATATCTGTATAACTGTGTCCAGTTCCACTGGCTAGGCACCTTTACAGTCTTATATTTCTAGTTGTTCCATGATTGTATTTTGAAAAATATTATCAATTTACCTTAAGCAACTTGAAGGCTACATTACTCTAAGATTGGAAAAGGCTCTATCTTGAGGTTGCATATGGTATATATATTTTGATGTGTTAGCCAGAGATCTTGATACAAGGGATGATGGTATTGTTTTTGTATCTCCCATAACCAATACTCACAAGATTAAATGCTTTGCTTATTCACCCTTTTATTTAATTAGAAAAGCTTCACAATCATGAAACATCAGCACTGGGAATATCTATAAAGTTCTTGTTGACATCTAAAAGGAGTGTGAAATTTATTTTAGGGTAGGCAGAAAAATAGTAAGATCTATAAATGTCTTATCATTTTACATTGACTTTGACTACACACACGTGTGTGTTTGTTAGAGGGCATTCTGTGTGTCTGTGGAAGCCCAAGGGTGACTTCAGGAATCATTCTGGATTGTCCTACCTCCCTTTCCCAGGCTCTACTTTTCAGGGCCAGAAGTATAGGCCACTGGCATTTATGCCAAGTATTTTTACCTGGAATCTGGGATCTGAAGTCAGGTTCTTCTGCTTTTGAGGCAGAGACTTCATCCCTGAGCCATCTCTCCAGCTCATACATTGATTTTGAAATAAAGACTGATACCTCACATCTCCTCTCTGAATTAAACCACATAAGTGATGGTTCCGCATTAATAGATGGCTACAATTACATTGACAGGCATGACTTTAAATGTGTTTTTCCAGAATTCACAGATCTTAATATTGTAAACTGTGTCTTCTTGATCATAACATGAACATAGTGACTTTTTGATATTTACACCTCAATCCCAATCCTCTTCCTCTTCACAATATAACCCTTCTTCTTCACTGAAAATCTCCTTCCTATTTTCATATCTTTTCACATGTGTGGCCCACTGAGTTTCATTTGGGTTGCCTTTTATAGCATCTGCCTGAGTACTACCTGAAGCATGAATCATACATCAGTAACTATGCCACTGAAGAAAGTATCTTCCCTTCTCACACCCCACTGAAACTCATGCATGCAGTGTTATATGGAAGCACTGTATTGAAAGGTTGGTTAAAGATGTATAATGATCATATTCATTAAGACAGTACCTAGCCCATGTTAATGGATAAATAAGGAACAATTACCACTATTGTAATACCATTGGCAAGAAGTTCATTGAGCACATGGGATTTGCAGGGCAAATTTGATTTTTCAATGTCAGCTGAAAACAATCTTCTAGTGGATTAGGGCACAAATTCGAACTCTGATTTCCACATCTAAATTACAAGATGTTCCCTAAAGGAGAAATTGCTCCTCAGAGGCACCTTGTGAATTTTCTTTCTTTTTTATTTTTTTTCAAAATTTTTTTTTATTTTTATTTATTCAATTGTGCATGTGTGCGTATGCATGTGTGTGTGTGTGTGTGTGTGTGTGTGTGTGTGTGTAGAACTACGGGCGATTTTGGGAACCACTATGGACCGCCTCCACCTCCTTGTTTTTCTCTGTCGGGGGATTCACAGTCTCCGCCTTACCAGGACCAGAAACGCAGGCCTCCCCCACTTTTGCCCGGTGTCTATACGTGGGGTCTAGGATTCCAACTCAGGACCTTCTGCCTGCAAGGCAGAGGCTTAACCCCTGAGCCACCTCTCCAGCCCCAGTGAATTTTCTATGAAAATAAAAACACAAAATGCTTCTTCTTGGATAGAATATATGAATCTAATCTTAAGGCAAGAGTCTGAGTGAAAAATTTCCATCTTCTTTGAACCCCAAAGGAGGTCAACTCTTTGGATACTGAAAAAACAACAGAACAATTTCTTTAATGAGGGCTTCAGAGAATTCCGCCATTGAGACAGAAACAACTTGCAAAATGCTCCTGTTGCTCTTCATCTGTGAAAACCCATGTGAGCTTCCTTAAGACAGGAGAAAAGCAAGCTTTCTTGCTTGATATCTGAGAGAGTCAATGTATTCCAGAGACAGTGGAGAAGTGAGAAGGAACACGGGCAAGAGAACAGGTGCTGAACTTTGCCTCTAATATCACAATAAGGGGAAAGTGAGAGATTTATTTAGTCTGTGCATGTGAATGCCCTGAACCTTGTAGGGACATTGCTTCCCATAGTGGTCATTCTTTTATTAGAAATATTATTCTGTTTTCATCTCACATTGATTGAAATTTGGAGTCTCTTTCTTATAAGAGCTATTCTGCTATTCTGCATTTATCTTTCTTTTTTTCTTGCAAATAGTATACTCTAGTTTTTCTGCTTCCAACGATGTAATGCATATATACCAATGATTTATCAAGTACCAGATTGTTTCTGTTTGATTCCCAGTTTGATTAGAAGCTTTTTTTACAGCTTCCATTTTACTTGTATTTTATAGCCCTTAATAGCTCTGTAGGGGTATAGCAAAAATTATATATCTGGCATTCAAAATAAGTCCAATTTCTTTTTTCACATAGTACATTCACATATTACATTTAATTTCTCCACCATGATAGGATGATATTTAAAGTACTCATTTGCAATAAATTAAACTTACAGCATACCATTAGGGCCAGTCTAACTAGCAAGCTTGCTCTGGGTATTCCCAGGCTTCACTTTTCAAGGCTAGAATTACAGGCACGGTCATACCCATTTAGATTTTTATGTGGAATCTAGGGAACCAAACTCAAGTCCTTTTTCTTGTAAGGCATAGGCTTTAAACACTGAGACAGTTCCACAACCCCCTCCTTTATGTTTCTACTAAATATTAATCACACAAGAATGAGTTTTATTGCAGTTCTCATACAGATATGGAATGAACTGTGCTCATGTTCACTCTCCCTAATATCTCTTGCCCCCTCAAACATTCTCTGATCCCTTTCCTCTTCCCAACTCATCTTACATCCATATTATTTTTGTTAGTGCTGCTTACATGAGGATTTAATTACAGGAGCATTATGGGAATCTTACCAGCAAATATACCAGTTAAAAATATGTTTATGTCCGTTGGCAGCAATTAACTTCCTGTAGGTCTTCAGTCCTGATATGGGAACCATGATCCTTCCCTCCAATTTATCCATTCATCATGTCTTTGACAATTCCTTGTAAGTGTACAATGAGTTTTTATTCCTTTACCCCCTTCCATTTTTCCCTCTCCCTCTCACTTCTGCTGGCCACCTTCTTCCATGAAAGTCTTTGCCCCATGTTCATGTTTTTGTATTTCTTCATTGTAACTTTATTGTAACTTTATATTCCCATGCATACAATAAACTTGAAATAACTTTGATGCATATTCTACGGATGTAGGATTATGTGTATCATTGAAAAGATACTCAGCACATGTCAAAATTCACAAAGTTGTAAAAGATTTACTATCTTAACTTTACCCTTGTAAATGACTTCTTTTGTTTGGTATTCCACTGTGAATATGTCTTCTTTCCTTTAATTAACTATAGCTCATCCGTTCTTTCACCATTTAATATTTGGTTTCCCTTTAACCTCTTATTTTACCAGTATAAGTTATTCTTGTTTGAATCTTGTCAGCATTTAAATAATTTCTACTCTCAGACATTATTAATACTGACATTTATTTAAGAAAATAATTAATGGAGTCTCTCTCTCTCTCTCTCTCTCTCTCTCTCACACACACACATACACACACACACACACACAAACACACATTCTATTTGTCTCTATCAATAAGCTTCAGGGAATTGTACCATCCATCATGACACAGAATTTGACTAACTGAATGAAAGTATGAACAATTAGCATTCAACAAATGGAAACAGGCTACAGTTTAGTGAAAGAAGTTGCTACTGTGAAAATGGCTCTTGGTGGCATCCATTCCAAGGTTGATATATTAGAGTTTCTGATTTCTATTCCTGTTTTGCCGGTTGACTGTTTTATACTTAAGTGTTCTTTTTTTTCTGAATAGAAAGGTCCATGTCATGGAAGGGGAAAATGAACTGGAATATCAGAATTTCTTCTCCTGGGTCTCTCTGATGATTCCAAATTGCAACCTCTTCTCTTTGGACTCTTCTTGTTCATGTACCTGACCACAGTGCTTGGGAACCTGCTCATCATCCTGGCTACTATCTCCGACTCCCACCTCCACACCCCCATGTACTTCTTCCTCTCCAACTTGTCCTTTGTGGACATCTGTTGTGTTTCTACTGCAATCCCCAAGATGCTGGTAAACATGCAGGCACAGAGCAAAGACATCTCTTACAAAGGATGCCTAACTCAGGTGTATTTCTTTATGATTTTTGGTGGGATGGATAATTTTCTCCTGGCTGTGATGGCCTTTGACCGCTTTATGGCCATCTGCCACTCATTGAACTACACAGTCATCATGAACCCTCGGCTTTGTGTCTGCCTGGTTCTGATTTCATGGTTCATCATTTTCTGGGTCTCTCTGCTTCATCTTTTATTGGTAATGCGCCTGAACTTTTCTTTAGGCACTGAAATTTCTCATTTTGTTTGTGACCTTCCCCATGTGCTCCAAGTTGCCCAGGCTGATACCCATGTGAACACCATTGTTTTATATGCAGCAACTGCCCTGCTGGGTTTGTTTCCTGTCAGTGGGATACTCTACTCTTACCTTCAGATAGTCTCCTCCTTAATAAAGATTTCTTCAACCTCAGGAAAGCATAAGGCATTTTCCAACTGTGATTCTCACCTCTGTGTGGTCTGCTTGTTTTATGGAACAGGACTTGGGGTTCACCTCAGTTCCTCTGTGACACATTCCTCCCGAAAGAGTATAATTGCCTCCGTGATGTACACTGTGGTCACCCCTATGCTGAACCCCTTCATCTACAGCCTGAGAAACAAGGATGTGAAAGGGGCCCTGGGAAAACTTCTGAGCAGAACAGCTTCTTGCCCATGATGGGTCATTAAAATCAAAATTAAACATATGGTGACTCTGAAACTCTAACATCATCTTGCCTAAATTTCTACATAATTAGTTTGCTTACAATCTAATTTTTAAAAATATTTGTTTCTTAACAAGTTTTTGGAATTTTTCTTCCCTTCTTTGGTTCATCTAGCTTCAAGTTTGGAAAATTTTCTTACAAGTGTTGAGATGTATCACAAGAATTCAAGTGCTCACCACAACTGCTGATACTGTGTTCTGGAAAATTATCAAGCCACATCAAAATCCAACACTCCTTGAGAAATTGTAGGTAGAGCATCAGAGGAAGAGTTGCTTTCTTTGGTGATGTCATCAAGGTGTCCATGTTCATGCACATATGCTTCATCCACTTTCCTGTAAGCCTAAAATCCATCAAGTCATCAAAACAATACATGTGAGTTGAAGGAGACATATTTAGCAAGAGAAAGGATTAGCAGGCAAAGAAGTGAGGCAAGCGAGGTTAATGGAAAATGAATGTAAGATAAAAATGTATTACATGCAGTTCTGAAATGTTATAAAGTAACTAATTAGTATGTATAACTGATATATGCTTATATAATATAAAGGCAGCAAATTATTAGTTATTTTACTTGGAAGTATATGTACATGTAGAATATGTAGCATTTCAGTGGGTAAACGCACATGTGAGGAAGCTCCTTTTCTCTTGTCCAGTGCCTGCCTCAATGATTCTCTGAGTGTAGTTGATTCACTTGAGATCTTTGTTCATCAGGGAGGGGGACTTTGATATATTAGCCATTGTGTAGTTCTGATGGAGATGGGTATCAGTTGCAGTGAACTCCAGCATCCCTCAGCCATGTTACCTTCAGGCTTTAACATTCTTACTGCCCCATCTTCTGCTAGGCTCCCTGAGCCATGGGATGGGAAGAGGTTTTAATGGCCTGATTTAGGCTGAACATTTGAGGGTCGTCAATACTTTGATCTCTGGCCAGTTGTTTTCTGCCTCACTTACCTCTCAATTTGATAGGATGCATCTTGGTTGAAAGCTAATGCAAAATGGTTTTACAAAAACAATAACTTGATTAAGAACATCAAAGGTAGTATCTGCAGTGGAATATAGTTAATTTTTATCATTTTCAACCCTTTCTATTCTTCTCTTTCATCCACTCCCTCTCTTGTTGAAACCTATCCTCTTCATAGCCTCTCATACACATTTCCTTTATTCAAACTTGTTGTAGTCAATCATATTGTTTATTGATTATAAACAGGTTTCTATATGGCATTTTTACTTCAATATTTCTCTAATTGACTGAATGTTACTTCAAGTGTTTATTGGCAGATTATCTATTTTGCGTGTAGAATATTTTTCCAGGACTCTTGAAATATATCATTGCTTAGTTTGTACTATTTTCTGACATGTGAAAGCATTTTCTATAATCATCACATCAGACTGCCATATGAGTTGTTTTGAAAATATCCTGTATGATATTTTGTGATTAGTTATTAGCTCAAATAGTTTCTTTGACATTTTTCCTCCTGCAGGAAATTTGTTCCTCTATTAATGTTAGTTTCTCTGCCTCTATAAATTCTACCTTTTGCTTTTCTTCCATGCATGTTCATGCATGCCTGTGTTTGTCAATGTGTGTGTGTGTGTGTGTTGTGTGTGTGTTTGTATACTGGAATGTGTTGTGGTGGTGAATATACATGAATGCACTTGAGGGTATGTGCTTGTGGAGGCTCAACATTGACACAAAGAACCATCTTTAATCATTCTTCTACCTTATTACTGTTGTGATCCTGATTCTTTAATAAAATCCAGAGCACACACATTACACCTATCTGGATAGCCAGCTTGTTCTGGGTACTTAGTCCCAGGTTCTGCTTTTCAGGGCTAAAATAACAGGAAGTTTGCCATACTTGCCAGTCATTTTTACATGGGATTTGAACTCAGGTCCTTTTGCTGGTGAGGCAAAAGCTTTAGCCATTGAGCCCTCTCCCCTACCTGAGTTCTACTTTTGTATATTCATGTATATGTTTGTTTTTGCAGTATTTGTCTACCTACTCTGGCCCATTTTGCCTTAGGAAATGTCATTAAGGTCATTGACCTTGAAACAAAATTCAAAATACTCTTACTGTGTGTGGAGAGTGTTCCAATGTAGATATTAACAATATTTATTTTTCTTTGTGGTCTTTTGACAACAGATACTTTTGTTGATTTCTCATCACAAGTATTGTGACTATTATTGCCATGGCAATGGGCCTCAACAGATCTTTCACTTTCTCCATATATATTTGTATCTGTTCAATAGAAAGATTTCTTTTTTTTTGCATGTGAATATGTGTCACTCTGTATCTATATGTGTGTATGTGTATGTATATGTATGTGTAGAAGAGATTGTATACCTTGCAGTCCCATAAGTGGTGGCACAGGAAATCATCCTGGATGTTCTACCTCCTTATTGCTTCGTTCTGGGATTTCTCAGGTTCTATCTTCCAGAGATGGAAGTGCCATGTGTTTTTATGTAGAATCTGTGGGCCAGTTCCCTTGTCTCCTGATGTTTGTATGAACTCACTTGCCATGTTGATAAACTGTAATTAGATATATAAGATCAAATAAATCCTTTCTTCCCCACAGCTGTGTGGTATTTATTTGACAATAGGAACATGGAGCTAAAATATCACCAGAACAAATGGATAAGACCCTGCAGATGAAAACATGGTACATCATAGTTGTTAGACAGAGAGAAATAAAGCTGGAACTGAGATAGAAATTTCCTGTCTGGTGGTTATCTTTCAAAGTTCTGTGAGGTTCTGGGAGAGAAAAGGCACTGAGAATCTTACTCAGTTGTGAATTGCAGTTAGCAACAACCCACTGGAAAAGATGTGTCAAACTGTGCAACAGTTGAAGACTTTTATAGAATTAACCAATTGTTCCCTAATTGCATTTGAAACCTGCTTTACAGGAGGGACTACATAGTGGCACCATAAACCCACTTAAAAACCTGCTTGGGTAGGTTGCAAACCAGAGGGGACTGGAAGTTAGTACTGTTGTTTAGCCATATTGTTATAGCACCAGACTGCCTTCTAATTATCTATATTTATATCAAGGACAAAAAGTACTCTCAATCTTAATGAGAGACAATATGCTTCAGCAGTGAATATCAGGGAATGCAGAGACTCAATGTCCAAGAAGCTGAGAATCAGCGATACCTAAGGGCTCAGCTCTGAGCAAGGCATTCTTTTTTAATTAAAAATTTATTTTTCCTACTATACAAGCTCTTTGCCACTCTCCCTTCCCCCTCTCTTCCCTCTCTCTCTCTCTCACCCCTTTCCTTCCTCCCTCCCCTCCCTTCATGGACCCAGCCTGTTCCCTCCTATTCTCCTGTCTGATGACTTACATGGGTCTCAGGTTTCCCTCTGTTGCAGTCAGCCTGCATGGTTGCTGATAAATGACCATCAAACAGCTTAGGGGAACAAGGGGTTTATTTTCTCATTGATAGTCTGGTTACAGTCTGTAGTCCAGCTTCACGGGAGAGCATGCACCAATACCAGGCGAGGGAACTGGCAACACCATCTCTGTGTAATGGCTGAGAGAGGGACAATACTTGCCAGACCAGTATGTCTGGCCAGGTGTACACAAGGATGCTGACTCTCAACCAGCTTTTAATATTTTATTCCAAGGCCTAATCCCACCCACTTGGGCCTTCCCCATCAGTCAGACAATCTCTTGCAGGTTTGTTCTGGGCTTAACCCAACGACTAATTCTCCAAAAATGTGCCCAGAGCTCAAACCCTCAACTGTCAAGTTGAAACCTGTGCCTAACTATAACACCCTCTGAATCTTCTGCTCTAGTGTGGGTTCAGGACTCTGAGACAGACCAGGAGGCCCTTCCTTGGGCAGACCACTGATAGGGACACTTCCCTACCTCTGTCTCACCCTGCCCCTAAGGATCTTATTGCTTGAAACTATTTCTCCTGAGATCCATGTTAGTCTATGGGGGCATGTTTTATTTATCAGCCCTTGTGCAGGTCTGATAAGGTCAAGTCACATTGCATTGAGTTCCTGGCTACAACAGTCCTATCTTGAGCAGAATGTTCTGTCAACAATGGAAATCCCCATCTTTAGGCTCTTACAATCTTACCACACCCTCTTCTGCAAGGTCTCTGAGCCTGTTCTTGAGCTACACAAGGCTGCCTCCTATCTGAGTGTAGAGTAGGCAGGGGTTTGGCTTTTGCTGACAACAGCACCAGTCTGAGATTGGGCTCCTTCTTCATGCGGTCTTTGAAGCTGAACTTCCTCTTTGGCATCATGGCTGCAGTCACCTGTAGACAAGCCAGAGTGAACCCACAGAAGCACACAAGCAAAAGGGTGGGATGGAGTGGGCGAGAATGGTGAAGGGAAAGGAGGTGATGAGAAGGAGGGAGGGGAGGAAAACTGGGATGAATATTCATTATGCTTGTAAAAGCAGAAAAATTATAAATAAGTCAAAATTTGAAAAAAAAATGATGCACTTGCTAGGCTGGTTCATGCCACTTGAACTCTGAATAGGACATTGTTAACACTCCCTCTGTAACTGAGAGAGTATTGTAGAAAAAGTGGTAGGAAGCATTTAAAGGCCATAAAATAGGAAGAATATTCTATTCTTGAACACAAGAACCAGGACATACAAAGTCTATAACACTCCCACCCCATTAAAATTCATGCATTCAGTATTATACAAACATACTTTATTGAAAGGTTTGTTCAAGATATATAATGAGATTTATTCATCAAGACAAGACTTAGCCCATGATAGTGGATGAATAAGAACCATCTACCACTATTGAAATATCACTGGCAAGAAGGTAATTCAGCATCTGGGATTTGCAGGTCAAATTGATATTCATTATCAACTGAAAATGATGATAGAGTGGATTAAGACACACTTTAGAACTCTGCCCTTTGGATTGACCTACTGAAATCTTTGATCATGCCAGCAATGATGGATTTTTCACTGTTGCTTTCATGGGTCAATAATTAGGGATGTGGAACAGGTGCTCTTCTACAATATGATACCCTATGAAGTTCTGGATCTGTTCTTTGTGTGTGTGTGTGTGTGTGTGTGTATTTACATTAAGTATATTTAATTTATTATAATTATACATAATTATATTATGTTACACACAGTCTTTAATATGATACATATTTGTGAAAATAAGGGGGACAGATCATTGATAGAATACAAAATAAGAGATTTCAAGAAGCTTCGGCCAAATGTTGCCCGCTTACAGAGTTGCCATCTGTGTTAGTTTTTTTATTTCCACTCATACAAACTTAACAGGTGTACCGGTCCTCTCTATCCCTCCAACCTCCTACCACCCCGTGCTCCCCTCCCTCCCC
This sequence comes from Typhlomys cinereus, assembly GCA_023101885.1. Taxonomy (NCBI): domain Eukaryota; kingdom Metazoa; phylum Chordata; class Mammalia; order Rodentia; family Platacanthomyidae; genus Typhlomys; species Typhlomys cinereus. The sequence goes on from JALPQD010000726.1 coordinate 32,974, forward strand.
CCTCCTTCCCCGTCCCCCAGTGCCTCCCCCCTACCCTGGAGAATCCTTTAATGTGCATGCCAAACTCTCCTCTGGGTTCTCCTCTCCGATGAGGTGCAAGGACCCAGTGGCATTTCCCAGAACCCTTTCCTGCATTCCCCTTAAGCATAGGAACACTACTGTGGCTGTCAATCCCTTGCCTCCAAGGATCCTAGTGCCTTTAGCAAATATTAGACTTTATGAGGTCAATAGTGTGTTGGACATTGCGCAGGGCTTGCAAAGTCCAATTATGATTGCTTTGGCCCTAACTTGTGTGGAGTATCTTGCATACATTACTCCTCCCATCCTTTTTTTTTATTATATACATTCTTTATTATTTCCGCTCATACAAACTTAATAGGTACACCAGTTCCCTCCCTCCCTCCTCATCTCCCTGAACCCCCTGCTCCCCCTCCCCCCACCCCTCCCTCCCCATCCCCCAGTGCCTCCCCCCCAATTCCCAGAGAGTCCTTTATTGTGCATGCCTGACTCTCCTCTGGGCCCTCCTCTCCGATGACGTACAAGGACCCAGTGGCATTTCCCTGAACCCTTTCCTGTGTTCTCCTTAAGCATAGGAACACTACTGTGGCTGTCAATCCGTTGCCTCCAAGGATCTTGGTGCCTTTAGCAGATGCTAGACTTTGTGAGGTGTGGTCTTACAATCTTACCGCCCCCTCTTCCACAAATTTCCCTGAGGTTCAGGATGGGGAGAGATAAGGCTGGTCTAGTTCCAGGTGATTGATATAGAGTCTCTGAACTTCTGGATTATGGTTTGTTGATTTTCTTTTGCATGCTGCTCCTGCAATGCCCTTCATTCCATCCTGATGGGTATTGGATGTCACCCCCTGGCCAGAGATAAAAAGCTGTTAAACTGGAGTCTTGGTATAAGAGTATATTCAAAGGTAGATGTACTGGGTCTGTTCTTAAGATTGACGTGAACGTAGATTCAGAATGGAGCTTTGTGATGCAGACATCCATGGAGAGGGAGACGCATATACAAGCACAGTGAATCTGAAATTCTCAAGCTAGAAGGTGAGGCTTATTATTAAAAATTCTAAAGTGTGGACCCTTATAGTGGAAACCTTTGGGTCTAAAGCTGGATTTGTGAAGGGAAATGCACATATCAGTGGTGTGGCCTGAAGAGGTAACTAGATATACCATGGAGGCCTGAGCCCCTGTAGGAGTAGATAGGTGAACCAAAGTGAACCCTGGGGTCCACAGAAGCATTCAGGTGAAGGGTGGGAAGGAATAGGAGGGAATGATGAAGGGAAGGAGGAGATAAAGAGGAGGGGGAATGGAGGGAATCTGGAATGAATACTCAATATCTTTGTAAAAGTAAAAAATAAATAAATAAAATAAAGTACATATAAAATAAAATAAAAGCAATCTCCTATTTTGCTGTCCATCTTCAGTATGTAATAGTGACTACTCAGCTGTCCCGCTTGCAAGAATGCCTTAAACTCTCAGACAAGCCCCCACCCCAAAAATTCTAGAACACTGAAAGGCTAATGCACAATGCTGACAATCACTCATATTTTTCCAGATTATTGTGAAACATAATGACTTCCTAGTATCAATATGGAATTATGAAAACAGAAACTGAATATCTGCACATCTTCCAGAATATATCAAATATTGATAAGGAGGATTATGAATTGCAGTCACTTCTTACAATTCTTTATTTCTTTTTTTAAAAGATATTTATTTATTAAAATAAATAAAATAAATTTACACACACACACACACACACACACACACACACACACACACACACGGAAGGCAGTGTGCCCACAAAGCCAAAGAAGGACTATCTTTGGAGGAAGGATACTCACAAGAGGAAGAAAGGAGAAATGGAATAGGCTGCTGGGAAATGATAATCAAAGTGAGACCCAAAGTTTTATACTAAGAAGAATAAAAAAGATCATAAAATATTTATTTATTAGAGACTGAGACAAGAGAGAGATAAAGGGAGAGAGAGAGACAGACAGACACACACTCAGAGAAAGAAAGAGAGAGAGAGAGAGAGAGTTACATGTCATGGTGCATGGGTGGAGATCAGTGGACAACTTTTGGAAGTCAGTTCTCTCTTCTACCCTGTGGGGTTCTGGGGATTGAACTCAGGTTTGTGAGCAAACACCTTAACCACTGAATCATCTTGCCAACCTAATTACTATTCTCTAAAATTTATTTGATTTGTAATATGACAAAATGAAATGAAAACACCCACATTTTCCATCATTGTGGAGTCTGTTGACCACTGCAGTGCTTCTAACATCTAGATCAACCTTCAAAACTTTCCACCTACCCCAACTAAAATTTCTGCCCATTATCAACAATAAGCTAAAACACTTCATTTTATTTTCCTCTCCTGTGAGACTACCAACATGTCATTATGAAACATGAAGAGAACATAAAGCAAATGAATTACAAGTGTAATATAACCTAAGAGTCAGGATATGCCAAACAGTATGTTTTGCTTTTTCTTCCAAGCTATGTTTAAACTGCTTGCCTCTGATACTGAGATAACATCACTCTGCTGTGGATTCTCCTCAGTGCAATGTGAATGTCTCTGTTTCTTAAGCTGTAAATGAAAGGATTCAACATGAAGGTGACCATAGTGTACATGACAGAGGCTACCAAAGCCCTTGAGGAAGATTCTGATACAGCTGATCCTAGACACACACCCATATTTGTTCCGTAGAATAAGCAAACAACAGACAGGTGAGATCCGCAGGTGGAGAAGGCCTTAGACCTTCCGCCTTTGGATGAGATTTTCATGATGTTGGATATAATTTTGTAGTAAGAGAAAAGGATTCCTGAGATGGGAGTAAAACCAAAGATAGCACCAGTAAAATATTTCATGCTGTTGCTAGAGAAAGGGTCAGCACAGACAAGGTGGAGGAGATGAAAGGGATCACAGAAGAAATTGGAAACTTCCACATCTTTAAAATTGGTAAATTGTAATACAAATAAATTATGGATCTGAGAGTCCACAAGACTACATAAAAAGGACACTAATACTAAGAAAGTACAAAGATGAGGATTCATGATGACTGAGTAATGAAAAGGGTGACAGATGGCCACAAACCTGTCATAGGCCATCACAGTCAGAAGCATGTCATCCATGCATGCAAAAATGCCAAAGAAAGACATCTGTGTTAGGCACCCTACATAGGAGATGATACTATTCTGAGTTTGGATATCTGCAATCATCTTTGGCACTGTGCTGGAGATTAAGCCAATGTCAGCCAAGGACAGGTTGCAGAGGAAGAAGTACATGGGGTGTGGAGGTGGGACTCAGAGCGACAGCCAGGATGATGAGCAGATTCCCAAGCACCGTGACCAGGTACATGAGCAGAAACAGTTCAAAGAGGATAGGCTGAAGTTCTGGATCATCAGAGATTCCCATGAGATGGAATCTGGAGATCTGTGTTAGATTTTGTACTTCTATACTCCTTGGGCACCTTTTCAAAAAGAAAGCAATATTAGAACAATAAATAAATTGGCAGTCAATCCTTTGTATATACTTTTTTCTCTTATTTTGATAGATTGTCTCATACTATAATTGAGCCTGAAGTTACATCACTGAGATATGTCTACATCCCCCTATTCAAATTCTGGAGTTGCAAGTCTATTCCAACATATCTGGTTGTACGGACTGTGGATTCACACATTTGTAATTAAGTATCTGAACTTGTGTGTTATAAGGTTTTAACCTTCTTTTATACTTGAGACAAGCTTGATGCTTTTAGATGAAAATACCTGACAAAAATTCTTAACAGATTATTTTTAACATACAGCATGAACATCTGCTTTAACTAACCAATTCCTTATAAGTACACTGTTGTGTGAACACCCTTCCCGGGGAAACACCACACAGCCATCTAACTACCTGTTGCAGTTAGCTTGTATGGTTGCTGATAAATGTCCATCAAATGGTTTAAGGAAACAAGGGGTTTATTTTCTCTCTTTTTTTTTTATTTGTAGAATACATAGGTATTTATTCTTTTTTTAATACATTTTTTATTATTATTTCAGCTCATACAAACTTAATAGGTACACCAGTTCCCTCCCTCCCTCCTCCTCCCCCTGAACCCCCTGCTCTCCCTCCCCTCACCCCTCCCGCCCCATTACCCCGTGCCTCCCGCCCCAATTCCCAGGGTCCTTTCTTGTGCATGCCTGATTCTCCTCTGGGCCTCCTCTCCGATGACATACAAGGACCCAGTGGCATTTCCCTGAAACCTTTCCTGTGTTCCCCTTAAGCATAGGAACACTACTGTGGCTGTCAATCCCTTGCTTCCAAGGATCTTGGTGACTTTAGCAGATGCTAGACTTTCTGAGGTCAATAGTGTGTTGTACATTGCACCGGGCATGAAATGTCCAATTATGATTGCTTTGGCCCTAACTTGTGTGGAGTATCTTGCAAATCATTGCTCCTCCCATCCTTCTGCTCTTACACTCTTACCACCCCCTCTTCCGCAAATGTCCCTGAGCTTCAGGATGGGGAGAGATTAGGCTGGCTTAGTTATATGTGGTTGATATAGAGTCTCTGAAGTTCTGGATAGTGGTTCGTTGATTTTCTGTTGCAGTTTTGTTGCTCCTGCAATGCCCTTCACTCCATCCTGATGGGCACTGTATGTCACCCCCTGGCCAGAGACAGAAAGCTGTTAAACTGGAGTCTTATTATAAGAGCACATTCAAGGGTAGATGTAATACTTATACCCAAAAGTGGAATCACAGGGTCATATGGCATTGGCAATGGGAGGGGTCAATCACCCATTTGCAAAATGGTTACTTTTTAATCTGCCGGACTATATGCCCTCCCCTTCTGGTGAGTTCATACCCCCTTAGTTGTAAATGATCAGGAACAAATTGTGAACTTAACTAGGTGTCATATTACTTTCTTGCAGTCCTTGATGGAGGCCTATTTTCTCTACTGTAACATGGTCACTTCTATCCTTCTTTCTGGTGTGGCCCTCCAGACCCATCCCTCCTGCTCATAATCCTTGCAATTACTGTAGGTAATACATAGATTTACCTATGAGTGTCTCAAGATGGGCAGGGTGGGTTTGGTACTAGGAGCCACCTATTAGGGAGTACATATGGCGGTTAATTTTCTGGGTTTGGGATACTTCACTTAATATAATTGTTTCTAATGACATCCATTTCCCAGCAAATTCCAGTAATTCATCATTTTTGATGGCTGAGTAGTACTCCATTGTATAGATGTACCACAGTTTCCTGATCCACTCGTCAACTGTTGGACATTTGGGTTGATTCCATGTCTTTGCTATTGTAAACAGTGCTGCTATGAACATGGTCATGCTCGTGCTATCAAGGTGAATCTCTGCTGTATGGGGGGTTATACCCAAAAGTGGAATCGCAGGGTCATATGGCATTTCAATCTTTAATTTCTTTAAGAATCTCCAGACGGCTCACCAGAGTGGCTGTATGAGCCTGCATTCCCACCAGCAATGTAGGAGCATTCCCCTCTCTCCACATGCTCTGCAGCATTTGTTGTTGTTTGTATTGTGGATTTTTGCCATCCTGACCGGGGTGAGATGATATCTCAGGGAAGGTTTGATTTGCATTTCCCCGATGGCTAAAGAAGTGGAGAATTTTTGAAGATATTTGTTAGACATTTTAATTTCATCCATGGTAAAATTTCTTTTAAGTTCCAGGGCCCATTTTTTAATTGGGCCATGGGTTTCCTTGATGTTTAGGTTTCTAAGTACTTTGTGCACTCTGGACAGTAGATCTCTATCAGATATGTGGTTAGTGAAGATTTTCTCCCATTCTGTGGGTTGCCTTTGAGCTCGTGTTACAATATCTTTATCTGAACAGAAGCTCTTTAATTTCACAAGATCCCAACTGTTGAGAGTTGGTAGCAGTGACTGTGCCATTGGATGTCTGTTTAGGAATTGTTGGCCTAGCCCAATCAGCTCCAGGGAGTTCCCTATCCTTTCAACTATGGTTTTTAAAGTCTCTGGCCTAATATCAAGGTCCTTGATCCATTTGGAATTAAGTCTTGTACATGGTGACAAGTATGGGTCCAGCTTTAATCTTCTGCATGTGGAGATCCAGTTTTGCCAGCACCATTTGTTGAAGATGCTGTTCTTTTTTCCATTGGATTTTTTGGGCCCCTTTGTCAAAGACCAAATGGCTGTAATTTTGTGGGCTTATATCTGGGTCTTCAATCCTTATCCATTGATCTGTGTGTCTATTTTGGAGCCAGTACCAGGCTGTTTTTATAACTATGGATTTGTAATATAGACTAAGGTTCGGTATGGTAATACCTCCAGCAGTGTTTTTGTTACTCAGGATTGTCTTTGCTATCCTGGGTCTTTTGTGCGTCCATATGAATTTTGAGATTATTTGGTCAACTTCTTTGAAGAATTGCTTTGGGATTTTAATTGGTATAGCATTGAATTTGTATATTGCCTTTGGTAGGATGGTCATTTTTACAATGTTGATTCTGCCAATCCAGGAACATGCGAGATCTTTCCACCTTCTGATGTCTTCTGAAATTTCATTCTTTAGGGTTTTAAAGTTTTCATTGTAAAGGTCTTTTACCTCCTTGGTTAGGTTTATACCAAGGTATTTCATTTTTTTAGGGGCTATAGTAAATGGGATTGTTTCTCTCGAGGCTTTTTCACTTCTTTCATTCTGGGTATATAGGAAGGCCTCTGATTTTTGCACATTTATTTTGTATCCTGCCACCCTGCTGAACTTCTCAATTAGTTCCAGGAGCTTCGTGGTGGAGTCTTTGGGATCCCTCAGGTATAAGATCATGTCATCCGCAATTAGGGATAGCTTGACTTCTTCCTTGCCGATTTCAATCCCTCTTATGTCCTTTTCTAGTCTTATGGCTTCAGCTAAGATTTCAAGTACAATATTGAATAGAAGTGGTGAGAGTGGACAGCCTTGTCTAGTTCCTGATCGAAGTGGGAATGCTTCCAATTGTTCCCCATTGAGCATAATCCTTGCTGTGGGCTTGTTGTGTACAGCTTTTATTATTGATAAAGGTTCCTTCCATTCCTACTGTCTCCAGCGTTTTGATCATAAAAGGTTGCTGGATCTTGTCATAATCTTTTTCTGCATCTATTGAGAGTATGATGTGGTCTTGGACTTTGGACTGGTTTACATGATGAATTACATTTATTGATTTGCGTGTGTTGAACCAACATTGTGTGCCGGGGATGAAGCCTACTTGGTCCCCGTGAATAATCTTTTCAATATGTTTTTGAATCCGATTTGCTAAAACTTTGTTGAGAATCTTTGTGTCTGTGTTCATCAGAGAGATCGGCCTATAGTTTTATTTTTTAAGTGAGTCTTTATTAGGTTTTGGGATTAAAACGATATTAGCTTCATAGAAGGAAGTTGGTAGTGTTCCTTCCTTTGCTATTTGATGGAACAGTTTAAGGACTATTGGTATTATTAACTCCTTAAACGTCTGGTAGAACTCTGTGCTGAATCCATCTGGCCCAGGACATTTTTTGGTGGGAAGATTCAAGATTACTTCCTCAATTTCCTCATATGTTATAGGACTATTTAAATAATTCTCAATTTCCTGATTCAATTTAGGTAAGTTGTGTTTAGAAATTCGTCCATCTCTTTTGTGTTGTCAAACTTCACAGAGTATAAGTTTTTGAAATACGATGTTATAATTCTCTGGATTTCTTGGGTATCAGTAGTGATAACTCCATATTCATTTCTAATTTTGTTAATTTGGGTTTTCTCTCTCTTGCTTTTGGTTGATTTAGCTAGGGGTGTATCAATCTTATTGATTTTTTCAAAGAACCAGCTTTTTGACTGGTTGATTTTTTCTATCATTTTCTTAGTCTCGATTTCAGATATTTTTCCCCTTATTTTGCTAATCTCCTCTCTTCTAGTACTTTTGTGATCAGATTGCTCTAGTTTCTCTAAAGCTTTAAGCTGCATTGTTAAGTTGTTTATTTCTGATGTTTCCATTTTTTTGATGAAGGCATTAAGAGCTATGAACTTACCTCTTAGAACAGCTTTCATGTGTCCCAGAGATTTTGGTAAGTTGTAATTTCGTTATCATTCACTTTCAGGAAATCTTGAATTTCCTTTTTAATTTCTTCCTGAATCCAGTTCTCATCCAGCATCATAGTGTTAAATTTCCAGTAGTTAGTGTATTTTCTGTTGCTTGTTGTGTTGTGGATGTCGAGCTTTAAGCCGTGGTGGTCTGATAAGGTATAGGCTAGAATTTCAACTTTCCTGTATATGTGGATATTCATTTTGTGGCCCAATATGTGATCTATTTTGGAGAAAGTTCCGTGTGCTGCTGAGAGAAATGTGTATTCTTTGGTACGTGGGTGAAAAGTTTGATAGAGATCTGTAAGGTCCATTTCTTTCAGGGTTTCATTAAGTTCCAAAGTGTCTCTGTTAAGCTTTTGACCTGTTGATCTATTCCATGTTGAGAGGGCGGTGTTGAAGTCCCCAAGAATTATCGTTTGGGAGTTGATTTCTTGCTTTAGATGCTGTAGGGTTTTCTTAATGAATGTGGAGGGGCCCGTATTGGGTGCATATATTTTCAGTATTGTGAAGTCTTCCTGGTGAATTGTACCTGTGACTAAAATGTAGTATCCATCCGTGTCTCTTATAATTTTCTTTGGTTTGAAGTCCACTTTGTCTGATAGCATAATGGCTACCCCTGCCTGTTTTCTGCTTCCATTAGCTTGTAGAATTGTTGAGCAGGCTTTTATTTTTAGAGCGTGCTTATCTTTTGTGGTGAGATGGGTTTCCTGCAGGCAGCAGATTGATGGATTGTGACATTTAATCCAAGTTTGTAATCTGTGTCTCTTGATCGGTGAGTTAATTCCATTAACATTTAGTGTTATAATGGTGAAACTATTTTTAATTCCAGACATTTATTATGTTTACTAGTTTTTATAAGTATATTGCTTTGCTTTTAATGCTTGTATACTTGCCTTCTGTTCTCCTGGATGTGCTTGTTTTTTTTCTTCATGCTTGAGTATCATTTCTAGCATTTTTTGAAGGCCTGGTTTGATGGACATGTATCCCTTTAAGTTGTCTTTGTGCTGGAAGATTTTTCTTTCTCCTTCGATCATGACTGATAGTTTTTCAGGGTAAATCAGCCTGGGTTGACATTTTTGCTCATTCAATACTTGAAGCATGTCTCTCCAAGCTCTTCTTGCTTTTACTGTTTCGACTGAGAAGTCATTTGTTATTTTAATAGGTTTACCTTTAAAAGTGACTTGTTTTTTCTCCCTTGAAGCTCTCAGCACCAGTTCTTTTCTTGAATTTGGAGTGTTTTAACTATTATTTGCCATGGCGAGCTTCTGTTTTGGTCATATCTGTTTGGGGTGCGGAATGCCTCTTGTATATGGATGGGCCTGTCTTTTTTTAGATGAGGAAAGTTTTCCTTGATGATCATTTGAAAAATTTCCTCAGGGGTGGTATTTTGAGATTCTTGCTCTAGTATTCCATGAATACGCATGTTAGGCTTCTTCAGGGTGTCCCATATGTCCTGAATATTTCTCTCAAGTATCTTTTTGGCTTTAACGACCTCTTCCTTTGAGCTGGTTAGTACTCCCACTTTATCTTCAAAGTCTGAAATTCTGTTTTCTGCTTTGTTAGTTCTGTTGATAAGACTCTGTGGAGTTCTGGGTTGAAGATAACTTGTCTTTTAGCTCAGTTTTAAACTCTGCTTGAGTCTGTTTTAACTGCTCTATGCCAGTTTTTGTTTCTTGCACTGTTTTTCTCAACTCCTCCAAATGTCTTTTGTGTTTCTCTTCAAAGCGATTGATTTGATTATGTAATTCCTCCCTGATTTCCTCTTTCATAGTATTGAACATGGCAATGATCATATTTTGAAAGTCGTTATCCTGGGTCAGGCTTTCTTGGCCTTTTTCCGTGGGTTTGTTCTGGTTGGAGTCTAGGTCGCGGGTGAAGGCCTGGCTGTACTGTGCACGCGCCTCCCGTCCCGCGGAGTGGGGTGGGGAAAGGGAAGGGGTTTATTTTCTCTTATGACAGTCTGGTTACAGTTCTCAGTCTAGCTTGACAAGAGAGCTCACAGCAACACCAGGGCTGAGGGAACTGGGCACACCATCACCACATAACAGCTGAGAGAGTTACAATCCTTACTTGCCAGTCCAGTATGTATGGCCAAGTGTATAGAAAGATGCCAACTTCCTCAATCAGCTCTCTTTATTTTATTCACCTGTTCAGGACCTAATCCCACCCAGCATGGGTGGAGTCTTCTCCATGAACTAGACAATCTTCTTCAAGTTCACTCTGGGCTTAACCCAACCATTAATTCTCCACATTTGTGCCCAGAGCTCAAATCCTCAACTGTTGACATCTTGACATAACTATGACACTACCTTAACTGGGTGTATGATGGCAGACCAAAGTAATGATTATGTTAATGCCCATTTTGATGAATTGATCAGTTTTTGGGGGGTTACTTATAGGAATATGGGTAAGGGTTACCTATAGGAGCAGGATGATTCATAGGTAGCTGAAATACAAAAAAGCTCATCCCAACATGAGTGAGACTCCCTGAAACCCCAAACCTTGAGGTCTGTGCTGTATGACTTTCTATCAGAGTCTTCTACAGGTTTCTGAATTGCTCTGCAGTCTATAAACATTCTTTGTTCTATGTCCCCTCCATTATTCTCTTTTGTCCACTTTCCATCACATCAAATTCCTCCTTTTTCTCAAGTCCTTCACATACTTTCAGGCTTCTTTTGTGAATACATCGTTGTAGAGATATTTATTTCATCGGTGCATATAATTATCAGAAGGTACTCAGAAATTGCAAGGATGTGACTTGAAATGTGTCTGAACACCAAATAAGGCATTTTTACTCCATGTTTTCTGCATCTTTTCAATTCATCATATCGATAAAAGCTCTTGTGTTATATTTAACTAGGGAGGACTATATTTTCTTTCTGATACAGGATTAACTATTCAGTCCAGGATAGTCTAGAACTGAGTATTCTCTTGCTTCTATCACCTGAGCAATGGGCTTCCAGACATACATAAGTATTCCTCTCAGAATTAATGAGTCAAATTGAATTTGGTCATTTTTATATTTAATACATTTTTTATTATTATTTCAGTTCATACAAACTTAATGGGTACACCAGTTCCCTCCCTCCCTCCTCCTCCCCCAGTACCCCCTACTCCTCCTTCCCACCCATCTCCCTTCCCATCCCCCAGTGCCTCCTGCCCCCATTCCCAGAGAGTCCTTTCTTGTGCATGCCTGATTTTCCTCTGGGCCCTCCTCTCTGATGACATACAAGCACCCAGTGGCCTTTCCCTAAACACTTTCCCGTGTTCCCCTTAGGTATAGGAACACTGCTGTGTCTGCCAGTCCCTTGCCTCCAAACATCTTGGTGCCTTTAGAAGATGCTGGACTTTGTGGGGTCAATAGTATGTTGTACAATGCGCAGGGCATGTAAAGTCCAATTATGATTGCTTCAGCCCTAACTTATATGGAGTATCTTACATATGAATTGCTCCTCCCATCCTTCTGCTCTTACACTCTTACCGCCCCCTCTTCCGCAAATTTCTCTGAGCTTCAGGATGGGGAGAGATTAGTCTGGCCTAGTTCTAGGTGGTTGATATAGAGTCTCTGAAGTTCTGGATTGTGGTTTGTTGGTTTTCTTTTGCAGTTTTGCTGCTCCTGCAATGCCCTTCACTCCATCCTGGTGGGCATTGTATGTTACCCCCTGGCCAGAGACAAAAAGCTGTTAAACTAGAGTCTTGTGATAAAAGCACATTCAAAGGTAGATGTAATAAAAGTGGGAAACCACAGTGAGGGAGGGGTCTATCACCAATTTGCACAACGGTTACTTTTTATCTGCCAGACTATATGCCCTCCTCTTCTGGTGAGATCATACCCCCTCAGTAGTAAATGATCAGGAACAAAAGTCTGTGAACTTAATCATATGTCTCATTACTTATTTGAGTCCTTGATGGAGGCCTATTTTCTCTGCTGTAACATGGTCCCTTCTCTCCTTGTTTCTGGTGTGGCCCTCCTACCCCATCCCTCCTGTTCATAATCCTTGCAATTACTGTCTCTAGGTGGGCTAGGTGGGTTTGGTACTAGGAGCCACCTATTAGGGAGTACATACGGCTCTTAATTTTCTGGGTCTGGGATACTTCACTTAATATAATTGTTTCTAATGACATCCATTTCCTGGCAAATTCCAGTAATTCATCATTTTTGATGGCTGAGTAGTACTCCATTGTATAGATGTACCACAGTTTCCTGATCCACTCGTCAACTGTTGGACATTTGGGTTGATTCCATGACTTTGCTATTGTAAACAGTGCTGCTATGAACATGGTCTTGCTTGTGCTATCGAGGTGAACCTCTGCTGTATGGGGGGTTATTCCCAAAAGTGGAATTGCAGGGTCATATGGCATTTCAATCTTTAATTTCTTTAAGAATCTCCAGACGGCTCACCAGAGTTGCTGTATGAGCCTGCATTCCCACCAGCAATGTAGGAGAGTTCCCCTCTCTCCACATCCTCTACAGCATTTGTTGTTGTTTGTACTGTGGATTTTTGCCATCCTGACCGGGGTGAGATGATATCTCAGGGAAGTTTTGATTTTCATTTACCTGATGGCTAAGGAAGTGGAGCATTTTTTAAGATATTTGTTAGACATTTTAATTTCATCCATGGTAAAGTTTCTTTTAAGTTCCAGGGCCCATTTTTTAATTGGGCCAATGGTTTCCTTGGTGTTTAGTTTTCTAAGTTCTTTGTGCGCTCTGGAGAGCAGAGTTCTATCAGATGTGTGGTTAGTAAAGATTTTCTCCCATGCTGCGGGTTGCCTTTGAGCTCGTGTTGCAATCTCTTTATCTGAACAGAAGCTCTTTAATTTCACAAGATCCCAACTGTTGAGAGTTGGTAGCAGTGACTGTGCCATTGGATGTCTGTTTAGGAACTGTTGGCCTAGCCCAATCTGCTTGAGGGAGTTCCCTATCCTTTCAACTATGGTTTTTATAGTCTCTGGCCTTATATCAAGGTCCTTGATCCATTTGGAATTAAGTCTTGTACATGGTGTCAAGTACGGGTCCAGCTTTAATCTTCTGCAAGTGGAGATCCAGTTTTGCCAGCACCATTTGTTGAAGATGCTGTTCTTTTTCCATTGGATTCTTTGGTCCCCTTTGTCAAAGACCAAATGGCTGTAAATTTGTGGTCTTATATCTGGGTCTTCAATCCTTATCCATTGTTCTGTGTGTCTATTTTGGAGCCAGTACCAGGCTGTCTTTATAACTATGGATTTGTATTATAGACTAAGATTTGGTATGGTAATTCCTCCAGCAGTGTTTTTGTTACTTAGGATTGTCTTTGCTATCCTGGGTCTTTTGTGCCTCCATATGAACTTTGAGATTGTTTGGTCAACTTCTTTGAAGAATTGTTTTGGGATTTTGATTGGTATAGCATTGAATCTGTATATTGCCTTTGGTAGGATGGTCATTTTTACGATGTTGATTCTGCCAATCCAGGAACAAGGGAGGTCTTTCCACTTTCTGGTGTCTTCTGCAATTTCTTTCTCAAGGGTTTTAACGTTTTCATTGTAAAGGTCTTTTACCTCCTTGGTTAGGTTTATACCAAGGTATTTCATTTTTTTAGGGGCTATAGTAAATGGGATTGTTTCTCTCAAGGCTTTTTCACTTCTTTCATTTTGGGCATATAGGAAGGCCTCTGATTTTTGCACATTTATTTTGTATCCTGCCACTCTGCTGAACTTCTCAATTAGTTCCAGAAGCTTCCTGGTAGAGTTTTTGGGATCACTCAGGTATTAGATCATGTCATCTGCAAATAGGGATAGTTTGACTTCTTCCTTGCCGATTTGAATTACTCTTATGTCCCTTTCTTGTCTTATGGGTTCAGCTAAGACTTCAAGTACAATATTGAATAGAAGTGGTGAGAGTGGACAGCCTTGTCTAGTTCCTGATCGAAGTGGGAATGCTTCCAATTGTTCCCCATTGAGCATAATCCTTGCTGTGGGCTTGTTGTATACAGCTTTTATTATATTGATAAAGGTTCCTTCCATTCCTACTGTCTCCAGCGTTTTGATTATAAAAGGTTGTTGGATCTTGTCATAAGCTTTTTCTGCATCTATTGAGAGTATGATGTGGTCTTGGTCTTTGGACTGGTTTACATGATGAATTACATTTATTGATTTGCGTACGTTGAACCAACCTTGTGTGCCAGGGATGAAGCCTACTTGGTCCCCATGAATGATCTTTTTAATATGTTTTTGAATCCAATTCGCTAAGACTTTGTTGAGAATCTTTGTGTCTGTGTTCATCAGAGAGATCGGCCTATAGTTTTCTTTTTTAAGTGAATCTTTATTAGGTTTTGGGATTAAGACGATATTAGCTTCATAGAAAGAATTTGGTAGTGTTCCTTCCTTTGCTATTTGATGTAACAGTTTAAGGACTATTGGTGTTATTAACTCCTTAAATGTCTGATAGAACTCTGTGCTGAATCCATCTTGTCCAGGACATTTTTTGGTGGGAAGATTTGAGATTACTTCTTCAATTTCCTTATATGTTATAGAACTATTTAAATAATTCACAACATCCTGATTCAATTTAGGTAAGATGTGTTTACTTAGAAATTCGTCCATCTCCTTTCTGTTGTCAAACTTCACAGAGTATAAGTTTTTGAAATATGATGTTATAATTCTCTGGATTTCTTGGGTATCAGTAGTGATAACTCCATGGTCGTTTCTGATTTTGTTAATTTGGGTTTTCTCTCTCCTGCTTGTGGTTAATTTAGCTAGGGGTGTATCAATCTTATTGATTTTTTCAAAGAACCAGCTTTTTGACTGGTTGATTTTTTCTATCGTTTTCTTAGTCTCGATTTCAGATATTTCTCCCCTTATTTTGCTAATCTCCTCTCTTCTAGTACTTTTGTGATCAGATTGCTCTAGTTTCTCTAAAGCTTTAAGCTGCATTGTTAAGTTGTTTATTTCTGATGTTTCCATTTTTTTGATGTAGGCATTAAGAGCTATGAACTTACCTCTTAGACACCATTCATTGTGTCCCAGAGATTTTGGTAAGTTGTATTTTTATTATCATTCACTTTCAGGAAATCTTGAATTTCCTTTTAATTTCTTCCTGAATCCAGTTCTCATTCAGCATCATATTGTTAAGTTTCTAGGAGTTAATGTATTTTCTCTTGTTTGTTGTGTTGTGGATGTCCAGCTTTAGGCCATCGTGGTCTGACAGGGCACACGTTAGAATTTCAACTTTTTTGTACATGTGTAGATTCGTTTTGTGGCCCAGTATGTGATCTATTTTGGAGAAAGTTCCGTGTGCTGCTGAGAGAAATGAGTATTCTTTGGTACGTGGGTGAAAAGTTTGATAGAGATCTGTAAGGTCCATTTCTTTCAGGGTTTCATTAAGGTCCAAAGTGTCTCTATTAAGCTTTTGACCTGTTGATCTATCCCATGTTGAGAGGGCGGTGTTGAAGTCCCCAAGAATTATCGTTTGGGGGTTGATTTCTTGCTTTAGACGCTGTAGGATTTTCTTAATGAATGTGGAGGGGCCCGTATTTGGTGCATATATGTTCAGTATTGTGAAGTCTTCCTGTTGAATTGTACCTGTGACTAAAATGTAGTATCCATCCGTGTCTCTTATAATTTTCTTTGGTTTGAAGTCCACTTTGTCTGATAGCATAATGGCTACCCCTGCCTGTTTTCTGCTTCCATTAGCTTGTAGAATTGTTGACCAGGCTTTTATTTTTAGAGCATGCCTATCTTTTGTGGTGAGATGGGTTTCCTGCAGGCAGCAGATTGATGGATTGTGACTTTTAATCCGAGTTTGTAATCTGTGTCTATTGATCCGTGAGTTAATTCCATTAACATTTAGTGTTATAATGGTGAAACTATTTTTGATTCCAGACATTTATTTTGTTTACTAGTTTTTATAAGTATATTGCTTCGCTTTTAATGGTGTTATTCTTGCCTTCTGTTCTCCTGGATATTCCTGTTTTTTCTTCAAGCTTGAGTATCATTTCTAGCATTTTTTGAAGGCCTGGTTTGGTGGACATGTATCCCTTCAAGTTGTCTTTGTGCTGGAAGATTTTTCTTTCTCCCTCGATCATGACTGATAGTTTTTCAGGGTAAATCAGCCTGGGTTGACATTTTTGCTCATTCAATACTTGAAGCATGTCTCTCCAAGCTTTTCTTGCTTTTACTGTTTCCATTGAGAAGTCATTTGTTATTTTAATAGGCTTATCTTTAAAAGCGACTTGTTTTTTCTCCCTTGAAGCTCTCACCACCAGTTCTTCATCTTGAATGTGGAGTGTTTTGACTATTATTTGCCGTAGCGAGCTTCTGTTTTGTTCATATCTGTTTGCGGTGCGGAATGCCTCTTGTATATGGATGCGCTTCTCTTTTTTTAGATGAGGAAAGTTTTCCTTGATGATCCTTTGGAAAATTTCCTCAGGGGTGGTATTTTGAGATTCTTGCTCTGGTATTCCATGAATATGCATGTTGGGCTTCTTCAGGGTGTTCCATATCTCCTGGATATTTCTCTCAAGCATCTTTTTGGCTTTAACAATCTCTTCCATTGAGCTGGTTAATATTCCCACTTTATCTTTAAGATCTGAAATTCTGTTTTCTGCTTTGTTAGTTCTGCTGATAAGACTCTCTGTGGAGTTCTGGGTTGAAGATAACTTGTCTTTTAGCTCAGTTTTAAACTCTGCTTGAGTCTGCTTTAACTGCTCTATGCCAGTTTTTGATTCTTGCACTGTTTTTCTCAACTCCTCCATGTGTCTGTTGTGTTCCTCCTCAAAGCGATTGATTCGATTATTTAATTCCTCCCCGATTTCCTCTTTCATAGTATTGAACATGGTAATGATCATATTTTGAAAGTCGTTATCCTGGGTCAGGCTTTCTTGGCCATTTTCCATGGGTTTGTTCTGGTTGGAGTCTAATATTATGGGAGTAATTCCTTCCGTGGGTGGTTTGTTTACTTGAGTGTTGCTTCTCATGGGTTTGCACTTAGACTTTGGCATTGTGGGTTTAACTCTTATGATCCTTTAATTTCTGTGCGTTTTTCACTAAACTGAATTATTTGGCCTGGGGCTCTGTGGGTGGGCGGGGACCGATCTTCCCTGGGCATGGCGCCCTGAGGCCCGGCTAGACCGCATGCGCTTGTCCCGGGCGGTGGAGTGGAGGGGAAGGGGGGATGGGGCTTCTGCGTGGCGCTATTTAAACCCGGGCCACCCGAGGGCGGGGCCGGGCGCAGTGGGGGTGCCCTCTCCTCCTCCCAGGCCCTGCACGCGGGGCTCTGCCTGGATCGCGGGGGGAGCTGGGTCCACTCGGGCGGCCTGGGGCTCTGGGGGCACGCGGGGACCGATCTTACCTGGGTCGCGGCGCGGTGAGGCCTGGCTGGACCGCGCCCGCGCGCGTCCCAGGTGGCGGAGTGGAGGGGAAGTTTGGTCATTTTTTTAAACATTTTTTATTTTTATTTCCACTCATACAAACTTAATAGGTGCACCAGTTCCCTCCGTCCCTATCCCCCCCCCAAGCCCCTGCTCCCCCTCCACTCCCCTTTCCCTCCCCATCCCCCAGTGCCTCCCCCCAATTTCCAGAGAGTCCTTTAATGTGCCCTCCTCTCCGATGATGTACAAGGACCCAGTGGCATTTCCCTGAACCCTTTCCCGTGTTCCCCTTAAGCATAGGAACACTACTGTGGCTGTCAATCCCTTGCCTCCAAGGATCTTGGTGCCTTTAGCAGATGCTAGACTTTGTGAGGTCAATAGTGTGTTGGACATTGTGCAGGGCATGCAAAGTCCAATCATGATTGCTTTGGCCCTAACAGTGGGAGATTGGTTAAGTCAGGTTAAGTAGACAAGGAGTGAATATTAGTATGGTAGTGCACAAGTGGAGTATCTTGTAAATCATTGCTCCTCCCATCCTTTTGCTCTTACAATCTCACTGCCCCCTCTTTTGCAAATTTCCCTGAGCTTCAGGATGGGGAGAGATTAGGCTGGTCTAGTTCCAGGTGATTGATATAGAGTCTCTGAACTTCTGGATTTTGGTTTGTTGATTTTCTTTTGCAGTTTTGCTGCTCCTGCAAT
Source organism: Typhlomys cinereus (assembly GCA_023101885.1). Classification (NCBI taxonomy): domain Eukaryota; kingdom Metazoa; phylum Chordata; class Mammalia; order Rodentia; family Platacanthomyidae; genus Typhlomys; species Typhlomys cinereus. The sequence goes on from JALPQD010000726.1 coordinate 51,096, forward strand.
GCCCTTCACTCTATCCTGATGGGCATTGTATGTCACCCACTGGCCAGAGACAAAAAGCTGTTAAACTGGAGTCTTGTTATAAGAGCACATTCAAGGGTAGATGTAATAAAAGTAGGAAACCTCAGTGAGGGAGGGGTCAATCACCCATTTGCAAAATGGTTACTTTTTTTCTGCCAGACTATATGCCCTCCCCTTCTGGTGAGATCATACCCCCTCGCTTTCTTGGCTGTTTTCTGTGAATTTTTCCTGGTTGGAATCCATCATTAAGGGGTTTATTCTTTCAGTGGGAGATTGGTCTTCTTGGGTTTTGTTTCTCATGGATCTGCATTTTGACTTGGGCATTGTTGTTTTGTCTTCTAGGGCTTTTCAGTTTCTGTGTGTTTTTGACTGATTTACTTGGTATTACTACACTTGGACAGTTATTACTAGTGCTTGCCTTGGGGGTTGTATATGTTTGTCTTTTGTTATTGTAATTTCCTAGTTGAGGCTGTTAGGCTGTTAGTACATCAGTTAAGTCAGGTTAAGTAAACAAGGAGTGAATATTAGTATGATAGTGCACTTTTACGATGTAATATCTTGGTGATATGTGAAGGTGAGTGGTGTACTCCCTGGAGTTGTATATGTTTTTGGGGTGGCTTTATGGAAAAGTTAATCTATAGTGATTAATATTAGAAAGGAACTGTAAGGTGAAAAAAAGGAGGTTTATTTATCTTTGGGCTGGATGTGAAGAATCTCTCCCATGTGATAGGATGATTGTAGAGGTTTACAGATGTATGGCCTTTGACCCTTAGAACTTTGCTTGAGTTTTCTTTGGACCCTATTGAATTCTGAGTAGCAGTGTGTCTTCTATAGACCTCGTGCGTGGGTTCCCGGTGGGCCAGAGAGGCAGAGGGGCTGATGTTGATGGCAGAATTCTTCACCCAGGACCTGGGACTTGGCTTAGTGTCCTACCCAAGCTCCAGGGATGGAGGAAAGCAAGCAAGTCCTGTCCAGTTGGGCAGACAGTCAGGCGGGAGGGAGAAAGAGGCCCGGGGCCCGGGGTGTGGCCCAGGCCAAAACCGGAGGCAGCCTGGGTGCCGTCGGGATGCTGGGCAACCTGGGCGGGGCTGAGGGGACTCACCTGGGGGTCTGGCCGAGTGGGAAGTGGGAGGCGCGTTTGGATGGACCGAATTTGGTCATTTTTATGACCAAGATAGAAGGCTTCAATCTTTAACGGATGTTTCCTATATCTTCTTTCTTTAGAAGCACAGCATAGGCTGGAGAGGTGGCTCAGGGGTTAAGCCTCTGCCTTGCAGGAGGAAGGTCCTGAGTTCAGATCCTAGACCCCACATATAGACGCTGGGTGGAAGTGAGGGCGGCCTGGGTTTCTGGTCCTGGTAGGGCGGAGCCTTTGAATCCTGGGGCAGATTAAACAAGGAGGAGGTGAAGGCATCCATGGTGGTTCCTCAATTACACACACACACGTATACACACACAATTGAATAAATAATAATAATAAAAATTTAGAAGCACAGCATACCCCTAGGTTTAGAAATAAAATGAGAATGAGATACTCTGTTCCAAACACATAGTAGTTATGCACACAAGGACCATAATAAAACCTTCTGAATAGTAGTAAGAAAAAAATATAAATCCTGGTCCAGAGCATTTTGATTTTTGATATGGCAGTCAATCTTAATATCAATATTAGTAACAGTAGATAAATATTACTTTACTTTTTTACTTGTGTCTAATGTTAATTATGCAAGATACACCTGTTTTCTGTTTTACTTTCCTTTGGGTCAATTTTGTTAACTAGAAATCCACTCAGATGGCAGTACCAAGTCTTAAGATACTAACAACTTCCCTGTATAACATGAAAATAATAGATGGAGACAGCCTGTGAATCACTGCATTAAGTTAGCTATATGTCCCCTATTTAATTTTTTTTAATTATTTATTCAACTGTGTGCATGTGCGTGTGTATGTGCGCGCGCGCGCGCGTGTGTGTGTGTGTGTGCGTGTGTCTGTGTATGTGTAGAACCACGGACGAATTCGCGAACCACCGTGGACTCCTCCATCTCCTTCTGCCCCGGGATTCACAGGCTCCGCCCTACCAGGACCAGAAGCGCAGGCCGCCCCGCTTCCGCCTGGTGTCTATACGTGGGATCTGGGATCCGAACTCAGGACCTTCCGCCTGCAAGGCGGAGGCTTAACCCCTGAGCCACCTCTCCAGCCCTATGTCCCCTATTTATACTAGGAAGATTTAACAAGAAATTTAAGAGTTCCTCATAAAAAAATCATCATGCATTAAAAATATCAGGTGTTTAAGCAGAAGTGAAATCTAAATGTAACATTCATCTTCTTTAGATACTGAATGAGAGTCTTATATTTGTGGGATAGGAAGTGGACAGCTTCTTGCATATACTGTAGCAACAGTGAAAAACAAACTCACTTAAAGATCATGTGTCTGATATTTCCACAGTCACTGCGTGTGATGCACAAATATCTTTCCTTAGTGGATATGATCTTGCCAGTCTCTGATCCTCCATTCCATCTTCCAGAAGCCAACAGAGAAAATGAAGAATTCTCTTTTGGAGTGATAGGCAAATGAAATATCTAGTGCCCTTGTCAAGGGAATAACATGCTAGAAATCTTCTTGGATGATAGCCTGTGTCCACAAAAGGGCAGCTCAATGCTAACATGAACATACTGTTTTCTGCTCAACAGTCTCCTATGAGTTGAATCTTAATGACAAATCCTGAGCAATTTTCTGTAAGTGAGCGCACACTTGTAACCAAAAGATAGGGAAGACATTACATAGACTACATTGCTCAGAGTCTAGAAGTCAGGATGCTCTCAGAGTTCATATGCTTTGTTAGCTATCATTGTTATCATCTTTTTAATCACCATGATAATGCTTTTACAATGCTCAGAAAATAGTTCATATCTACCACTTTCCAGGCATCACGGAAAAGATGTCTATAACAAATAATGTAGGTATAAAGGGAATTTTGTAACATATTTCTAATGTACTTAAAAGCAAGAACAACACTTCCTAGTTTCTTCTGGGTATTAGCTTTTACATTGTTATACTCCCACCTGGTTAATGAAGAAACAGCATTTTGCTTCCCTTCCCATCTGTGGCTCACTCTGTACTTACTAGGCCATGCTGCTTTTTGGATGGGTTATGGTCACAGAATGCACATTTGTGTAGTGAAGTCACTACAATGCCAAGTGCCCATAAAGCTGAGATATCATTTGTCCTGTGGTATTGAAATATATTATCTGAGGAGTTCATGAGTAAACAAACTGAGGGATAAAATTCAGGTATGGAGACAACTCTATTGAAGGAATCAAATTAAAGGTTTGGAGTCACAGACTAACTATATACTATTGTATGAGTTTGGAAGCTCAGTGCACAGAGCTCCCAATTAGCCAAATTGTTCCATGCAAGCCTATTCCCTAAAGATTTTCAACCATTTAGTGAGAAAGAAGAGGAGAAGGTGAATGTTTTCGAAGGTTTTTGACTCCTATTCAAGAAGAAGCTTGATGTTTATTTCATACTTTTTATTTTCTAAATATTTAGAATTGGCCTTTATGCTCCATTTCCTTTTATTGGTATAATATAGGTACTGCAGAACTATTAAAATACTCATTGATAAAATTAAACAAATTTACACTAACTTCTTCTCCAGCCTTCCCCACTTTCTTTTATTGATAAATTTTGCTCTTTGACATTTTCGAACACATGTACAAAAACTCCCAATTACTCTCCCCTCTGTTCTCAACCAGTTTCTTTCCTCCCTTACCATTTCCCCCCTGTTCCAAACTTCTTTCATAGTAAAGGTCATTTTTTTTGTTATTTTATGTACACTGGGTTCAACTAGGGTACCTCATACGATTCTGGGTTTGGGATCTTCCCTTGGGGTTATGAAATGCTATCTTCTAAAAATCAACTTCAGCTTTAAATTGGAACTTTATAATTATGTAAAAATAGCATCAGTCTCTCTAACTCTGAACATGGTGGCTACCATACTTTTAAGAAACATACTGTTGAACCAAAGGCTTGAAGCTGCCAAAATAACATGCATCAAAAGACAAGATTTACAGCAGATGTTAATTTTTTTTCCCAGAATACAATTCTAAAGGGTATCACGAATGCTGAGATCTCAGGATGGTTTTAATATCCTTCAACCTGTAGATGTTGGAATTGAACTTGTGTGTGACTATCTCATATTTAATTAAGGCCACTTTACAATTTCAGATTTATGTGATACAGAAAAAGCTAGACCAAAAAAGAAGCTTTCTCTAATTAACAAGCATGTCACAGGTAAGACCCACATATTGAAAAGATTTTGCATATCCCACATGATGAAGTGTTTCAGAAGATGAAGGAAACTTCCTTTTTCCCTGATGGCTAAGGAAGTGGAGTATTTTCTAAGATATTTGTTAGACATTTTAATTTCATCCCTGGTAAAGTTTCTTTGAAGTTCCAGTGCCCATTTTTTAATTGGGCCATTGGTTTCCTTGATGTTTAGTTTTCTAAGTTCTTTCTGCACTCTGGACAGTAGAGCTCTATCAGATATGTGGTTAGTGAAGATTTTCTCCCATTTTGTGGGTTGCCTTTGAGCTCGTGCTACAATCTCTTTATCTGAACAGAAACTCTTTAATTTCACAAGATCCCAACTGTTGAGAGTTGGTAGCCGTGACTGTGCCACTGGATGTCGGTTTAAAACTCTTGGCCTAGCCCAATCAACTCGAGGGAGTTCCCTATCCTTTCAACTATGGTTTTTATAGTCTCTGGCCTGATATCAAGGTCCTTGATCCATTTGGAATTAACTCTTGTACATGGTGACAAGTATGGGTCCAGGTTTAATCTGCATGTGGCGATCCAGTTTTGCCAGCATCATTTGTTGAAGATGCTTTATTTTTCCATTGCATTCTTTGGCCCCCTTTGTTAAAGACCAAATGGCTATAATTTTGTGGGCTTATATCTGGGTCTTCAATCCTTACCCATTGATCCGTGTGTCTATTTTGGAGCCAATACCAGGCTTTTTTTTTTATAACTATGGATTTGTAGTATAGACTAAGGTTTGGTATGGTGATACCTTCAACCGTGTTTTTGTTACTCAGGATTGTCTTTGCTATCCTGGGTCTTTTGTGCGTCCATATGAATTTTGAGATTGTTTGGTCAACTTTTTAAAAGAATTGCTTTGGGATTTTAATTGGTATAGCATTGAATTTGTATATTGCCTTTGGTAGGATGGTCATTTTTACGATGTTGATTCTGCCAATCCAGGAACATGGGAGGTCTTTCCACCTTCTGGTGTCTTCTGCAACTTATTTCTTTAGGGTTTTAACATTTTCATTGTAAAGGTCTTTAACCTCCTTGGTTAGGTTTATACCAAGGTATTTCATTTTTTTAGGGGCTATAGTAAATGGGATTGTTTCTCTCAAGGCTTTTTCACTTCTTTCATTTTGGGCATATAGGAAGGCCTCTGATTTTTGTACATTTATTTTGTATCCTGCCACCCTGCTGAACTTCTCAATTAGTTCAAGGAGCTTTGTGGTGGAATTTTTGGGATCACTCAGGTATAAGATCATGTCATCTGCAAATAGGGATAGCTTGACTTCTTCCTTGCCGATTTGAATCCCTCTTTTGTCCCTTTCTTCTCTTAGGGCTTCAGCTAAGACTTCAAGTGCAATATTGAATAGAAGTGGTGAGAGTGGACAGCCTTGTCTAGTTCCTGATCGAAGTGGGAATGCTCCTAGTTTTTCCCCATTGGGCATAATCCTTTCTGTGGGCTTGTTGTATACAGCTTTTATTATATTGATAAAGGTTCCTTCCATTCCTACTGTCTCTAGCGTTTTGTTCATAAAAGGATGTTTGATCTTGTCAAAAGCTTTTTCTGCATCTATCGAGAGTATTATGTGGTCTTGGACTTTGGACTGGTTTATATGATGAATTACATTTACTGATTTGCATATTTTGAACCAACCTTGTGTGCCGGGGATGAAGCCTACTTGGTGTCTGTGAATGATCTTTTTGATATGTTTTTGAATCCCATTTCCTAAGACTTTGTTGAGGATCTTTGCGTCTGTGTTCATCAGAGAGATTGGCTTATAGTTTTCTTTTTGAAGTGAATCTTTATTAGGTTTTGGGATTAAACAATATTAGCTTCATAGAAGGAATTTGGTAGTGTTCCTTCCTTTGCTATTTGATGGAACAGTTTAAGGAGTATTGGTTTTATTAACTCCTTAAATATCTGGTAGAACTCTGTGCTGAATCCTTCTGGTCCAGGATATTTTTTGGTGGGAAGATTCGAGATTATTTCTTCAATTTCCTTATATGTTATAGGAGTATTTAAATAATTCACAACTTCCTGATTCAATTTAGGTAAGTTGTATTTACTTAGAAATTCATCCATCTCTTTTGTGTTGTCAAACTTCACTGAGTATATGTTTTTGAAATGTGATGTTATAATTCTCTGGATTTATTGAGTATCAGTAGTGATAACTCCATGTTAATTTCTAATTTTGTTAATTTGGTTTTTCAGTCTCTTGCTTTTGCTTAATTTAGCCAAGGGTGTATCAATCTTATTGATGTTTTCAAAGAACCAGCTTTTCGAGTGGTTGATTTTCTGCATCGTTTTCTTAATCTCAATTTCAGATATTTCTCCCCTTATTTTGCTAATCTCCTTCATTCTACTGCATTTGGGATCAGATTGCTCTAGTGCCTCTAAAGCTTTAAGATGCATTGTTAAGTTATTTATTTCTGATGTTTCCATTTTTTTGATATAGGCATTAAGAGCTATGAACTTACCTCTAAGGACAGCTTTCATTGTGTCCCAGAGATTTTGGTTAATTGTATTTTCATTATTGTTCACTTTCAGGAAATCTTTTTTTAAATACATTTTTTATTATTTCCGCTCATACAAATTTAATAGGTAGACCAGTTCCCTCCCTCCCTCCTCCTACTTTCAGGAAATCTTGAATGTCTTTTTTAATTTCTTCTTGAATCCAGTTCTCATTCAGCATCATAGTGTTAAGTTTCCAGGAATTAGTGTATTTTCTGTCTTTTGTTGTGTTGTGAATGTCCAGCTTTAGGCCGTGGTGGTCTGGTAGGGCACAGGCTAGAATTTCAACTTTCCTGTATATGTGGAGATTCAATTTGTGGCTCAATATGTGATCTATTTTGGAGAAAGTTCCGTGTACTGCTGAGAAAAATGTATATTCTTTGGTGCATGGATGAAAAGTTCAATAGAGATCTGTAAGGTCCAATTCTTTAAGGGTTTGTTTAAGTTCCAAAGTGTCCCTGTTAAGCTTTTGACCTGTTGATCTATCTCATGTTGAGAGGGTGGTGTTGAAATTTCCAAGAATTATCGTTTGGGGGTTGATTTCTCGCTTTAGACACTGTAGGGTTTTCTTAATAAATGTGGAGGGGCCCGTATTTGGTGCATATATGTTCAGTATTGTGAAGTCTTCCTGGTGAATTGTACCTGTGACTAAAATGTAGTATCCATTATGATTTTTTTTGGGTTTGAAGTCCACTTTGTCCGACAGCATAATGGCTACCCCTGCCTGTTTCCTGGTTCCATTAGCTTGCAGAATTTTGGACCAGCCTTTTATTTTTAGGATGTGCCTATCTTTTGTGGTGCGATGAGTTTCCTGAAGGTAGCAGATTGATGGGTTGTGATTTTTAATCCAAGTTTGTAATCTGTGTCTCTTAATCAGTGAGTTAAGCCCATTGACATTTAATGTTATAATGGAGAAATTCTTTTTAATTCTGGACATTTTTTATGTTTAGTGGGTTTTGCAAGCTTATTGCTTTACAATTATATATTTGTGGTATTATACATCCCTTCTGTCCTCCTGGATATACTTGTTCTTTTCTTCAAGTTTGCGTATCATTTATAGCATTTTTTGAAGGCCTGGTTTGGTAGACATGTATCTCTTCAAGTTGTGTTTGTACTGGAAAATTTTTCTTTCTCCTTCTATCATGACAGATAGTTTTGCTGGGTATATCAGTCTGGGTTGGCATTTTTGCTCATTTAATACTTGAAGTACGTCTCTCCAAGCTCTTCTTGCTTTTACTGTTTCCATTGAGAAGTCATTAGTTATTTTAATAGGTTTGCCTTTAAAAGTGACTTGCTTTTTTTCTCCTGAAGCTCTCAGCACCTTTTCTTTGTCTTGAATGTGGTGTATGTTGACTATTATTTGCCGTGGCGATTTTCTATTTTGGTCATATTTGTTTGAGTGCGAAATGCCTCTTGTATTTGGATAGGCCTCTCATTCTTTAGTTGAAGAAAGTTTCATTTATGATAATTTGAAAAATTTCTTCAGGTGTGGTATTTTGGGATTCTTGTTCTGGTATTCCATGAATGCGCATGTTAGGCTTCTTCAGGGTGTCCCTTATCTCTTGAATATTCCTCTCAAGGGGCTTTTTTGGCTTTAACAACCTCTTCCATTGAGCTGTTTAATTCTCCAAATTTGTCTTGAAGATCTGAAATTCTATTTTCTGCTTCATTTGTTCTGCTAATAAGACTCTCTGTTGAGTTTTGGGTTGAAGATAACTTGTCTTTTAGTTCAATTTTAAACTCTGCCTGAGACTGTTTTAATTGCTCCATACCTATTTTTGTTTCTTGAACTGTTTTTCTCAACTCCTCCAAGTGCCTTTTGTGTTCCTGTTCAAAGTGGTTGATACGATTGTTTAACTCTTCTTGGATTTCCTCTTTCATAGTATTAATCATGCTAATGATCATACTCTGAAAGTCCTTATGTTAGGTCTGGCTTTCGTGGCTATATTCTGTGACTTTGTTCTGGTCAGAATACATCATTATGGGATTAATTGTTTTGGTGGGAGATTGGTCTTCTTGGGTTTTGTTTCTCATGGATCTTCACTTTGACTTGGACATTGTTGTTTTGTTTTTTAGGACCTGTCAGTTTCTGATTGTTTTTCACTGAACTGATGTAGTTGGTATTGTTAAACTTGCCAGTTATTACTAGTGCTTGCCTTGGATTGGGTGTGTTTGTGTATTGTTATTGTTATATCCTAGATGAGGCTATTAGGCTGTTAGTACATCAGTTAAGTCAGGTTAAATAACCAAGGGGTGAATATTAGTATGGTAGTGCACTTTTACAATTTAGTATATTGGTGATATGTGAGAGTGAGTGGTGTACTCCCTGGAGTTGTATGTTTTTGGGGTGGCTGTATGAGGAAGTTGATCTACAGCAATTGATACTAGAAAGGATCAGTAAGGTAAAAAATAAAAAGGTTTACTTATCTTTGGACTGGATGGGAAGAATCTCGCCCACGTGATATAATGATTGTAGCGGACTCCAGATGTATGGCCTTTGTTCCCTTTGTTCCTTAGAGTTTTGCTTGAGTTTCCTTTGGACTCTATTGAATTCTGAGTAGCATTGTGTCTTCTGTGGACCACGTGCATAGGTCCCTGGTGGGCCGAGATGCAGCGGGTCTGATGTTGATGGCAGAATTCTTCACCTGGGACCTGGGACCTGGCAGGGCGGCAGAGGCGCGTGGGGATGGTAGGACACGAGAGGCTGGGGTCCTGGGGCGGGTCCTAGGCTAAGCTGGAGGCCGCCTGGATGCTCGCTGGGAGACGGGGGCTCCAGGGTGGGAGGCTGGGCTGTGCGGAGTTGCTCACTCACTCACCTGGGAGCTGGCGGGGTGGTGGAGGCCCGCGGTGGCAAGAGGACGCGGAGGGGCTGGGGTCCGGAGTGGGGCCCAGGCAAAAGAGGAAATCATATTTTTAAATTTGCAATACAGAAACATTTATCAGCACTCCTAGGCTGCGATGATTCTAGTCTTCTTGGGATCTTTTATCATTATCATCTAAATAATTTACTTCTTAAAAAAGTATAACTTACAGACAATTAAGAGAAAAGTAAATGTTAACCATATGAGTTATAACAACTCCTTTCTCCCAGTAGAAATGGATGTAAAGTTCATAGGAAAAAACATATGAAATATATTTTTAAGAAAGAATGTCAAAATGAGGAATTTTTTAATCAGTCAGATATATTTATTTGGCTCCTTTAAAATAGCAACCATTATTTTGAGATTGAATAGTTAAGACATTGTAAAGGACTCAAACTTCATTATCTGAGAAAAGAATTAAGATTTGTGTTATCATATCTCGAATACATTATTATGTGCCAGTAATAGTTCAGGGTATTCTGAATATTCTGTATATTCTGAATTCCTCCCCATTGATGGGACTATTCCTTTACATTTTAGTTGTCTTTCTTTATTTAATATTTATTTATTTATTTATTTTTTCCACTCATACAAAATTAATAGGTACCCCGGTCCCCTCCCTCCTTCCACACCTTCCTGTACCCCCTTCCTCATTCCCCCCTTTTGCCCTTCCTTCCCCCCTCGTTTTCTCAAAGTGCCCCCTTCCTTCCATCCCTGGAGCATCCTTTAGTGTGCATGTCAAACTTCCCTCTGGATCCTCCTCTCTGATGAGGTGTAAGGAATCAGTGGCATTTCCTAGAACTCTTTCTTGTGTTCCCATTAAGTATAGGAACATTACTGTGGCTGTTAATCCCTTGCCTCTAAGGATCCTAGTGCCTTTAGTCCATGCTAGATTTTGGGGGGGGGTCAATGATATGTCGATCATTGCGCATGTCATCCAAAGTCCTATTATGATTACTTCAGCTCCAACTTGTGTGGAGTATCTTGCATATTGTTGCTTCTCCCCATTTTTAGGCACTTTTTAAAAAAATATTTATTTATTTATTTCTGCTCATACAAACTTAATAGGTACACCAGACCCTTCCCTCCCTCCACCCCACAATGGATCCCCTAGTTCTCTCCCCCCTTTTCCCCTTCCTTTCTCCCCCTCCCTCCCTATCTCCCAGTGCCTCCTTCACCCCATCCCTGGAGCATCCTTTAATGTGTATGTCAAACTTTCCTCTGGGCCCTCCTCTCTGATGAGGTGTAAGGACTGAGTGGCATTTCCTAGAACCCTTTCTTGTGTTCTCCATAAGTATAGGAAGACTATTGTGGATGTTAATCCTTAGCTTCTAGGATCCTAGTGCTTTTAGTCCATGCTAAACTTTGAGGAATCAATAATGTGTTGACCATTGTGCAGGTCATGCAAAGTCCTATTATGATTGCTTCAGCCCTAACTTGTGTGGAGTATCTTGCATATCATTACTCCTCCCCATTCTTGTGCTCTTACAATCTTACCACCCCCTCTTCCACAAATTTCCCTGAGCTTCAGGATGGGGAGAGATTAGGCAGGCCTGTTCCCAGGTGTTTGATATAGAGTCTCTGATGTTCTGAATTATGGTTTGTTGATTTTTTCAGTTTTGCTGCTCCTGCAATGCCCTTGGCTCCATCCTGATGGAAATTGGATGTCAACACCTGGCCAGAGATAAAAAGCTGTTAAAATAGAGTCTTGTTATAAGAGTATATTCAAAGGTAGATGAAATAAAAGTAGGAGATCGTGGTGAGGAGTATGGTCAGTCTCCCATTTGCAGAATGGTTACATTCTTATCTGCCAGACTATATGCCATCCCCTTCTGGTGAGATCATACCCCATCAGTTGCAAATGATCAGGAAGGAAAGTCTGTGAACTTAACCAGATGTTGCATTACTTATTTGCAGTCCTTGATGGTGGCCTATTTTCTCTGCTATAGCATGTTCCCCTCTCTCCGTGTTTCTGGCGGGTCCCTCATTCCCTTTCCCTCCTGTTGATAATATTTGCAATGACTGTAGTTATTTCAGTGAATCTCTAAGTGGGTTTGGTACTAGGATCTACCTATTAGGGAGTATATACGGTGCTTAATTTTCTGTGCCTGGGATACTTCACTCAATATAATTGTATCTAATTCCATCCATTTCCCAGCAAATTTCATTAATTCATCATTTTTGATGGTTGAGTAGTATTCCATTGTGTAAATGTACCACATTTTCCTTATAGACTTGTCAACTGTTGGACAATTGGGTTGATTCCATGACTTTGGTATTGTAAACAGTGCTGCTATGTACATGGTTGTGCTTATGCTATCGAGGTGATTTTTTGCTGTTTGGGGGGTTATTCCCAAAAGTGGAATAGCAGGGTCATATGGCATTTCAATCTTTAACTTCTTTAAGAATCTCCAGACGACTCTCCAGAGTGTTTGCATGAGCCTGCATTCCCACCAGCAGTGGAGAAGAGTTCCCGTCTCTCCACATCTTGTCCACCATTTGGTGTTGTTTGTATTGTGGATTTTAGCCATCCTGACCGGGGTGAGATGATATCTCAGGGAAGTTTTGATTTGCATTTCCCTGATGGCTAAGGATGTGGAGCATTTTTTAAATATATTTGTTAGACATTTTAATTTTGTCCCTGGAAAAGTTTCTTTTAAGTTCCAAGGCCCATTTCTTAATTGGCCCATTTGTTTCCTCGGTGTTTAGTTTTCTAAGTTCTTTGTGCACTCTGGATAATAGAGTTCTATCAGATATGTGGTTAGTGAAGATTTTCTCCCATTCTGTGGATTGCCTTTGAGCTCGAGTTACAATCTCTTTATCTGAACAGAAACTCTTTAATTTCACAAGATCCCATCTGTTGAGTGTTGATTTTAATGACTGTATTATTGGATGTCCGTTTAGGAACTGTTGGCCTAGCCCAATCAGCTCGAGGGAGTTCCCTATCCTTTCAACTATGTTTATTATGGTCTCTGACCTTATATCGAAGTCCTTGATCCATGTGGATTTAATTCTTGTACATGGTGAAAATATGGGTCCAGTTTTAATCTTCCACATGTGGATATCCAGTTTTGCCAGCACCATTTGTTGAAGATGCTGTTCTTTTTCCATTGAATTTTTGGGCCCCTTTGTCAAAGATCAAACAGCTGTAGTTGTGTGGGCTTATATCTGGGTCTTCAACCTCAAGTTGTCTTTGTGCTGGAAATCTTTTCTTTCTCCCTCGATCATGATAGATAGTTTTTCCAGGTGTATTAGCCTGGGTTGACATTTTTGCTCATTCAATTCTTGAAGTACATCTCTCCAAGCTCTTCTTACTTTTACTGTTTCCATTGAGAAGTCAATTCTTATTTTAATGTTTACCTTTAAAAGTGACTTGTTTTTTTTCCCCTTGAAGTTCTCACACCTTTTCTTTGTCTTGGATGTGGAGTGTTTTGATTTTTATTTGCCGTGGTGAGTTTCTATTTTGGTCATATCTGTTTGGGGTGCAGAATGCCTCTTGTATTTGAATGGGCCTCTCATTCTTTACATGAGGGAAGTTTTCATTTTGATAGTTTGAAAAATTTCTTCAGGTATGGTGTTTTGGGATTCTCATTGATTCATTTGGGATTGTTGCTCTGGTATTCCTTGAATGCACATGTCAGGCTTCTTCAGCGTGTCCCACAACTCTTGAATATTCTTCTCAAGTTTCTTTTTGGGTTTAATAACCTCTTCCCTTGAGCTGGTTAATCCTTCCACTTTGTCTTCAGGATCTAAAATTCTATTTTCTGCTTTGTTAATTCTGCTGATAAGACTCCCTGTTGAGTTCTGAGTTGAAGATAATTTGTCTTTTAGTTCAATTTTAAACTCTGCCTGAGACTGTTTTAACTACTCTGTGCTTATTTTTGTTTCTTGAACTGTTTTTCTTTACTCCTCCAAGTGTCCTGTTATGTTCCTGTTCAAAATGGTTGATGCAGTTATTTAACTCTTCCTGGATTTTCTCTTTCATGGTATTGATCTTGGTAATGATCATGCTTTGAAAGTTGTTTTCTTGGTCTGGCTTTCTTTGCTATTTTCTGTGAGTTTGTTCTCGTTGGAATCTATCATTATGGGGATATTTCTTTCGGAGGGAGACTTGTTTTCTTGGGTTTTGTTTCTCATGGATTTGCACTTTGACTTGGGCATTGTTGTTTTATCTCTTAAAATCTTCTTTCAGTTTCTGTGTGTTTTTGACTGAATTGAATTAGTTGGTATTACTACTCTTGAGCAACTATTACTAGTGTTTGCCTTGGAGTTGGGTGCCCTTGTCTGTCATTATTGTTATTTCCTGGATGGGGCTGAGAAGCCTGGGGCACACTGGGTGGTGCTAGGGCTGGCTGGTGGGAGGAGCTAGGACGAGTGGGTGGGTTGGGGTCTGGGGATATTTTCCTGGAAGCAGTGTGTCCCTGGACGGCCAGCGTCAGGGTGGAAGCAGTGGAGGTGCTGACGGCACACACTCAGTTGTCTTTCTTTTAAAGGGGAAAAATTGAGATTTATTTAGCTTATGGTTTCAATGGGGATATACAGTCCTTTACGGTAGGAAAAGCATGGCTAGCTGACAGGACCTGGAAGAGGCTTAAGCCATATCCATCATGGAGGCTGAGAGACTGTAAGGCTGGACCTCCTAAAAGTGCTATGACCTACTCAACAACTGACAACAGCTCAGGATTTAACCACAGGAGCCTGTGGGATACCACTTACATTCAGACCATGACTGCAATATTCAATTACCTATCAATGTAATCTTTATGAATCTTAGTTTTCTTTCAAAGGTAATTTAATATATAAATGCTCCAATTAAATATCGTGAATTCCAAGTTATGATATAAATGGTTTTTAAAATATTCCATTTTATGTAGGATTCTTTGCAAAAACCCCATAAAATCTCAGAGGTTATTTAAATATGGAGATCATTTTAAAAAAGTCTTATTTTTCACAAATATTCCTTAATACATTGCCAGCATTACTCACTGTTTTATGATTATGAATCCTAGTGTTTAGTGTTCACATATTCAGCAGTGGAGACTGTTCCAAGAACAAAGCTAACTGCTATATGCCTGAAGATTTTTTCTCATTTTTGCATTCATATTTCTTACTTCAGGAAGTTTAAAAGTTTTTCATTCATGTGTGAATATATATGCACAGATGGGTTCATCTGTGCATGCATGTATTAGTGCATGTAGTACATGTGTGTATATCTTTGAACCTGCATGCATATGTATATATGCATGTGCATGAATGCTTGTGTGCACACATGTGTGTATGTATGTCCATGTACATGTGTACATATTTATTCAGATGTGTGTGAATGTGTACCTGTATATGTGTGTGTGTGTGCATGCGTGCATGTGCATGTGTGTGTGTGTGTGTGTGTGTGTGTGTGTGTGTGTGTGTAGGCCCAAGGTTGAATTGAAGAATCTTCCTCAGTCATTCTCATTGATTCATTAAGGTAGAATCCCAGATAAACTTGGACGTCACTGGTATAAATTTTTTCACTAA
This sequence comes from Typhlomys cinereus, assembly GCA_023101885.1. NCBI lineage: Eukaryota > Metazoa > Chordata > Mammalia > Rodentia > Platacanthomyidae > Typhlomys > Typhlomys cinereus. The sequence goes on from JALPQD010000726.1 coordinate 66,310, forward strand.
CCATCTTGCTATAGGGACCACTTGTCTCTTCCCTCTAAATGTTGAAAACCCAACATATTACTTGGGTTTTGAATGAAAACTTCACTTAATATGCTTGCATAACAAGTGCTTAACTACTGGGTCATCTGTCCAATCTATTATTCCAGCATCTTAAAGAAACTTGGGTTCATTTTGTGGGTTTAGATCACACAATAATTTCATTAGAGAAAGTTCATTAAAGAAAAGTACATGAGATGGTGCCTGACAGTTTCCTCATCTTTAAAATCAGCTTAATAATTTCTTTTTTTTCTCAAGACTACAGAAGGAATTTTATTGAAAGTGATAGGAAAGGGAAGAAACATTTTGATGCTCTGACCAAGGGAGACAAGGAAAAAGCCATAGTGCTAAGGTGGAAGAACATTAGAGTGGAAGAGTCAGCTTGAGATCACAGAGAACAGGAAGAGCTGCCATAAGCACATGTCAGAAGAGCAGGAAGAAGACATCTATCTTTTTCATATATCACAGAAGAAAGCTTTTTATAGGCCATCATGTTGGTACACACCTCTAAAAAGAGCCAAGAGAACTTGGAAGAATGAGACGGGAGAATCGAAAAGTCCTGAGCAGCTTAAGATATATAGTAAAACAAACAAAGAAAGACAGAAAGAGAGACAGAAAGAAAGACAAAAAGAGAGAAAAGAAAGAGAAAGAAAATTTATTTTCTTTTTCACTTTTTTTATTCTTTTAGTGTTTCATACATGAATATAGGGAATTCATGACATTTTCACAACTTAGTCTCCAATCCCACACCCCTTTTGACTTCAGCACTTCCTCTCTCCTGCTGGACTCCCTCTTTTCAAGCAAAAAGTTATTTTCAAAGATATAATGTCACATCACTAGAAGATGTCAATCACATTGATGGGTTTGTTATTACTCATATAATGTTATCTACCCTGCTTTGAAATTTATGGAAGAGGGGGAGGTAAGATTTTAAGCGCTTAAAGATGGGGAGGAGCAATGATATGCAAGAAACTCCATACAAGTTAGGCCTGAAGTAATCATAATAGGACTTTGCATGACCTCTGCAATGACCAACATATCCTTGAACCCCCAAGGTCTAGCATAGATCACAGGCACTACGATCCTTAAAGGCAGTGATTAACAGACACAATAGTGATCCTATACTAAAGGGGAACACAAAAAAGAGCTGTAGGCAAAGCTACTCAGTCCTTACACCTCATCAGAGAGGAGGACCAGAGGGAAGTTTGACATGCACACAACAGGATGCTCCAGGAATGGAGGGGGGAGGGGCCACTGGGAGAGAAGGAGGGAGGGGGGAAGGGAAGGGAAAAGATGGAGAGGGAGTAAGGGGATCCAGGGAGAGGTGGAGGGAGGGAAGGGAATGGGGTACCTATCAACTTTATATGAATGAAAGAAATAAAAAAATGCTATCTACTCTGCTTTGATTTTCATTTAAAATTTATTTATTTATTCATTTATTTGTGTGTGTGTGTGTGTGTGTGTGTGTGTGTGTGTGTGTGTGTATCAGAGGGCACTGTGTGTCTCTGTGGAAGACCAAAGGTGACTTCAGAAATGTTCCTGGATTGTTTCTACCTTCTCTTTGCTTTGCTCTGGAGTTTCCCAGCCTGTGCCCACCAGAGACAGAAGTTCAGGCCATACTGTTTCCTTCTTGCTTTTTTAAAATTTTGTATTATTTATTATTTATTCAATTGTGCATGTATGTGCACATGCATGTGTGTATGTATGTGTGTGTGCATGTAGGACCATGGACGAATTCGGGAACCACCATGGACTGCCTCCACCTCCTCCTTGTTTACTCTGCCCTGGGATTCACAGGCTCCACCCTACCAGGACCAGAAACGCAGGCCGCCCCGCTTCTGCTTGGTGTCTATACATGGGGTCTAGGATCCGAACTCAGGACCTTCCACCTGCAAGGCAGAGGCCCAACCCTTGAGCCACCTCTCCAGCCTTCCTTCTTGCTTTTATGTGTGATTGGAACTCAGGACCTTCTGCTTTGGAGGCAAAGTCTTAACCCCTGAATCATCTCTTCAGCCCATGTTTTTATTTCCATTTAAAAAAGGAAGGACTGTTTGCAGATTGAGCTCCTGCTCGCCTTTCCAACGTAAGCCAGGAGGCTCCCCTGAATGTTGCTGGGCTAAGATACTGTCAGGATTCTCCCTGTGGATAACCAGTCACCTCATGTGTTCAAAGGAGCATATTTACCACTCCTGATATGGACTTTTGCTATGTTTTCCAACTATATTCAAACATTTTGTTTCTGATACAGAGATAAGGTTATTTTAGAATGCATTCTCCTCAGGGTGCTGTGGATGTCCCTGTTCCTCAGATTGTAAATGAAGGGGTTCAGCATAGGGATGACCACAGTGTAAATGACAGAGGCCACCAGAACACTTGATAGAGACTCTGACACAGTTTATCCAAGGTACACATATGTGCTGGTCCCATGAAATAAGCAAAGAGCAGACAGGTGCAAGCCACAGGTGGAGAAGGCTTTATATCTACCACCTTCTGATGAAATTTTCATGATTTTGGATATAATTTTATAGTAAGAGAAAAGGATGCCAGAGATAGGGAGAAAACCAAATATGACACCACCAACATACTTTACAATGTTAACGGAGACAAAGTCAGAACAGATAAGGCTGGAGAGTTGAGAAGGATCACAGAAGAAATTAGAAATCCCCACATTTTTAAAACTTGTAAATTGCAGTACAGACAAAATGTGGATCTGGCAGTCTGCAATGCTAAGCAACAATGATGCCAAAACTAAGACCACACAGAGATAGTGACTTATCATAACTGGGTAATGCAGAGGGTGACATATGGCTACAAACCTGTCATAGGCCATCATAGTCAGAAACATGTTATCCATACTTGCAAAATTATGAAAAGTGACATCTGTGCCATGCAACCTGTGAAGGTTATTATCCCATTGTCTGTTTGGATGTCCATAATCATCTATGGAACTGTGGTGGAGACGAAGCCAATGTCAGCCAAGGACAGGTTCCAGAGGAAGAAGTACATGGGGGTATGGAGGTGGGAGTCAGAGCTGACAGCCAGGATGATGAGTAGGTTCCCAAGCATTGTGACCAGGTACATGGACCAGAACAGTCCAAACAGGATGAGCTGAAGTTGTGGATCCTCTGTGAGTCTCATGAGATGGAATTCCATGGCCCGTGTTAAAGTTTGTGCTTCTACATTCCTTGGACATCTATTTGAAAGAAAAATTAATGGTAGAAAATGGAACAAATAAATGTGTACAGAGCATTTTATACAAACATACATACATACACATCACACACAATACACACACACACACACTTTGCTTATGTTATTTTTTGAGAAGGCCTTGCAGTGTAACCCTCAATGATCAGAAACTCAAGGTAATTCTCTTGCTTCAGCATCTGAAGTGATTGTGTTATAGGAGAATGCCACCAATCCTGGGAGTATATACCCTGAACTCTATTATTCATAATTAAAGTATCATACTTATAACCCACAAACTTTCATATTATTTTCCAACTGGTAAAGCCCAGCTTTCTTGCATCTCTTTCTTCTATTTTACATCTTCTCAAACAAATGTGCACTTTGGTTGTCATAAACTAAATAGTTTTAGAGACCAATATTATCACAAAATAATAAATTCATAATCACAGTAAAATATAGTCTATGATTTGGAGAAAGGGAGACATTAAGAAATAGCATTGGTCTTGAAGAAGTAAATCACTCTGGAAGACAGAGCAACACACAAAATATCCTGGGATGTTCCATCTAGATCCTAGAGGCAATTAAACAATATTAAAAATAACAGGTATGTAATCACTTCAGACACTGGTTGGTCAGAGAGGTTCCAAAGCCCCCACACCCAAATAGTGTGGACATTTTGTTATTTGCTCTTGGTTACCGTCCAGGAACTGGCAGTAAGATCCTATAACTGAAGATGCAACACATGTGGATCATCGAACATAGACAAAGAATATGATCTGGAGCTGATCTGGAAGCTTCCTCCTTGCTAAATAGCTTATACATATCAGAAAGCACTAAGGAAGTGACTGGGAAGAAAAGTAATCAAAGCTTTAATTAATCAGAGATATCTGCAATTTACAATAAAATTCACCATAGCAAAAGGTTGACCATTTGTGCAATAGTGGCATGACTATCAAGGAGGCAACAAACAGCTTTCTGATTGGTCTTGAAACCCTCTTGTCATCAGGGAACACATTCCTGTTATTGGGAATTAGAATAAAAATCCATGAAAGAGGAAGGCATGGGTTCCAAGGGAAGTGCTGATTATGAAAGGTTAGCTGTAAGGACACAACATTAAACTGCTTTCTAAACATCTGTTGTTATACCCATAGATTGAGGGAGCACTCAGAATTCAACTTCGAAGCCTTCTTCTGCAGCAGAAGAGGTTTATTCAGAAGGCACAACTGGGCAAAAGTGCAGAAAATAAGTGACTGTGAACTGCAAGGTTGTAAATGGACCATGTAAGCCATATGCAAAACTACCCCAAGGCTCAGGAAACATTTCAGAAGAGGCGGTGGTAAGATTATAAGATCTTGAAGTAGGACAGTGGTGGGACAGTCATTATATCCTGGATATGACAGGGATGTGGTATTCACCAGAACTGCACAGGAACAGTCCTATCAATATCAAACCACGGAAGGGGAAAGATCTCAAGAAGTACCATGCCTCTCTGAAAGACTGATGAAGTCTAATGCTGATGGAAAAGAAAAGGAAATTGCTTTCCTTAGTGGTATACACACGTATCTATGATGCTTGCTGAAGCATGAATTACATAACATATATGGCATCAAAGGGAAACCAGATGAAACACAGTGGGCCACACAAGTGAGAAGTCATAAAAATAGGAATGAGTCTGTCAGGGGAGATGAAGGTTTGTAAGGGGAAAAAGAGGAAGATGAGATTGGGGAATCAGGGGTGAATATACCAGAAATTTATTACATTCATGTGTGGATTACTAATGTTATTTATACATATAAATATATGTGTATTAAAAAGGTACAAGTAATTCAAGAAACTATAGACCAGTTAGCTGTGTTCATGTTAACCTAACATGATGGCATAATTCCTTAGATTTAAACATTTTATACATAGTGCTAGAAATAGGAATGCATTAAAATCCACAACACAAACAACACCAAATGCTGGAAAGGATGTGGAGAGAGAGGAGCTCTTTTAAATTGCTGGTGGCAATGCAGACTCATACAACCACTCTGGTGAGCCATCTGGTGATTCTTAAAGAAGTTAAATATTGCATTGCCATGTGTTTGGGAATAACCCCAAACAGCAAACATTCACCTCGATAGCACAAGCATGACCATGTTCATAGTAGCACTGTTTACAATTGCAAAGTCATGGAATCAACCCAAATGTCCAACAATTGACGAGTGGATAAGGAAAATGTGGTACATTTATACAATGGAATACTACTCAGCCATCAAAAATGACGACTTAATGAAATTTGCCAGGAAATGGATAGAATTAGAGGAATTAGAAACAATTATATTGAGTGAAGTATCCCAGACACAGAAAACTAAGCGCCGTATGTACTCCCTAATAGGTAGATCCTAGTACCAAACCCATTTAGAGACACAGTCAAAGATAAATTTCTGTAATACCTACATTAATTGCAAAGATTATAAACAGGAGGGAAGGGGAAGAAGGGTCCTGCCAGCAATAAGGAGAGAAGGGGTCATGCTACAGTAGAGAAAATAGGCCACCCAAGGACTGCAAGTAAGTAATGAGACATCTGCTTAAGTTCAGAGACTTTCCTTCCTGATAATTTGCAACTGATGGGGTATGATCTCACCAGAAGGGGAGGGCATATAGGCTGGCATATAGAAAATAATCATTTTGCAAAAGAGAGACTGACCCCCTTCACCATGGTCTCCTACTTTTATTCCATCTACCTTTGAATATACTCTTATAACAAGACTATTTTAACAGCCTTTTATCTCTGGCCAGGTGGTGACATCCAATACCCATCAGGATGGAGCCAAAGGCATTGCAGGAGCAGCAAAACTGAAAAAAAAATCAACAAACCATAATTCAAAACATCAGAGACTCTATATCAACCACCTGGAACTAGGCTAGTTTAATCTCTCCCCATCCTGAATCTCAGGGAAATTTGTGGAAGAGGGTGTGGTAAGATTGTAAGACCACAAGGATGGGGAGGAGTAATGATATGTAAGATACTCCACACAAGTTAGGGCTGAAGTAATCATAACAGGACTTTGCATGACCTGTGCAATGACCAACATATCATTGACCTTTCAAAGTGTAGCATGGATCACAGGCACTAGCATCCTTAGAAACAAGGGATTAACAGCCACAATAGTGTTCCTATACTAAAGGGAAACACAAAAAAGAGCTCCATGCAATGCTACTGAGTCCTTATACCTCATCAGAGAGGAGGACCCAGAGGGAAGTTTGACATGCACACTAAAGGATGCTTCAGCAATGGGGGGAGAGAGGGGACACTAGGAGAAAGGGAGACAGGGGGGAAAGGAAAGGGAAAGGGGGGAAGGGAGCAAGTGGATCCAGGGAGAGTGTAGGAAGGAAGGGGAGTGGGGCACTTATCAGCTTTGTATGAGTGGAAAAAATAAAAAAAAAGCAAATTAGAACTGAAGTTCAACAGGTACATTTGTGTCTGCTCCTGTTTCCAAGCAATAGTTGCCTATAGGGCATCAGACACGGAAGTGAATTGGACAGTCTTTTCCAAATGCATACTATTCAGGTCATCAATAAAGACAATAAAAATTTCTTTCACAAATATGAAAATAAGAGTAATTTCAAATCCTAGAATTTTTTGCATGTATGGCTTGGAACTTAATCTTTCATCAGTGCTAATAATAATATACAAGTTTTAAAATTATTCTTTGACAGTTTCACACACTCATACTATGAATGCAAGTCATTTTTACCCCCATATTAACCAAACTCATCTCCCTACTTCTACCACTGAAAATCTTCTTTCCTATTAGTATCCTTCCTATGTTACTGTATATCTCAATGTTTTGTTCTAACTTTACATATGCAGCACAACTTCATTAAAGGAATTCAGTGGGTTTTATGTGTTTCGCTCTTTCCCAATGAAGCTGAATCCACCAGAAATTCAGTCAGATATCACTGCTATCTTGGAGATACTAAAACATGCCTTTGCTACAGAAATAATAAATGAAACAAAGGTGACTTCGAAATAGATTTGACTCCCTGCATCCAATCTATGAAACATTTTGATTTTTCAAATGTAACAGAATAATTAAGAAAGAAGTCCAGAATTCCTCACCATAGGGTCAATTTCAGATGCTTAAAAGCTTGCAGATGTTTGAGAAAGAATGGATCCAGGACCTAAATTTGCAGATTTCATGAAATTCTTTAAGAATGGAAAAGGATATGGACACTGTCCATATATTATTGGCATGAGAAATCTGTGTTGACTTCTGATGTTCTCATTCTTCAAGTGATCCTTGTCTCTGACTCCCACATATCTCTCCTAGAGCTACTTCTGGGGAATGATCTGCCTCATGAAATGTGAGAAGCCTATAAAATAAGAGGGTATAGTCTACCTGGACATGACAGGGCTAGGATATCCATGACTTTGAGTCATATCTATCTATCTATCTATCTATCACATATCTATATATGTTTCATATCTATGTATCTATAAATTATCTATTATATATATATATATATATATATATATAACAAGAACTGCATGGAAACTGTCCTATCAGCATCTCACTTTTAAAGAGGAACGATCTCAAGAAGCTCCACACCTCCCTGAGGGACAGATGAGGATTAATGCTGATAGGGAAGAAAAGGAAGATGATTTCCTTAATGGTATACTCACTGATTTAAGAAATTTGCTCAGGCATGAGTTATGTCAGGCATATGTCATTAAAAAAAATAAATGAAACACAAGTGACAAAAATTAGAAATAGGAGGGAGTATGTCAGGGAAGATGAAGGGTTGTAGGGGGACAAGAGGAGGGATAAGATTGGGTAATATGGATTGAAAATATCATAAATTCACTATTTTCATGCATGCAACACTAATAAAAACTAAGAGGGTAGTATGCAAGGGATCTCTTCCTGAAGAACTAGAGGTAAAAAACAACGTATTAAATGGTCAAGAAATAAAACTTGCCTTAGAATTCTCCTAATAGGATATTTTCTGCCTCCATTCAGACAACCAAATTCAGATCTGACATCAGTGTTTTCTAAGTAACAGCCAACCACCAATAATACAATAATAATATTGTCTTAAATTTTCTTCAAGAGAGTAATGATGGTATTCATGACCAGGGTGTATAAAAGAAAGAAAACTTTACAGAATACATTGCTCGGAGACCAGAACTTAAGAGATACTTAAGATACTTGTGGTTGAATCAATGCTTATTGTGGTTTCCATGATAATGCTTCTGGAGCATTTAGGGTATAGTCTAAGGGAACCTCTTTTCTGTTAATGTGGTTAAGACATCCATGGGAAGTAGGAACAGTGTGAGTTTTAAGGTTAAAAAAATCAAAATTACAAAAATCAAGGACACAAATCTCACAGTCTTTAGGACCGATATTTTCATATTAGCACACTACCATTTGATGATTCCAGCAATACTTTTCTCCCTTATGATGAAGAAACAATACTTACAATAGCTGTCTTGCCTGCCCATGTGCTCTGTACTTACTGAGCCATGTTGCTTTTCTACTGGATCATGACCGTGAATTCCAGATACGTGGACACTTCCCTCTGAGGTGCTTAAATCAGGGAGAGCTCAGGTTTGGCTCTCAGAGTTGAAGTCAATTCATTATCAAATGGAGCACCCAGCGAAGACAGTCAAGGAAGTAGCACAGGAAAGGGTACAACTATAAAGGAGGCATTGAAGTGAAGGACTGGGGCTGGCAAGGTGGCTCAGATGGCAAAGGCGCCCACAGAAAACCTGAACATCTGAGTTTACTACTCTCCAGTCCACGTGCTGAAAGGAGAAAGTTGACTTGCCACTCTTTCTCTCTCTGTCTGCCTGCTTGCTTGTCTGCTTCTCTCTATTTTTCTCTCTCTTTGGCTTTTACTCTCCCTGTCTACTTTTCTCGCTTATAAATAAGTGAAAAAAATAATTTAGGGCCAGAAACTAAGGCTGAGTATATACTATTGTATGTATGGCCTTAGACACTTAATGCCCAGAGCTTCTAATTAGACACTTTGGTCCATACTAATCCATTCTCCATTCTCTAATGACTGTTTATATATTTCGAAGGTGAAGAACAGGAGTGAAAAATAATGCTTATCACTTCTTTACAGAAAAATGTCCATGTGTGCTTTGATTTCTTTCTGAATGCTCATTTTTATTTTTACAGATGAATATTTTATTAATAGCAATTTTTAATAAATAAATGTCTCATAGTGTCACGATGTTGCCGAATCCCCCACCGGGCCAGCCTGGGGAAAGAGGTGAAATGGCGGGGTCTCATGGGCATGAGGCGAATGGGTGAGCCAGTGACAGGGTCACCACCCAGACCTCGGGAGTCAGGAGAGAAGCAGCACGGCAGACAACGAGTTGGCTGCAGGCTCAACTTTACTCAGGAAGTATTTGAGCTTACATAGGGTCGGGGTCCAATTAGGTGTGGCCACCCCTCTGCTCAGGGAGGGGAAGAGCAGCCACAAATCATTTAGCTGTTTACTGGGTGTCCAGGTTAGATGGCCATTTCCCATTGGTTGTTCATCCCTCCTTCCAATTGGTTGGTCATCACTCCACTCATTAGTTGTCCATCCCACTGCCTGTATGGTTCCTTTACAGGCTTATCTGTAGCCAGACCTCCTGCATTAGGGAGCCCAGGCTAGGGCCTCCCTGAATTGATAGTGCCACATCTTTGAAGAATAATAAACATGTCAACAGATTATGTATCATGTGTTATAAGTGTGGACATAATGGATATTACATGATTAAGTATTAAAATTTTGTAGAAGAACTTAAGAAACTAAATACCAAGGAGATAAATAGCCCTATTAAAACTCAAAAGAGCCCCATCCGCGCCAACCTTCCCAGGTGAGCCAGCGAATGAGAGAGCCCAGCCCAGCGCCGTCCCCCATCCCGTAGCCACCCGGCCAGCAGCACCGCGCCACACGGTCGCCAACTTAGCCCCGGCCCGCCCCGGACCCCCAGCTCCTCGCACCCTCCTCCCCCCATGTGCCTCCGCCCCCCCCCCCCAGGTCGCAGGTGAAGAATTCTGCCATCAACATCAGACCCTCTGCCTCTCTGGCCCACCGGGAACCTACGGACATGGTCTACGGAAGACACACTGCTACTCAGAATTCAATAGAGCCCAAAGGAAACTCAAGCAAAATTCTAAGGAACAAAGGGAACACAGGCCATACATCTGGACTCCACTACAATCAGTATATCACATGAGCGACATTCTTCTCATCCAGCCCAAAGATAAGTAAACTTTTTCTTTTCACCTTACTGATCCTTGAAAGTATCAATGCTGTAGATCAACTTTCTCATACAGCCACCCCAAAACATACAACTCCAGTGAGTACACCACTCACCCCAACATTTCACCAAGATACTAAATTGTAAAAGTGTACTACCAAACTAATATTCACCCCCTGGTAACATAACCTGACGTAACTGACGTACTAACAGCCTAGTAGCCTCATCTAGGATATAACAATAACAATACACAAACATACCCAATCCAAGGCAAGCACTAGTAATAACTAGCAAGTGTAACAATACCAACTATGTTGATTCAGTGAAAAACACACAGAAACTGAAAGGTCCTAAAAAACAAAACAACAATGTACAAGTCAAAGTGCAGATCCACGAGAAACAAAACCCAAGAAGACCAATCTCCCACCGAAAGAATCAATCCCATAATGAGGGATTCCGACCAGAACAAATCCACAGAAAATAGCCATGAAAGCCAGACCCAATATAACGACTTTCAGAGTATGATCATTACCATGATTAATACTATGAAAGAGGAAATCCGAGAAGAGTTAAACAACCGTATAAACCAGTTTGAACAGGAACACAACAAGCACTTGGAGGAGTTGAGAAAAACAGTTCAAGAAACAAAAATAGGTATAGAGCAGTTAAAACAGTTTCAGGCAGCGTTTAAAATTGAACTAAAAGACAAGTTTTCTTCAACCCAAAACTCAACAGAGAATCTTATCAGCAGAACAAATGAGACAGAAAATAGAATTTCAGATCTTGAAGACAAAGTGGGAGAATTGACCAGCTCAATGGAAGAGATTGTTAAAGCCAAAAAGATACTGGAGAGGAACATTCAAGAGATATGGGACACCCTGAAGAAGCCTAACATGCGCATTCATGGAATACCAGAACAAGAATCCCAAAATACCACACCGGAGGAAATATTTCAATCCGACATAAATGAAAACTTCCCACAACTAAAGAATGAGAGGCCTATCCAAATACAAGAGGCATTTCACACTCCAAAGAGATATGAACAAAATAAAAATCGCCACGGCAAATAATAGTCAAAACACTACACATTCAAGACAAAGAAAAGGTGCTGAGAGCTTCAAGGGAAAAAAAAGCAGTCACTTTTAAAGGTAAACCTATTAGAATAACAAATGACTACTCAATGGAAACAGTAAAAGCAAGAAGAGCTTGGAGAGACATACTTCAAGTATTAAATGAGAAAAATGCCAACCCAGGCTCATATACCCGGCAAAACTATCTGTCATGATTGAGGGAGAAAGAAAAGTTTTCCAGCACAAAAACAACTTGAAGGGATACATGTCTACCAAACCGGGCCTTCAAAAAAGGCTAGAAATGATACTAAAGCTTGAAGAAAAGAACAAGCATATCCAGGAGGACAGAAGGGAAGTATAATACCACCAAAACATAAATATCAAACAACATGCTTATAAAATCTAGTAAACATAAAAAAGTCCAGAATTAAAAATAATTTCTCCATTATAACATTAAATGTCAATGGTATTAACTCACCGATTAAGAGACACAGATTACAAACTTGGATTAAAAACCACAATCCAACAATCTACTGCTTTCAGGAAACTCATCTCACCACAAAAGGCATATCCTAAGAATGAAAGGCTGGTCCAAAATCTTGCAAGCTAATGGAACCAGGAAACAGGCAGGGGTAGCCATTATGCTTTTGGACAAAGTGGACTTCAAACCAAAGAAAATCATAAGAGACACAGATGGATACTACATTTTAGTCACAGGTACAATTCACCAGGAAGACTTCACAATACTGAACATTTATGCACCCAAAACCGGCCCCTCCACATTCATTAAGAAAACCCTACAGCGTCTAAAGCAAGAAATCAAGCCCCAAACGATAATTCTTGGGGACTTCAACACCACCCTCTCAACATGGGATAGATCAACAGGTCAAAAGCTTAACAGAGACTCTTTGGACCTTAATCAAACCCTTAAAGAAATGGGCCTTACAGATCTTTATCGAACTTTTCACCCACGCACCAAAGAATGCACATTTTTCTCAGCAGGACATGGAACTTTCTCCAAAACAGATCACATATTGGGCCACAAAATGAATCTACACATATACAACAAAGTTGAAATTCTAACCTGTGCCCTATCAGACCACCACGGCCTAATGCTGGACATCCAAAACACAACAAATAAGAGAAAATACACTAACTCCTGGAAAATCAACAAACCACAATCCAGAACCTCAGAGACTCTATATCAACCACCTAGAACTAGGCCAGACTAATCTCTCCCAATCCTGAAGCTCAGGGAAATTTGCGGAAGAGGGGGCGGTAAGGTTGTAAGAGCACTCTGGGACACAATGAAAGCTGTTCTAAGAGGTAAGTTCATAGCTCTTAATGCCTACATCAAAAAAATGGAAACATCAGAAATAAACAACTTAAAAATCCAGCTTAAAGCTTTAGAAAAACTAGAGCAATCTGATCCCAAAAGTAGTAGAAGAGAGGAGATTAGCAAAATAAGGGGAGAAATATCTGAAATCGAGTTTATGAAAATGATAGAAAAAATCAACCAGTCAAAAAGCTGGTTCTTTGAAAAAATCAATAAGATTGATACACCCCTAGCTAAATCAACCAAAAGCAAGAGAGAGAAAACCCAAATTAACAAAATTAGAAACGAAGATTGAGTTATCACTACGGATCCCCAAGAAATCCAGAGAATTATAATATCATATTTCAAAAAATTATACTCTGTGAAGTTTGACAGCACAAAAGAGATGGATGAATTTCCAAGTAAACACAACCTACCGAAATTGAATCAGGAAGTTGTGAATTATTTAAATAGTCCTCTAACATATAAGGAAATTGAAGAAGTAATCTCAAATCTTCCCACCAAAAAATGTCCTGGACCAGATGGATTCTACCAGACATTTAAGGAGTTAATAACACCAATAATACTTAAATTCTTCCATCAAATAGCAAAAGAAGGAACACTACCAAATTCCTTCTATGAAGGTAATATCGTCTTAATCCCAAAACCTAATAAAGATTCACTTAAAAAAGAAAACTATAGGCCAATCTCTCTGATGAACACAGACGCAAAGATTCTCAACAAAGCCTTAGCAAACCGGATTCAAAAACATATCAAAAAGATCATTCACAGGGACCAAGTAGGCTTCATCCCCGGCACACAAGGTTGGTTCAACATACGAAAATCAATAAATGTAATTCATCAGTAAACCAGTCCAAAGTCCAAGACCACATGATATTCTCAATAGATGCAGAAAAAGCCTTTGACAAGATCCAACAGCCTTTTATGATCAAAACGCTAGAGACAGTAGGAATGGAAGGAACCTTTATCAATATAATAAAAGATGTATACAACAAGCCCACAGAAAGGATGATGCTCAATGGGGAAAAACTGGAAGCATTCCCACTTCGATCAGGAACTAGACAAGGCTGTCCACTCTCACCACTTCTATTCAATATTGTACTTGAAGTCTTCGCTGAAGCCCTAAGAGAAGAAAGGGAAATAAGAGGGATTCAAATCGGCAAGGAAGAAGTCAAGCTATCCTTATTTGCAAATGACATGATCTTGTACCTGAGGGATCCCAAAAACTCCACCAGGAAGCTCCTGGAACTAATTGAGAAGTTCAGCAGGGTGGCAGGATACAAAATAAATGTGCAAAAATCAGAGGCCTTCCTATATGCCCAGAATAAAAGAAGTGAAAAAGCCTTGAGAGAAACAATCCCATTAACTATAGCCCCTAAAAAAATGAAATACCTTGGTATAAACCTAACCAAGGAGGTAAAAGACCTTTTCAATGAAAACTTTAAAACCCTAAAGAATGAAATTTCAGAAGACATCAGAAGGTGGAAAGATCTCCCATGTTCCTGGATTGGCAGAATCAACATTGTAAAAATGACCATCCTACCAAAGGCAATATACAAATTCAATGCTATACCAATTAAAATCCCAAAGCAATTCTTCAAAGAAGTTGACCAAATAATCTCAAAATTCATATGGACGCACAAAAGACCCAGGATAGCAAAGACAATCCTGAGTAACAAAAACACTGCTGGAGGTATTACCATACCAAATCTTAGTCTATACTACAAATCCATAGTTATAAAAACAGCCTGGTACTAGCTCCAAAATAGACACACAGATCAATGGATAAGGGTTGAAGACCCAGATATAAGCTCACAAAAATACAGCCATTTGATCTTTTACAAAGGGGACCAAAGAATCCAATGGAAAAAGAACAGCATCTTTAACAAATGGTGCTGGCAAAACTGGATGTCCACATGCAGAAGATTAAAGCTGGACCCGTACTTGTCACCATGTCCAAGACTTAATTCCAAATGGATCAAGGACCTTGATTTAAGGCCAGAGAGTATAAAAACCATATTTGAAAGGATAGGGAACTCCCTCGAGCTGATTGGGCTAGGCCAACAGTTCCTAAACAGACATCCAATGGCACAGTCACTGCTACCAACTCTCAACAGTTGGGATCTTTTGAAATTAAAGAGCTTCTGTTCAGATTGTAACACGAGCTCAAAGGCAACCCAAAGAATGGGAGAAAATCTTCACTAACCACATATCTGATAGAGCTCTACTGTCCAGAGTGCACAAAGAACTTAGAAAATTAAACACCAAGGAAACCAATGGCCCAATTAAAAAATGGGCCCTGGAACTTAAAAGAAACTTTACCAGGGATGAAATTAAAATGTCTAACAAATATCTTAAAAAATCCTCCAAATCTTTAGCCATCAGGGAAACGCAAATCACATGAGGGTATGATCTTCCCTGAGATCACATCTCACCCTGGTCAGGATGGCAAAAATCCACAATACAAACAACAACAAGTGCTGGAGAGGATGTGGAGAGAGGGGAACTCTCTTACATTGCTGGTGGGTACGCAGGCTCATACAACCACTCTGGCGAGTCGTCTGGAGATTCTTAAAGAAATTAAAGATTGAAATGCCATATGACCCTGCGATTCCACTTTTGGGAATAACCCCCCATGCAGCAGGGTTTCACCTCGATAGCACAGGCACGACCATGTTCATAGCAGCACTGTTTACAATAGCAAAGACATGGAATCAACCCAAATGTCCAACAGTTGACGAGTGGATAAGGAAACTGTGGTACATCTATACGATGGAGTACTACTCAGCCATCAAAAATGATGAATTACTGGAATTTACTGGGAAATTTATGTCATTAGACACAATTATATTAAGTGAAGTATCCCAAAGCCAGAAAGTTAAGTGCCGTATGTACTCCCTAATAGGTGGCTCCTAGTACCAAACCCACCCAGCCCACCTTGAGACACTCAAAGTGTAACACAGTAATTGCAAGGATTATGAACAGGAGGGATGGTGTTGTAGGGCCACACCAGACACAAGGAGAGAGTGGTCCATGTTACAGCAGAGAAAATAGGCCTCCAAGGAATGCAAGTAAGTAATGTGACACCTGGATAAGTTCACAGACGTTCCTTCCTGATCATGTACAACTGAGAGGGTATGATCTCACCAGAAGGGAAGGGCATATAGTCTGGCAGATGAAAGGTGATCATTTTGCAAATGGGTGACTGACCCCTCCCTCACTGAGATTTCCTGCTTTTATTACATCTACCCTTGAATGTGCTATTATAACAAGACTCCAGTTTAAAAGCCTTTTGTCTCTGACCAGGGGTTGACATACAGTGCCCATCAGGATGGAGTGAAGGACATTGCAGGAGCAGCAAAACTGCAAAAGAAAATCAACAAACCACAATCCAGAACTTCAGAGACTCTATATCAACCATATAGAACTAAGCCAGCCTAATCTCCCCCCATCCTGAAGCTCAGGGACATTTGCGGAAGAGGGGGCGGTAAGATTGTAAGAGCAAAAGGATGGGAGGAGCAATGATTTGCAAGATTCTCCACACTACTTAGGGCCAAAGTAATCATAATAGGACTTTGCATGCCCTGCACAATGTCCAACACACTATTGACCTCACAAAGTCTAGCATCTGCTAAAGGCACCAAGATCCTTGGAGGCAAGGGATTGACAGCCACAGTAGTGTTCCTATGCTTAAGGGGAACACGAGAAAGGTTTCAGGGAAATGCCACTGGGTCCTTGTACGTCATCAGAGAGGAGGACCAAGAGGAGAGTTAGGCATACACAATAAAGGACTGTCTGGGCATTGGGGGGGAGGCATTGGGGGATGGGGAGGGAGGGAAGGGGAGCAGAGGGTTCGGGGGGAGAAGGAGGGAAGGAGGGAAATGGTCTACCTATTAAGTTTGTATGAACGGAAATAGTAAAAATGTATTAAAAATGAAGTAAGAAATATGCTTAAAAAATAAAAAAAACTCAAAAGAAAATTTTCCAGGGATGAAATTGAAGTATATAACAAATTTCTTAAAAAATGCTCCACATCTCTAGCCATCAGGGAAATGCAAATAAAACTTCCCTGAGATATCATCTCACCTCAGTCAGGATGGCAAAAATCCATAACACAAACAATATCAAATGCTGAAGAGGATGTTGACAAAAGGGAACTCTCATGCATTTCTGGTGGGTATACAGACTTTACAAACACTCTGGCAATAATTTTCATGATTTCTAAAAATGTTAAAGATTGAAACGCCATATAACTCTGCTATTCCACTTCTGAGAATGTCCCCCATAATTCAGAAATTCACTACAGTGACAGAAGCACAACCATGTTCATTGCAGCACTATTTAGAATAGCAAAATCAATGAATCAACCCAAATGCCTAACAGTTAGAATACTATTCAGCCATCGAAAAAGATGAATTAATGAAATTTTCTAGGAAATGGATGCAATTAGAAAAAAATTATATTGAGTGAAGTGGCCCAGACAGAGAAAACTAGACACCATATATACTCCCTAATAAGTGGATCATAGTTTCAAATCTGCTTAATCACCTATAAAAAGTTAAATCTCTAAAATATCCACTGTATTCACAAAGGATTACAAACAGGAAGGAAGGGGAAGGAGGACCTCAAAAAAAAAAAAAAAAAAAAAGGCGATAGGGTATTATGCTTCAGTAGAGAAAATAGGCCACGGTCATGTATTGGATGTAAGTAGTGAGACATCTGGTGCAGTTCACTCTCACTTGCCTTTTTGGTCACCTTCGATTGAACAGGTTTGATCTCACCAATCAGGGAGGGTAAAGGGACTGGCAGATAGATAGTAGCCATCTGGCAAATGGGACACTGACACCTCCACCCCACTGTTGTGTCCTATTCCTGTCTTCCATCTACCTTTGAGGTTCCTCTTATATTAAGATTTTCATTTAAACAGTTGTTGGTTAGGAGATGACCTCCAATATCAACCTGGATGCAGTCAAGGGCAGTTTAGGAAAAGCAAAATTGAAAACAACAACAAACCATAATTCAGAATACCAAAGATTCTACATTAATCACCTGGAACCAGACCAGCCAAATCTCTCCCCTCCTAAAGCTCAGGGAACTTTGTGGAAAAGTGGGGCGGCAAGATTGTAAGAGACTAAAGGGGGAGGACAAATGATATGCAAGATACTCTGCACAAGTTAGGGCTGTAGCAGCCAGAATTGGACTTTGCTCTGCACAATGGCTGACATGTCAATGACGTCCCAAAGTCTAGCATGGATCATAGGGGAGAAGGCTCCAGGCAGTAATATCCTTAGGGGCAAGGGATTAAAGAGTCATAATAAAGTTCCCTTACTAATGGGGAGCCCAAGAAGGGTTCTGGGCTATGCCACTGGGTCCTGAACCCCCACGAAGGTGGAGGACTCAGAGGGAGGTTTGACAGTCACACAAAAGGATGCTCCAGGGGATGGAAGGGAGGAAGGGGGAGGCAAGCAGAAAAGAGGGAAGGAAGGAGTGGGTGAAAGTAAGTGGGGAAGGGAGAGAGTGCAATGGGGGATGACTGGGGAATTCCAGGAGAGGGTGAGTATGAGGGGTCCTACTGAGATTGTATGATTAGGAAAAAACTGAAATGTGGGATGGAAAAAAACATTTTGTGAGAATTCACAATGATTCATTTATCTAAAAAAAATATTGACAAGCACAACAGTCTTTGGAACTACCCTAGTAGACTTATAAAAACTTGAAAATAGGTGTTAAGCATTGTTGAGTAAAAGTTATCGGAAGACAATTTAAAGATGGTATTCAAAATTTCTCCTATTTAGAAAAATAAAAACTTTCAAAGATGCCAAGATAGATCAACTTGAACAATAAGGATGAAAGACGTGAAATTAGGCTGTGAAATGTCATTTGTAGTCTAAAGCAGGTTTACTCTAAGTAATGAGGTCAAAGAGTCCCGAAAGACAAGGGGTAGGGGAGATGCAGGGCAAAACACCCTTTTCTTTCACACTTTGTTGTTTGAAGAGAGGTGCTGGTGGAAATTGAAATGGGTTCTTAGATGATAACATTGGGAGCACTCCTCCACTTGTGTGTATCTCAAAACCTTTGTGTGGAGAGCAGAGCAGTATAGATCATGACTCTTTCTCTACCCACCAGTCATCATTTCATAAGAGCAGACCCTAAGATCAATGAATTCTTGGTGGGTCTAGGACTGGAGAAAGACATGCATAATACTAAGCATTGTAACTTACTTTAGTCCTCATAAAATATAATCTCAATTAATCATCAAAAAAATGCTGACTTTAACTGGGAACAGAATTATTAAAGGTATCTGTTCAAAAGATCTCACTCCAAGACTTAGTTTGACTTCAAGAGTCTCTTCATGCCTGTTTTGGTTTTTGTACTCATGTTGTTACTCCCATAGTATTTGAATAGCTAATGTTTGTCCATACAATGAAATGGAGTTGTAGGGCTCATGAGTCAATGACATAGACCTAAATGGCAGCTTGCTGGTGCCTTCTCATTAGGACTGATTCCAAGGAACTGGGGAAGAATTCAAGACCCAGGGAGATCAGGTGACTTCATGCCTTTCTTGCTTCAGAGTGACTTCACCGCACTTGGAAAATTCTTTTATTAAAAAGGCTCAACATTCAGATTTCATCAGAGTTCACAGCAGAAACAAAGCAAAAGATTTTCAAAATAGTCTTATCATAATATTTCATCAAGTTTTCTCAAGATTTAAAACATGTAACCAACTTTTCTAGTCAGCGCTCTGAAACACACAAAGGGTATCAATTAGCTTGTTCCCAGTATTCTTGGTAAAGGAGAAACATTCCTCCCCTTGAGCCCATGTGCCAGGGGTTACTATTATTTCATCCTGAGTATTTGGGGGCATGGAGCATATATTCCTTCCTTTGATCACTTCTATCTACAGAGGCCAAAGAAGCTTGGTAAAGCTTTATTGTCCTAAAGGATATGGAGGGGGATTACAGTAGCTATTTTTTCCTTGTCCACAGTTTTGACAGGATTAGGTACACTCAAAGTAGTATGGGAACAAACTCTCTTCCATAGTTCTACACAATATTCTTGAAAGGAACAAAGTTGAAGATAGAAACCACCAAGTGTATGCATTGGCCTACAATGGTCATAGACAGATTGTGTGAAGCAGAGAAGGGTCGATTTGATGCTAACATTCACATTTTATTTTAGTGTTCTCCTGTACCAAAAAAGGCATAGACTAGAAAATCAGCCTGATAACAGAAAATCATATGTCCTTGAGGACTTAATATGCATGGCATAAAATGATTCACTAATACAAGCTCTAAGACTTCTTAACAATGATAAGGAATCAGAAGAACTTGAATGGAATATCAAGAGTTTTTCTTCAATTTGCAAATGGGTGACTGATCCCTCCCTCACCGAGGTTTCCTGCTTTTATTATATCTACCCTTGAATGTGCTATTATAACAAGACTACAGTTTAACGGTTTTTTATCTCTGACCAGGGGGTGACATACAGTGCCCATCAGAATGGAGTGAAGGGCATTGCAGGAGCAGCAAAACTGCAAAAGAAAATCAACAAACCACAATCCAGAACTTCAGAGACTCTATATCAACCACATAGAACTAAGCCAGCCTAATCTCCCCCCATCCTGAAGCTCAGGGACATCTGCGGAAGAGGGGGCGATAAGATTGTAAGAGCAAAAGGATGGGGGGAGCAATGATTTGAAGAGTCTCCACACTAGATAGGGCTGAAGCAATCATAATAGGACTTTGCATGCCCTGCGCCATGTCCGTCACACTATTGACCTCACAAAGTCTAGCATCGGCTAAAGGCACCAAGATCCTTGGAGGCAAGGGATTGATGGCCACAGTAGTGTTCCTATGCTTAAGGGGAACACGAGAAAGGGTTCAGGGAAATGCCACTGGGTCCTTTTACATCATCGGAAAGGAGGACCAGGAGGAGAGTTAGGCATACACAATAAAAGACTCTCTGGGAATTGGGGGGGAGGCACTGGGAGATGGGGAGGAAGGGAGGGGGAGCAGGGGGTTTGGGGGGAGGAGGAGGGGGGGAGGGAACTGGTCTCCCTATTAAGTTTGTATGAGCGGAAATAATAATAAAAATGTTATAATAAAAAAAGAGTTTTTCTTCAATTCTCTACATAAAAGAAGAAAGTATGCATTTCTCATATTTTATTTTCTCTAAGATGCACCTGATTTTTATACTCATACACTAATTATAGCAAATTAACATTTGAAAAAATAAGTTTTTCACCCAGTCTTCCATCCCAGGTGAGTTCTCCCAGCCCCCCAGGTGGCCCTGGGTCCCAGCGGCACCCAGGCTGCCTCCAGTTTTGCCTGGGCCACACCCTGGGCCCCAGCCCCTTGCTTCCTCCCGCCTGCCTGTCCACCCAACCAGACAGAACTTGCTCACATTCCTCCATCTCTGGAGCTTGGGTGGGCCACTAAGCCAAGTCCCAGGTCCAGGTGAAGAATTCTGCCATCAACATCAGCCCCTCTGCCTCTTTAGCCCACGGGGGACCCAAGCATGTGATACAGGAAGACACACTGCTACTCAGAATTCAATAGAGTCCAAAGGAAACTCCAGCAAAAGTCTACTCCACACAAGTTAGGGCTGAAGCAATCATATTTGGACTTTGCATGCCCTGCACAATGTCCAACACACTATTGACCCCACAAAGTCTAGCATTTGCTAAAGGCACTAAGATCCTTGGAGGCAAGGGATTGAACACCACAGTAGTGTTCCTATGCTTAAGGGGAACACAGGAAAGAGTTCTGGGAAATGCCACTGGGTCCTTGATCCTTACCGCAGAGGAGGACCCAGCGGAGAGTATGGCATGCACATTAAAGGATGATCCGGGGATGGGAGGGGGAGGCACTGGGGGATAGGGAGGGAGGGGGAGGGGAGGGGGCACAGGGCGGTGGGAGGTTGGAGGGAGGGAGGGGACTGGTGTACCTGTTAAGTTTGTATGAGTGGAAAAAAAAATGACTAGAACTTAATCCTACCTCTCCCAAGGATGTAAGTCAGTGATGCGACATAACAAAGATTAATGATGGCATTAAAAACTTAGAAGGCACGAGAAAACCTTCTCTGCCATACCTCCATTTATTTCACAAATCTATCCTTCCACTATATTGCATATTATCACATGCTACCTCAAATACACATAGATCTACATATGTCAAAAAGTATTATATGTATACAGGTTTACTCTAAGGCCTTTTAAGTCTCTTTCTCTGTGTCACAATAGAGTCTAAAGTGATAAAGACAATCTGAACATCAAAAATTATACTGTATCATTATAGCAGTGTCATATTTATTGATAAAATGAGGATTAGATGGCCAATATGTCATGTATCTTACTAAGACACATATCAGGTAGCAGGATATGAAGCCTGTGAATACTGAAGACTTGTGTGAAGTTATTGTAATTCTACTGGTTCAATGACAAGAAACAAATCACTTCCTCCTCCCATTCTTTACTATACTGAAGAAAGCTTAGAAGTCTTTGTCTTTACATATATAAGAAGACATTATGTATCAGACTAAACAGTCATCTCACAAGTGTGCTTGAGTGAAGTTGCAAAGGAAAGGACTTTGCAACAAATTCAGGCACTGATGCAAGTAGCTTGTTGCCTGAGACATATTATCCAGCTGATCCAATGGTTTTTGTGGCATTGTTGGTAGGAAAATATTCCTTATGGGAGATGGAAAGATCCAGTAAAAACTCATGGTATGGGACTGTAGGATTCTGAAGCAATATAATTGCATCATTCAAAGTGAATGATACAGTCTTGAGAAACTGTTTCAGATATGCTAATGTGTACTGGTAGAAATGGAATGTCATTCCACATGACATACAATGGCCAGACAACGATAGCAATGATCAAAAGAGAGACTCTACCTGACTTGTCAAAGCATAAAGCTGGTTCTTCTCAATAGCACTCCATTATAAATATGAATAGCACATCTGGGAATGAGCTTAAGCAAGAAAGGAAGGAACGAGTAAGCTGCCTAAAAGCAATCTGTCTAGACTTGGAGTATGTTGTCATACACATAAACTAGGTGAAGGAGCAGGGAAAAGATAGTTTTACACAGGTTGAAAACAGATTGTGAATGGATTACAGATGTAATTAAGCATATCCCTTGAAAACACCAGAGATCAGAATTCTTTTCAATTAGAAAATATCAATGTATCTGGTCATCAACTTCATGTAAAAACAAAATAAAACCAGCTTCAGCTGAAAATCAGCAGATTCTCACTATTTAATGTTGAACTTTTCAATGGATTTGCCTAAGAATTTTCATGATATAAGGTAATTTACATAATATAAATAAAAAGTTGTTTAATTAAAAAAAAGAAAAAATAAGTTTTTCACCACTGTTAAGTACAGTGGTCACTGGTATTAACTGAAATTATTGTAATGCAAGATCCATTTCCAAAAAGTTAATCTTTCAAAACAAAACTGTTCACTTTAAAAAGCAAATACCTTATTATCTTTCTTCATTCTATCACAATTGTAGTTAGACAATATGGATGATACACTAAAGACTTAATCACAAAAATAATTTGGTTTAAGAGGTGTATTTACTTCTTCAGTCACTCACTCAATTTTGCTATATCTTAATAAACAATGTTTAAACAGATTGGCTTTGCTTCTGAGAGATTTTTCCAGTATGCATTCTCCTCAGGGCACTGTGAATGTCTCTATTTCTCAGGCTGTAGATGAAGGGATTCAGCATAGGAGTCACCACAGTGTAAATGATTGAACCCACAAAAACACCCCTAGCATTTTCTGTTGCATCTGCTCCAAAGTACATGCCAATGACAGTTCCATAAAAGAAGCAAACAACTGTGAGGTGAGACCCACAGGTGGAAAAGACTTTATACCTCCCACCTTTAGAAGTGATTTTCATAATGTTTGATACAATTTTATAGTAAGAGACACATATCCCAGAAAGAGGGAGACAAGCAAATATAGAAACAAGAACATACTTTGCAATGTTATTGGACAGGGTGTCAGAGCAGACAAGATGAAGGAGATGTGATGGATAACAGAAGAAATTAGGAATTTCCACACCTTTAAATTGGGTAAATTGTAATATATACAAATTGTGGATCTGGGAATTTGAAAAGCTCATCAACAAAGCCACCAAAACTAAGAGCATGCATTGATGTGGGTTCATAATGCCATGGTAGTGCAGAGGGTGGCAGATGGCAACAAACCTGTCATAGGCCATCACAGTCAGAAGCATGTCATCCATACTTGCAAAGAATATAAAAATAGACATCTGAGTAAGGCAGCTCACATAGGAAATGATATCATTATGTGTTTGGATGTTCACAATCATCTTGGGAATTGTGCTGGAGATGAAGCCGATGTCAGCCAAGGACAAGATGGAGAGGAAAAAGTACATGGGGTTGTGGAGGTGGGAGTCAGCACTGACCAGCAGGATGATGAGTAGGTTCGCAAGCACCGTGACCAGGTACATGGACAGGAACAGTCCGAAGAGAATGGGCTGCAGCTCTGAGTCATTAAAGAGTCCCTTGAGGTGGAATTCTGAGAGATATGTTAGATTTTGTGCCTCCGTATTCCACGCACACCTTTTTGAACAAAAGGGAAAAATCAGGAAAATGAAAGATAAACAGGCAGTTGGCACTCTGTCGATGCATTTTCCCTTTGTCATTTTTTTGAAGAGGCTTTCACAGCCAGGTAATCCTCTTTCCTTGGCCACCAGCTTGCTGCGACTACATGTGGATGGCTCTAGGCCTGAATGTGTATACCATGAACTCTAGTGTCCATAGTTAAATCACTCCTACTACTGGACCGTAAATCTGCAACAATCTTTTATAATAGATACAAGCCCAACCTTCTGGGATTGTTTTTCAGAATTGGTTTATGTGTTGTTTACTTAATTATGCAATCCCTCATCTTCTGTTGCTGTCAGACAATCCTCTGACTCAATATTTACCTGTGAACACTTTAAAGTACCTCTGCATGCTGACCTGAGACTCGGTTCAATTTCATCTATGTGTCTGAATGTGGAGCTCAAGGTAATAAACTCAAGATCAACAAACAATGCTCTGAACACTCCCTGGCATTTGCAAAATAGACAGCTATTATTAATTTTATTATCAAAAGAGATAACCTGCATTAAACATGCACTTTTAGTCATAATCACTTTGGGCCTCACATTTGATAAAAGTTTTGATGAGTGTTTATTGACTAAGGGTTGTAGGTATTACTTGAATCTTTTCTAATGATCCACTGTCCCCAAAGCCAATTTCTGTCCAAAGTTAATATAATGCAGGGCATATCAGTCTTATTATGTCAGACTGATTTATCATCTATGAATAGTTTTCTTGTTAAAAATCTCTAAAAAAGCACTTTAAATGTAATGAAGTACTGCTCTGTACAATTGCTGGATCCATGATTTTAATCTTATCTGCTCACTACAATATTATCTCAAATTCTTTAACTTATACAGAGCATTAACTAAGAGATAGCATTTAATGTGTCAGTTAAGTTTATGAAGACTTTAGAAAATACTTGAACCTCTCTTCATGTCATAGATGTGAGTATTGCTACATTAGATAAGAGGGTAGGTGTCAGCTGTTTGATTTCCAACAACTGAAATATTTTCAGTTTTGCAATTCATCAAAATGTTAAATTTGTGGAAGAGGGGGCGGTAAGATTGTAAGAGCACAAGGATGGGAGGAGCAATGATATGCAAGATACTCCACACAAGTTAGGGCCGAAGCAATCATAATTGGACTTTGCATGCCCTGTGCAATGTCCAACACACTATTGACCCCACAAAGTCTAGCATTTGCTAAAGGCACCAAGATCCTTGGAGGCAAGGGATTGACAGCCAAAATAGTGTTCCTATGCTTAAGGGGAACAAAGGAAAAGGTTCAGGGACCTGGGTCCTTGTAAGTCATCGGAGAGGAGGACCCAGAGCAGAGTTTGGCATGCACATTAAAGGATTCTCCGGGGATTGGGGGAGGGGAGGCACTGGAGGTGGGGAGGAAGGGGTGAGGGGAGGGTGAGCAGAGGGGTCGGGGGGAGGAGGAGGGAGGGAGGGAACCGGTGTACCTATTAAGTTTGTATGAGCAGAGATAATAAAAAATGTCAAAAAAGAAAAAAAATGTTATTTTCCTCCACAAAATCTGTCTCTAACACATGTTCTCACTATTTTTTAATTTAATATGTATTTTGTGGTGCTATGTGCATGAATATAGTGAATTTATGATATTTTCATATTTTAATCCACAATCCCATCCTCCTTCCTTTTGACCTTACAACACTCCATCTCCCCTGCCAGAGTCCTTCCTATTTTCAAGTCTTTTCATGCATGTGATTAGTCTGGTTTTCCTCTGATGACATATGCCAGACAAGATTCATGCACCAACAAATTTTCTTATTCTTAAATAGAATCAATATATGTCAATATATGACTGTAATCTGTCTACTAAAAGTACAGAGGGGAAGGGACAAAGTGCTAAAATCAGACATAGTTCATTTTTTTACATATTCTAATTTTCCTTTTTGATTCTCTTTTTTATTTATCTTTATTCCTTGGCATACTCATTACATGACTAGAATAAATTTATTTCATTTTTACTCCTTACTATTCAATCCCATCCCCTCCTTTTTTGTCTCTGAATACTTCATCCTTTTCATCAGGGCCAGTTTTTATGAATAAAGAATTGAAATTGATATTTTCTCTGTGGCCAAACAGATCATATTTTTGGGGAATCACATATAAAAATGAATGTGATGCTGTTCTGCAATTGCACAATACTCATGTGTATAGAAAAACCAACACTCCATCCAGAACCAGGAAAACGTAAGTCAAAGTCAACGTGTACTTGGCTTATTTGTGTTGAAAATTGACCTCAACATCAGTGCTCATCACAATATAGAAATTGCACTGACATGCATTTCACCTGTGCTGCTCATCATCTGACATGGCCTTCATCATGTGTTCCTTTCCCTTTTGGTGCAGAGAATCAAGGAAAAATTCCCTCAGAGGGCAATAAATAGTCTCAGACATTAGCACCTTGCCTAATAAACAAAAAGTGAATGAATGAAGACTGAGGGATTTTGTATGGAGTTTTCTAACTCTGCACCCAGCGTGCTAATCCTTCTAATTTTTGTGGTTATGCAAAATTCTAGTGTCTTAGCACAGATTCATCTTGATATTTTAAACCTTTTCAGGTTTCTGATCAGGAATGAAAGCAAGACCAATAAGATTTTGTCACGCACAGAGAAAAATATGAACTATAGGTACAGCAAAAGGACTCAGTGTTGAGTTATGATGGACCGACTCATTCAGTGTGATTTTCCTGTGATCCCTAGCAATTCTTACTGTGATGGAGGCAGCACCTATTGATCTGCTGCGTGGCCTGCCATGACCTCAAGAAAGAAAGAGAATAGTACCTTCTCCTGGAGGGACAGGGGCATAAACTGCCTAGTTGAGAGACCAATGATGTAAATTGCCAGACTCTATTGGTGTGATGCTCTGTGTCCATGAAGAAATATAGTTTTACTGCTTTCTAATTAACAACCAAATTCCATAGGAATAATATGTTTTCTTCCACTTTGTATTAGAATTTAATGATGTGAGCATTTGCAATTTATTGTAATATGATATATGAATTATATATTCATAAGGAAATAAAGGTACATAGAATACATTGCTTAAAATTAGTCCTCAGAGTTTATATGTATAAGTTACTGACTCATCCTCTAACTCATTATCCTTATCATTTTCATAAGCACTATAACCCTGTTGATGTACTTATGAATGATAATCCATATTCTAACATTGTAGGTAAGACTTCTATGTGAAGCTTATCTTGTGTGAGTGGAATGGAAATTTTGCAAGATATTTCTAGTTTTTTCACTAAAACCAATATACAAACCAAAAATTCACCTTCTTCATGACTTAAATTTTTCAGATAAGTATATAGCAATATAATTAAGAAAACTGCTATTTATTTTCATGACATGGAAACTGTGTTACAATAATCCTCCTGTTTCCTGCCTGTGAACTCACTGTGTGCTGCTGTCTTGTTGCTGAGTCATGATCAGGACTTGTTGATCTGAAGAGTTGTCCAGGCCAGGAGACCAAGCAATGGGGAGATCAGGCTTGGTCCTAGAATTGAAATGTCAGCTGGAACCTCTTGTGTGAATACTCAGGGGAAGAAGACACAGGGAGCGAGACTATATGAGTGACATCAAAATAAAGGGTTGTTGACCAGTATGATCATTAGTTAATACATGGCCTTGGAGGTTCAGTTGCACAAAGCTCACAATTAAACAAATTGATCCATGCTATCAAGTCTCTAAGGACTTTATAATATTAACTAAGGGAAAAAGATATAAAAATCAATGTCCACTCAAGCTTTGGGGTTCGTTTTATAATGAGGAAGGAATTTTTTAATATCTGCACATTTTACATGATTCATTTTCATTTTATTTTATTCACATGTATATGTATCACAGAAATCTGTAGATTTAGTCATAGTAAGTAGTTACTTAAATGTAATTAATAATTTATATTTTCTGAAAATTTTGCTTACCACTGCTATAAATTCTTCATCTTCAAATTAATACCTAAAATTAAAAAAAATTGTCTAATTCTTTAGCATTTTTGTGTTTTTTCCTTTTTTTCTTCTTCCTTTTCATTGCTTTGATAAAACGGATTTACGATTTCTTTTTTATTATTATTTTTTGCCTAGTTATACAAACTCAGTAGGTATCCTCCCCTTTCCCCTTCTCTCTTCCTTCCTCTTCCTCCCCCCCATTTTCCTCCCATCCCCTTCTCCACCTAACCTCTCTCACTCCTCTTTTCCCCTCCTCTGCTCTTCCTGTTTCCTGCCTGCTCTCTTCCATCCTCCAGAGCATCAATTTACATGGGCTCTGAGATTCCCTCTGAGTTGTCTACACTAGTGAGGGTTCAGGACTTAGTGGCATACCTTGAGGCCCCTCCTTGGGCTGCCCACTTTTATGGGCAATCTGTTATGTTTATTTAACCCCTTGTATTTAAGGATACTACTGCTTGAAGTCTTCTACAACTGAGATACCTGCTAGACTTTGAGGGCTTGTTAACATGTCAGCCATTGTGCAGGTCAGGCAAGGTTCAATCACATTGTGGCAATATTCTGGCAGCTACAGCCCAGATTTGAGTGATGTATCTTGCCCATAGGTGGTCCTCCCCATTTTAGCCTCTTAGAATCTTGCCAACCCCTCTTCCCCAAGGTTCCCTGAGTTTTAAGATGGGGAGAGAATCAGTTGAACTGGTTCCAGGTGAACATTGTAGGGTCTTTGGTGTTCTGAATTATGGTTGGTTATTGTTTTCAGTTTTGTTGTTCCTGCACTGCCCTTGGCTGCATCCTGACTGGATGTTGAGGACATCTCCTAACCAAAGGTAAAAGACTATTTAAAGGAAGGTTTTAATATAAGAAGAGGCTTAAAGGTAGATGGAAGAATAGGAGTAGGACACAATAATGAGTAGGGTCAGTCTCCTGCTTGCCAGTTGATTACCCTCTAACAGCCAGCCCCTATCCCCTCTTGGACTGCCGAGGTCAAACCTGTTCAATCCCAAGTGAACAGGAAAGGAAGTGAGAGTGAGCTAAAATAAAATGTCTTGCTACTTACATGAAGTTCTTGACTGTGGCCTGATTTCTCTATTGAAGTTTACTCTTTGTTTCCTTTTGAGGTCTTCTTTCCCCTTCCTTCCTAGTTATAATTCTTTGCAGATACAGTGGATGTTACAGAGATTTACATTTGAGTATGTCATTAAGTGGGTATGCAACTAGGATCCTTATTAGGGAGTACATACAGCATCTAATTTTCTGTGCCAGGGATATTTCACTCAGTATAATTTCCCCCAATTCTCTCTATTTACTGGCAAATTTCATTAATTCAGTTTTTGATGACTGAGTAGTATTCCATTACGTAAATGTACACATTTTCATTATCCATTTATCAACTGTTGGGCATTTGGGTTGATTCCGTGACTTTGCTATTGTGAATAGTGGTGCAATGAACATGGATGTACTTGTGTCTCTGTAGTGAATTGATGCATTTAGGGGGAATATTCCTAGTAGTAGTATAGTAGCATCAGATAACATTTCATTCTTTAACTTTTTTAGAAATTGCCATACTGATTGCCAGAGTGGTTGTATAAGCCTGCATTCCATCAGCAATGTATAAGGGTTCCCTTCTCTGCACATCCTCTCTGGCATTTGGTGTTGTTTGTATTGTGGATTTTCATCATCCTGACCAGGGTGAGATCAGATATCTCAGGTTAATTTTGATTTGCATTTCCCTGATGGCTAGGGATGTGGAACATTTTTAAAGATATTTGTGATATATTTCAATTTCTTCCCTGGGCAAGTTTTTTTTAATTTTCAAGGCCCATTTTCTGTTTTTTGGTGTTTAATTTTTAAAGTTCTTTGTGCACTTTGGATATTAGACTTCTGTCAGATGTGTGGTTAATGAAGATTTTCACCCATTCTATGGGTTTCCTTTTTGTTCAGTTTACAATCTCTTCAGCTGAACAGAAGCTCTTTAATTTCATAAGAACCAATTTGTTGAGTGTTGGTTCTCAACAGTGGTTCCCAATAGTGCAATAATGCCTGTGCTATTGGGTTTCTGTTTAAGAAATGTTGACCTAGCTTAGTCTGCTCATGGCAGTCCCCTGCTATTTCAAATAGAGGTTTTATTGTCTCTGGCCTAATATTAAGGTCTTTGTTGCATTTGGAGTTGATTTTTTTGCATGGTGACAGATATTGGTCCGGGTTCAATCTTCTGCATGTAGATATCCATTTTTTTCAATTCACCAGGAGTCACTCTTTATCAGTTGACCAGTTTATAAAAAACTCCAGGGTGATACCTTATTTCATCCTCCTAATAAATCTGTTGATCTGATCTTCACTGTTGCCAACGTCTCCACCTTCCATGAAATGGGTTATCTTTTTCTTCATTCCAACTCTGGGAGAAGATAATCTGAAGGGCCACAAGAAGTTAGCATCTTTGAAGTGTTTTCCAACAATATAGATTTTTTGAATCAGATCCTTCATGCAGATAATGCCATATTTACCAAGAGATGGAACAATCAAAGAGTTTTCTGTCAAGGCAATTTGCTTCTTATTGATCTTGCCATAACCAGGTTTGTAGATTAGCTCATTGATTGACTTTGGGTATGGGTATCCTCATGCAATATATGGCTTTACAATACTCAGCATGCTAATTGAAGCTTTATTAAGTTTGACAAAGTTGCCATTGAAGATCTGGCAAAGACAAAGAATGTGCAATATCTTGCAGACCTTTGAACTTACACCATTGATACCTCTGATTCTGATGACAAATGCCAATTGGGGTTCTGCAGATACACAGAAGTTGCCAGATTTTTGCCATCCTAGTTATTCAAATTTCAGTCCTACACATCTGTCTGTATTCATTATGATAGTACTCAGCTTTTTCTTTTTTATTTCCACTGATACAAACTTAATAGGTACACCGGTCCCCTCCATCCCTTCTTGGACCCCTTTGCTACCTCCCCCTTTTTCCCCTTCCTTTACACCTCTCTCTCCCTATCTCCCAGTACCTCCTCTCCCCCATCCCTGGAGCATCCTTCAATGTATATGTTAAAATTTCTTCTGGGTCTTCCTCACTGAAGAGGTGTAAGGACTCAGTGGCATTTCCTAGAACTCTTTCTTGTGTTCCCCTTAAGTATAGGAACACTATTGTGACTGTTAATCCCTAGCTTCTAAGGATCCTAGAGCCTTTAGTACATGCTAGACTTTGAGGGGTCAATAATGTGTTGGTCATTGTGCAGGTCATGCAAAGTCCTATTATGATTGCTTTGGCCCTAACTTCTGTGGAGTATCTTGCATATCGTTGCTCCTCCCCACCTTTAGGCTCTAACAATCTTACTGCCTCTTCCGCAAATTTCCCTGAGCTTCAGGATGGGGAGAGATTAGGCTGGCCTAGTTCCAGGTGGTTGATATAAAGTCTCTGATGTTCTGAATTATGGCTTGTTGAATTTTTTTCAGGTTTGCTGCTCCTGCAATACCCTTGGCTCCATCATGATTGGTATTGGATGTCACCCCCTGGCCAAAGAGATAAAAAGCTGCTAAATTAGAGTCTTATTACAAGAGAATATTCAAAGGTAGATGGAATAAAAGTCAGAGATCACAGTGAGGGGGGTCAGTCTCTCATTGCATAGTGGTTACTTTCTATCTGCCAGACAATATGCCCTCTCCTTCTGTTGAGATCATACCCCGTCAGTTGCAAATGATCAGGAAGGAAAGTCTGTGAACTTAACGAGATGTCTCATTACTTACTTGCAGTCCTTGATGGTGGCCTATTTTCTCTGCTGTAGCATGATCCCCTCTCTCCTTGTTTCTGGTGGGGCCTTTCTTCCCCATCCCTCCTGTTTATAATCTTTACAATTAAAATTACAGATTTAACTTTGAGTGTCTCTAAGTGGAATTGGTACTAGGACCCACCTAATAGGGAGCACATATGGCACTTACTTTTCTGTGTCTGGGATACTTCACTCAATGTAATTGTTTCTAATTCCATCCATTTCCTGGCAAATTTCATTAAGTTATCACATTTTCCTTATAGACTTGTCAACTGTGGGACATTTTGGTTGATTCCATGACTTTGCTATTGTAAACAGTGCTGCTATGAACATGGTCGTGCTCGTGCTATTGAGGTGAATTTTTGCTGTATGTGGGGTTATTCCTAAAAGTGGAATAGCAGGGTCGTATGACAATTCAATCTTTAACTTCTTTAAGAATCACAAGATGGCTCCCCAGACTGGTTGTGTGAGCTTGCATTCCCACCAGTTTTGTAGGAGAGTTCCCTTCTCTCCACATCCTCTCCAGCATTTGGTGTTGCTTGTATTGTAAATTTTGCCGACCTGACAAGGGTGAGATGATATCTCAGGGAAGTTTTGATTTGCATTTCCCTGATGGCTAAGGATGTGGAGCATTTTCTTAGATATTTGCTAGACATTTTAATTTCATCCCTGGTAAAGTTTCCTTTAAGTTCCAAGGCCCATTTTTTATTTTTATTTTTATTTATTTTTTATTTTTTTTGAATTTTAATCTTTTTTTAACATTTTTTATTATTTCCGCTCATACAAACTTAATAGGTACACCAGTTCCCTCCTTCCCTTCTCCTCCTCCCAAACCCCTTGCTCCCCCTCCCCTCACTCCTCCCTCCCCATCCCCCAGTGCCTCCCCCCATCCCCAGAGAGTCTTTTAACATGAATGCCAAACTCTCCTCTGGGCCCTCCTCTCTGATGACGTACAAGGACCCAGTGGCATTTCCCTAAACCCTTTCCTGTGTTCCCCTTAAGCATAAGAACACTACTGTGGCTGTCAATCCCTTGTCTCCAAGAATCTTGGTGCCTTTAGCAGATGCTAGACTTTGTGAGGTCAATAGTGTGTTGGGTCCTCCCACTATCCAGCCGGAGCCGCTGCACAGGGACTGGGAGGAAGAGGACACCCCCCTGCTCCCAGGCCCACTCCCAGGTCCCCCAGGTTAAATAGCGCCCTGCTGCCACCCAATTCGCCCTTCCCCCACTCCGCAAGCTGGGACACGCGGAGTCCAGCCTGGACTCACCTCAACCTAGGTAAGCTCCGTCTCCGCCCACCTCCAAAACCCCAGGCCAAATAATTCAGTTTAGTGAAAAACACACAGAAATTGAAAGAAGATCTTAAGAGTTAAAACGACAATGCCAAACTCAAAGTGCAAACCCAAGAGAAACAACACTCAAGTAAACAAATCTCCCACTGAAGGAATTAATCCCATAATGTTAGACTCCCACTAGAACAAACCCATGGAAAATGGCCAAGAAAGCCTGACCCAGGATAACGACCTTCAAAATATGATCATTACCATGTTCAATACTATGAAAGAGGAAATCCGGGAGGAATTAAATAATCGAATCAATCGCTTTGAAGAGGAACACAACAGACACTTGGAGGAGTTGAGAAAAACAGTGCAAGAAACAAAAACTGGCATAGAGCAGTTAAAGCAGACTCAAGCAGAGTTTAAAACCGAGCTAAAAGGTCTCCACCGCCGGAAGTGGTGAATGCGGTGGGTCCCTGCCGCCGGGAAGCCGTGTGTCCCGGCGCCTCGTGTTCCCCGGCAGTGCGGGGCTGGGCCGGCTGGGGGCCGGGGCATCCTGTCCTGGCCGTGCGCGAAGCCTGGAGCCGGGGTGCGGCGCGTGGGGCGGCGGGACGGTGATGCCGCTGAGCGCGATGGTGAAGCCGCTGTGTCCGGAGTGGCGCTGGGAAGCATCGGGCTGCGGAGCCGCCAGCAGGAGCACTGGGCTGGTCAAAAATATGTGCACAGTTTATTGTGGTATGTAAAACATACCTCCATTTAAAAAAACAAAACAAGACAATAACAAACAATAACAGCAGCAGGGAGTAGGGGAGCCGCCATATCCTGTGGTCAGGAGGCCACAGAGCTGTCTGCCAACCAAGCTGGAAGGAAGACACGACCAGAGCCTAACTCCTGTGGCAGTAACTGCCCTGAAGATGATTTTCCTTGAACTGCGCGTGGACAGCCAACACATTCCCACGTCTACCTACATGCATGTCAAAGGTCAGCCTGGCTGGACATTTCTGCATCTAGCATAAGATACAAACTTAGAGTCTCCTTGAATTTTGTTGACTACTTGATGTGTGAAAATCCAGGGCTAGACAAAGCTCCAAGAACCAGAAATGGGATCAGTATCATTTGAAGACATAGCTGTGGACTTCACCTGGGAGGAGTGGCAGTACTTGGATGCTGCTCAGAGGACCCTCTATATGGATGTGATGCTGGAAACCTACAACAGCCTGATGTTTTTGGATTGAAGCCAATGGTCATGGTGGAAGAGTCTATGTATCAAGGCAAACCAGACTCATGAAGGTAGTGTGGGAGGCCAGGCAAAAGGAGGTATTGGAAGCAGCTTTCAAGCAGAATCCCTATGCGGGAATTGGAGTCTGGGAGCAACTGCAGGGACCATTGGGAGTGCTAGAATCATGCATGATTGTGTGGTTTCAGAACCAGACAGTGGAGATTCTGTGTGGGCACTAAACACAGGATAGGAAATGTGCTCTACAGAAGGACCTCACCAGACAATGGAAGGGCCATGTGCTGAAAGGAAGGCAACCCTACATGAGAACATCTGCACCTCAGCTTCGCATCCAGGCACAAGCCTTCCAGACCCACCAACAATCATCTTTTGCTGTCAGGGAATCACTGGACAGAAAGACGGGTATACAGGATCCAGATATGGTTGGAAAACCAAAGATCCAGGCACCCAGAGCACAGCACGGAACCAGAGGAGCCATCCCTGGCTCTGAAAAACAGTCACCTTGAAGCCAGAGGCAGGCGGGGACAGGCTGTGGACCCCTAATGGCACCACTGAATTGCCTGCCACTTACCGCTCCTCTGGGCCACCCCAAGTCTTCGGTGCCCTCCCTGCCATACTCCCTCTTCTCCTCTGCTGATGGGGAGTCCCGTGGAAACCCCGAGTCATGTTGCAGTGACCACAAAGATGCTCTCACTTAACACCCACCTGCCTGCTCCTCCTGTGGAAGGTTCCCCAGCACCCTCTACATCCCAGCAGTGTAATTCTTCCCATCACAGGTATGTTTCTGCCCTGTCCTGCATCACGGAAGGATGATGCACAGAGGGAGCACACATGGCTCACATGGGCCATATGCCAGCCTTTGGATCAGCCTATACTCCCCATCCTGAGGCAAGACTGGCCATTTCTGGCTGACCCATTTTCTTTTTTTTTGGCTGGCCCACTTTCTGACACCAAACCATTGGAGTTCTTTCAGGGGCAGGTTCCAGCAACACCAGTGACTCAGCTGGCCACACAACAAGGAGGAAACCCTCAGTGTGCCCCAACTATCCAGCTACTCTCCTCCAGTGAGCACCCACTAGCACCCATTCAGCCCTCTGCCCTGGAGGATGGACAGCCACCGCCCCCAGCATGAACCCCCATCTGGGACCTGAACAACTGTTCTAGGGGCCTGGCTCTGGCCAGCAGTCACACGCCTTCCTGCACACAGGTGTGCAAGACGATTGTGTCCCACTGCCTGAGCTGCCCCTCAATCTGGATGAGTTTTAGGAACTGCTGGACATGTGAAGAAGCAGGACTGCATTTATCAGCTAAGCAGAGCTCACTTCCTCCAATGTCAGTGGGTGTGGCATCACCTGGACATGGAACTTTGATTGTCACATGCAAGCTGGGACCCTCACAGAGGCTGAAGGCTGCAAGAACTAAAGTGAGATGAATAGGAGTGAGGCCACAAGAATATTGAACAAGCAGCTCCTGCACTCATTTCTCTGGACTCAAACTCACCCTTGATGCCTTCGAGGTGAATGAAGCAGAGAGCCAGAGAGCTCCCATGTGACGCTGCAACCTAGGGGTCTCCAGATGGAGAAGGCTGCCAGGCTTCCAGAGAGTGGGAGAGGTGA
This sequence comes from Typhlomys cinereus, assembly GCA_023101885.1. Taxonomy (NCBI): domain Eukaryota; kingdom Metazoa; phylum Chordata; class Mammalia; order Rodentia; family Platacanthomyidae; genus Typhlomys; species Typhlomys cinereus. Next base: position 102,691 of record JALPQD010000726.1, read on the forward strand.
GAAAAGGGCAGGAATCTGGAACACCTTTGATTTGCTTTTCACAGAACTGGGATTAGACATTACTCTATGGGGTATCTAAGTCATTACATCCTCATTTTCCCAAAAGAATGTTTTCTTCGTCACTAGAAGTTTTGGGATGGACCTCGAGTGCCTTATTACTACCTTCAGGTTCCTGAGTCTGCTACATTTCTGGAGAGGATCCTCAAACTCTTACTTCCTTTTTCAGGACAAGGTATACAGGGGGAAGAAATGGTCCCAAGCTGTGATTGTGTCTGTTTTTCTTAGATGGGATTGCCTCTGGTGGGTGCTCTTTGCCTCCCAGGGAACACTCCCTTTAAAGGAACGGGCTGTGCAGGCATCTCTGGGAAGGCCCCTTTCCTGATTTTTCCATTCTGTCCTCCATCATCGGAGTACACTGTGTGGTCCCTCTGGAGATGGAAGCCAACAGCCATGGTAGGCGGGGATATGTGCAAAGGCAATTCTGCTGCAGGAAGGTGGTCTGGCAGTCCATTCATAAGCAGCCACTTGAAAGCAACTTTCAAGCAGAATCCTTATTACTCGATCGGAGGCTGGGAGCACTGGGAGTGCCAGAGTCAAGTATCCACATGTGGTTTCAAAAGTAAAGACTACCTAGGATGGTAAAAATTTTGTCAAATGCAGCTCTAGTTAACACTTGTCTCTCTCTCTTTGGACTCCTCCAAGGCATTGCTCTAAAACACTAAAACTTGTTATGTCAGTCTCTGGTCTGGAAATAGTTTACTTGGTGGGCCTTCGCACAGATGCTAGAGTGATTTCCAGAAGCAGTCATGTGCACAGAACTTCCAGCTTTGTTCCTAATTGTGGGTCTATTTCCACATCACTATCATGCTCTGTTAAAATGAAGGAAGGTAGATTCTAGACCTGGGTTCAAGTCTTCCCTCCCAAGTCATACATGTATTCTAAGACTGTAATCCCAGCAACTGAGGAGAATGAGGGAGGAGAAAATATGGCAAGGCTGAAAGAAACAAGATCTGCTCACAGTTCAAGGCCATCCTGTGAAACTTAGAAAAATACTGTCTTTAAAATACTGACAAAACAACAACAATGACAAAAACCAGTATGGAACAGTTTTAATTTTATTGGGAGAGTGGTAGAAGACAGAAAATCAGAGAAGAGCAAAGAAAAACAGGAGTGCATGTTGTGGGGAGAAATTTTATCCAACTTGCAGACATCACTTCTATGTGGAAGAAGCATTCTAGGAATCAACTTCAGTTCAACATGTGTGTGAGCAAGCTATTTCACCAGACCTCAGGGAACAGCTCAATGATAGAAAGTCTATTTCCAGGGTCCAGGGTCCTGGCTTCTATTCCCAAACACAATAGACTTGTGGAACCTCAGAATAGGTACTCATAAATCTTGTAACGAGTGTTGAGATGTGGTACGAGTTTATCTCACTATACAGAAAGGGGTGGCAGCTCAAGTAGGCAATATTTATGTGGTGAGAGACCAGACATAACAGCTCCACAAGTCTGTGCCTGCACCAGGGTCTATGTGAATGAGGCAGCTGTTGCTAAATGTTCACAGAATGATAGTGATGAGTACAATTGCTAAGAAAGGACATGACCTGCTGAAAAAGGTGAACTAAGAGATGAAGTGTAAGGGTATGAGGTAGAAGGGGAGTATGCAAGTGAGCAGGTAAGAGTGTGAGTGAGAAAGTACATTGTGAGGGAACTAGTGAGGTGCTGAGGAATGGCACAGTCTGTAGCAGTCCAAAGACAAGTGCAGAGGAAGGATTCTGAGGGAAAAAAGGAAGGAACTGCTGTGATGGAAGAGCAGATTAGATGGGATGGAAGTGGGAGGTCGGTTCTCATGAAGAGAGTTTAAAAAGATGTAAAGTGGGAAGGTATAGTCTTGATCGGGGCAGGAAAGAAAGAACATTCAAAAGAGTTTGAAGAGGGGAGTCTCACATATCTCAGAAACATCCTCTTCACTTAAATCTTTAAACTGCTACAGACTGAACCTCACTAACTCTCTCAGGCAGAACTGGATTGGGAACAGAAGTCAGCATGATGGACCCTGTGGATATACATTCCACCACTGAACTGTTTCCTGGCATCTGGTGGAATGGCTTGCTTACAGACATGTTGAACTGGAATTGATCCATGCAATCCTACCTCATAAAAGTGATTTCTGAAAGTTGTGATAAAATTTCTCCCCCACACCATGTTTGCATGATCATGTTTTGCTTTGTGTCTCCCTTTCTCACATTCTCTGTCTCCCAAATAAAATTGAAATTGTCCCCTGCTGACTAAAAAAAAAAAAAAAAAACCGAGCTAAAAGACAAGTTATCTTCAACCCAGAACTTCACAGAGAGTCTTATCAGCAGAACTAATGAAGCAGAAAACAGAATTTCAGACCTTGAAGGTAAACTGGGAGTATTAACCAGCTCAATGGAAGAGGTTGTTAAAGCCAAAAAGATAATTGAGAGAAATATTCAGGAGATATGGGACACCCTGAAGAAGCCTAACATGTGTATTCATGGAATACCAGAGCAAGAATCTCAAAATACCACCCCTGAGGAAATTTTTCAACCGATCATCAAGGAAAACTTTCCTCATCTAAAAAAAGAGAGGCCCATACATATACAAGAGGCATTCCACACCCCAAACAGATATGACCAAAACAGAAGCTCGCCACAGCAAATAATAGTCAAAACGCTAACACATTCAAGATAAAGAACTGGTGCTGAGAGCTTCAAGGGAGAAAAAACAAGTCACATTTAAAGGTAAACCTATTAAAATAACAAATGACTTCTCAGTTGAAAAAGTAAAATCAAGAAGAGCTTGGAGACACATACTTCAAGTATTGAATGAGCAAAAATGTCAACCCAGGCTGATTTACTCTGCAAAACTATCAGTCATGATCGAAGGAGAAAGAAAAATCTTCCAGCACAAAGACAACTTGAAGGGATACATGTCCACCAAACCAGGCCTTCAAAAAACGCTAGAAATGATACTCAAGCTTGAAGAAAAAACAGGCATATCCAGGAGAACAGAAGGCAAGTATAACACCATTAAAAGTGAAGCAATATACTTATAAAAACTAGTAAACATAATAAATGTCTGGAATTAAAAATAGTTTCTCCATTATAACACTAAATGTTAATGGAATTAACTCACCGATCAAGAGAAAGATTAAAAATTTGAATTAAAAATCACAATCCATCAATCTGCTGCCTGCAGGAAACTCATCTCACCACAAAAGATAGGCACGCTCTAAAAATAAAAGGCTGGTCAACAAGTCTACAAGCTAATGGAAGCAGAAAACAGGCAGGGGTAGCCATTATGTTATCAGACAAAGTGGACTTTAAACCAAAGAAAATTATAAGAGACACGGATGGATACTACATTTTAGTCACAGGTACAATTCACCAGGAAGACTTCACAATACTGAACATATATGCACCCAATACGGGCCCCTCCACATTCATTAAGAAAACTCTACAGCGTCTAAAGCAAGAAATCAACCCCCAAACGATAATTCTTGGGGACTTCAACACCACCCTCTCAACATGGGATAGATCAACAGGTCAAAAGCTTAACAGAGACTCTTTGGACCTTAATCAAACCCTTAAAGAAATGGGCCTTACAGATCTCTATCGAACTTTTCACCCACACACCAAGGAATACACATTTTTCTCAGCAGCACATGGATCACATACTGGGCCACAAAACGAATCTACACATATACAAAAAAGTTGAAATTCTAACCTGTGCCCTGTCAGACAACCATGGCCTAAAGCTGGACATCCACAACACAACAAACAAGAGAAAATACATGAACTCCTGGAAACTTAACAATATAATGCTGAATGAGAACTGGATTCAGGAAGATATTAAAAACGAAATTCAAGATTTCCTGAAAGTGAATGATAATGAAAATACAACTTACCAAAATCTCTGGGACACAATGAAAGCTGTTCTAAGAGGTAAGTTCATAGCTCTTAATGCCTATACAAAAAAAAAATGGAAACATCAGAAATAAACAACTTAACAATGCAGCTTAAGCTTTAGAGAAACTAGAGCAATCTGATCCCAAAAGTAGTAGAAGAGAGGATATTAGCAAAATAAGGGGAGAAATATCTGAAATCGAGATGAGGAAATCAATGCCTATACCACATCATACTCTCAATAGATGCAGAAAAAGCTTTTGACAAGATCCAACAGCCTTTTATGATCAAAACACTAGAGACAGTAGGAATGGAAGGAATCTTTATCAATATAATAAAAGCTGTATACAACAAGCCCACAGCAAGGATTATGCTCAATGGGGAACAATTGGAAGCATTCCCACTTCGATCAGGAACTGGACAAGGCTGTCCACTCTCGTCACTTCTGTTCAATATTGTACTTGTTAGCTGAAGCCCTAAGACAAGAAAGGGACCAAAGAGGGATTCAAATCGGCATGGAAGAAGTCAAGCTATCCCTATTTGCAGATGACATGATCTATACCTAAGTGATCCCAAAAACTCCACCAGGAAGCTCCTTGAACTAATTGAGAAGTTCAGCAGGGTGGCAGAGATACAAAATAAACATGCCAAAATCAGAGGCATTCCTATATGCCCAGAATGAAAGAAGTGAAAAAGCCTTGAGAGAAACAATCCCATTTACTATAGCCCCTAGAAAATGAAATACCTTGGTATAAACCTAACCAAGTAGGTAAAAGACCTTTACAATGAAAACTTTAAAACCCTAAAGAAAGAAATAGCAGAAGACACCAGAAGGTGGAAAGATCTCCCTTGTTCCTGGATTGGCAGAATCAACATCGTAAAAATGACCATCCTACCAAAGGCAATATACAAATTCAGGGCTATACCAATTATAATACCAAAGCTACTCTTCAAAGAAGTTGACCAAACAATCTCAAAATTCATATGGAGGCACAGAAGACCCAGGATAGCAAAGACAATCCTGAGTAACAAAAACACTGCTGGAGGTATTACCATACCAAACCTAAGTCTACACTACAAATCCATAGTTATAAAGACAGCCTGGCTCTGGCTCCGAAATAGACACACAGATCAATGGATAAGGATTGAAGACTCAGATATAAGCCCACAAAATTACAGCCATTTGGTCTTTGCCAAAGGGGCCCAACACATCCAATGGAAAAAGAACAGCATCTTTAACAAATGGTGCTGGCAAAACTGGATCTCCACATGCAGAAGATTAAAGCTGGACCAGTACTTGTCACCATGTCCAAGACTTAATTCCAAATGGACCAAGGACCCTGATATCAGGCCAGCGACTATAAAACCATAGTTGAAAGGATAGGGAACTCCCTAGAGCTGATTGGGCTAGGCCAACATTTTCTAAACAGACATCCAATGGCACAGTCACTGCTACCAACTCTAAACAGTTGGGACCTTATGAAATTAAAGAGCTTCTGTTCAGATAAAGAGATTATAACACGAGCTCAAAGGCAACTCACAGAATGGGAGAAAATCTTCATGAACCACACATCTCATAGAGCTCTACTGTCCAGAGTGCACAAAGAACTTAGAAAACTAAACACCAAGGAAACCAATGGCCCAATTAAAAAATGGGCCCTGGAACTTAAAAGAAACTTTACAAGGGAGGAAATTAAAATGTATAACAAATATGTTAGAAAATGCTCCAGTTCCTTAGCCATCAGGGAAATGCAAATCAAAACTTCCCTGAGATATCTTCTCAGCCTGGTCAGGATGGCAAAAATCCACAATACAAACAACGACAAATGCTGGCGAGGATGTGGAGAGAGGGGAACTCTCCTACATTGCTGGTGAGAATGCAGGCTCATACAGCCACTCTGGCGAGCCGTCTGGAGATTCTTAAAAAAATTAAAGATTCAAATGCCATATGACCCTGCTATTCCACTTTTGGGAATAACCCCCCACACAGCAGAGGTTCATCTCGATAGCACAAGCACGACCATGTTCATAGCAGCACTGTTTAAAATATCAAAGTCATGGAATCAACCCAAATGTCCAACAGTTGATGAGTGGATAAGGAAACTGTGTTACATCTAGACAATGGAGTACTACTCAGCTATCAAAAAGGATGAATTACTGGAATTTGCCGGGAAATGGATGTCATTAGAAACAATTATAAAGTGAAATATCCCAAACCAGAAAATTAAGCACTGTATGTACTCCCTAACAGTACCAAACAACCCAGCCCACCTTGAGACACTCATAGGTAAATCTATGTATTACCTATAGTAATTGCAAGGATTATGAACAGGAGGGATGGGGTTGGAGGGCCACACCAGAAGCAAGGAGAGAAGTGACCATGTTACAGTAGAGAAAATAGGCCTCCATCAAGGACTGCAAGCGGTGACATACAATGCCCAGCAGGATGGAATGAAGGACATGGCAGGAGCAGCAAAACTGCAAAAGAAAATCAACAAACCACAATCCAGAACTTCAGAGAATCTATATCAACCACATAGAACTAGGCCAGCCTAATCTCTCCCCATCCTGAAGCTCAGGGACATTTGCGGAAGAAGGGGACAGTAAGGGTGTAAGAGCAAAAGGATGGCAGGAGCAATGATTTGCAAGATACTCCACACAAGTTAGGGCCGAAGCAATCATAATTGGACTTTTCATGCCCTGCGCAATGTCCAACACACTATTGACCTCACAAAGTCTAGCATCTGCTAAAGGCACCAAGATCCTTGGAGGCAAGGGATTGGCAGCCACAGCAGTGTTCCTATACCTAAGGGGAACACGGGAAAGGGTTCCGGGAAATGCCACTGGGTCCTTGTACGTCATCGGAGAGGAGTGTCCAGCAGAGAGTCAGGCATGCACAAGAAATGAGACTCTGGGAATTGGGGCGGGAGGCACTGGGGGATGGGGAGGGAAGGGGGAGAGAAGGGGGAGCAGGGGGTTCGGGGGGAGGAGGAGGGAGGGAGGGAACTGGTGTACCTAATGAGTTTGTATGAGCTGAAATAATAATAAAAATATTTTAAAAAATAGTGTGTTGGACATTGTGCAGGGCATGCAAAATCCAATTATGATTGCTTTGGCCCTAACTTGTGTGGAGTATCTTGCAAATCCAAGGCCCATTTTTTAATTGGCCCATTTGTTTCCTTGATGTTTAGTTTTCTAAGTCCTTTGTGCACTCTGGATAATAGAGCTCTATCAGATATATGGTTAGTGAAGATTTTCTCCCATTTTGTGGGTTGTCTTTGTGCTCGAGTTACAATCCCTTTATCTGAAAAGAAGCTCTTTAATTTCATAAGATCCCATCTGTTGAGTGTTGGTTATTGTGACTGTGCTATTGGATGTCCATTTAGGAACTGTTGGCTTAGCCCAATCAACTCGAGGGAGTTCCATACCCTTTCAACTAAGGTTCTTATAGTCTCTGGCCTTGTATTAAGGTCATTGAATTATTTGGAATTAATTCTTGTACATGGTGAAAAGTACAAAGTTAAAGATTGAAATTCCGTATGACCCTGCTATTCTACTTTTGGAAATAGCCCCCCATACAGAAAACATTCATCTCGATAGCACAAGCACGACCATGTTCATACCAGTACTGTTTACAATAGCAAAGTCATGGTACCAAAACAAATGTCCAACAATTGATGAGTGGATAAATAAAATGTCGTACATTTATATCATGTAATACTACTCAGCCATCAAAAATAATGAATTAATGAAATTTGCAGGGAAGTGGATGGAATTAGAAACAATTGTATTGAGTGAAATATCCCACCAATCACAGAAAATTAAGCATCATATGTGCTCCCTAATAGGTGGGTACTAGTACCAAACCCACTTAGAGACACTCTAAGATAAATCTGTAATACCAGCAGTAATTGAAAAGATTATAAACAGGAGGGATGGGGAAGGAGGGTCCCACCAGAAACAAGGAGAGAGGGGATCATGCTACAGCAGAGAAAAATAGGCCACCATCAAGGACTGCAAGTAAGTAATGAGACATCTGGTTAAGTTCACAGACTTTCCTTCCTGATCATTTGCAACTGATGGGGTATGATCTCACCAGAAGGGGAGGGCATATAGGCTGGCAGATAGGAAGTAAACATTTTGAAATGGGAGACTCACCCCTCCCTCACCGTGGACTCCTACTTTTATTCCATCTACCTTTGAATATATTCTTATAATAAGACTCTAATTTAACAGCTTTTTATCTCTCTGGCCAGGGGGTGACATCTAATACCAATCATGATGGAGCCAAGGGCATTGCAGGAGCAGCAAACCTAAAAAAAGTTCAACAAGCCATAATTCAGAACATCAGAGACTCTATATCAACTACCTGGAACTAGGCCAGCCTAATCTCTCCCCATCCTGAAGCTCAGGGAAATTTGTGGAAGATTGTAAGAGTGCTTTGTGCGTCCCACTGCCCACCTGCCCGACTGCCATCGCCAGGTGAGTCCGCCCAGCCCCAGACCCCCAGGTCGCCCCATGTCCCAGCGGCACCCAGGCTGCCTTGGACTTTGGCCTGGGCCACGCCCCGGGACCCCAGCCCCCTTTCTCCCTCCCGCACTACCTTTGTCCGCCCCACCACACACATCCCTGTCACCATCCCCAGGTGAGTCCGCCCAGCCTCAGACCGCCAGGTCACCCTGTATCCCAGTGGCACACAGGCTGCCTGGGGTTTTAGCCTGGGCCACGCCCAGGGCCTCTGCCCCTTTCCTCCTCTGGCCTTCCTGTTCACCCAACTGGAGAGAACTTGCTCACATTCTTCCATCCCCAGAGCTTGGGAGGGCCACTAAGCCAAGTCCCAGGTCCCAGGTGAAGAACTCTGCCATCACCATCAGCCCCTCTGCCTCTCTGGCCCCCCAGTGACCCACGAACGTGTTCTACAGAAGACACACTGCTACTCATAATTCAATAGAGTCCAAAGAAAACTCAACCAAAGTTCTAAGCATTAAAGACCATACATTTGAAAACCTCTACAATCATCCTATCACATGGGAGAGATTCTTAACATCCAGCCCAAAGATAAGTAAACCTCCTTTTTTTTCACCTTACTGTTCCTTTCTAATATTATTCACTATAGATTAACTTTTCCATACAGCCACCCCCAAAACATATACAACTACAGGGAGTACACCATTCACTCTCATATATCACCAAAATACTACATCGTAAAAGTGCACTACCATACTCATATTCAACTCTGTCTACTTAACCTGACTTAACTGATGTACTAACAGCCTAATAGCCTCAACCAGGAAATAACAATAACAAAAGACAAACATACCCAACCCCAAGGCAAGCACTAATAATAACTGCCCAAGTGTAGTAATACCAACTAAATCAGTTCAGTCAAAAACACACAGAAACTTAAAAGCTCTAGAAGACAAAACAACAATGCCCAAGTCAAAGTGCAGATACATGAGAAACAAAACCCATGGAGACCAATCTCCCACTGAAAGAATTAACCCCTTATGGATGGATTCCAACCAGAACAAATTCACAGAAAACACACAAGAAAGCCAGACCCAAGACAACGACTTTCAAAGTATGATCATTACCATGATTAATACTATGAAAGAGGAAATCCAAGAGGAGATAAACATCTGCATCAACCACTTTGAACAGGAACACAACAGGAATTTGGAGGAGTTGAGAAAAAAAGCTCAAGAAACAAAAATAGGCATAGAGCAGTTAAAACAATCTCAGGCAGAGTTTAAAATTGAACTAAAAGACAAGTTATCTTCAACCTAAAGCTCAACAGAGAGTCTTATTAGCAGAACAAATGAAGCAGAAAATAGAATTTCAGATCTTCAAGACAAATTTGGAGAATTAACCAGCTCAATGGAAGAGGTAGTTAAAGCCAAAAGGATACTTGAGAGGAACATTCAAGAGATATGGGATACCCTGAAGAAGCCTATCATGCGCATTCATGGAATACCAGAGCAAGAATCCCAAAATAGCACACTTGAGGAAATTTTTCAAATTATCATAAATGAAAACCTATCTGAACTGAAGAATGAGAGGCCCATCCTAATACAAGAGGCATTTCGCACTCCAAACAGATATGACCAAAATAGGAACTCACCCTGGCAAATAATAGTCAAAACACTCCACATTCAAGATAAAGAAAAGGTGCTGAGAGCTTCAAGAGAAAAAACACAAGTCACTTTTAAAGGCAAACCGTTAAAAATAACAAATGACTACTCAATGGAAATAGTAAAAGCAAGAAGAGCTTGGAGAGATGTACTTCATGTATTAAATGAGCAAAAATGCCACCCCACACTGATGTACCCAGCAAAACTATCTGTCATGATTGAAGGAGAAAGAAAAGTTTTCCAGCACAAAGACAACTTGAAGGGATACATGTCCACCAAACCAGGCCTTCAAAAAATGCTAGAAATGATACTAAAACTTGAAGAAAAAAACAACCAAATCCAGGAGGACAGATGGGTAGTAAAATACCACAAAAACATAAATGTCAAATAATAAGCTTACAAAATTCACTAAACATAAAAAATGTCCAGAATTAAAAAGAATTTCTCCATTATAACATTAAATGTCAATGGTATTAACTCACCAATTAAGAGACACAGATAACAAACTTGGATTAAAAATTACAACTCATCAATCTGCTGCCTTCAGGAAACTCATCGCACCACAAAAGATAGGCACATCCTTAAAATGAAAGGCTGGTCCAAAATTCTGCAAGCTAATGGAACCAGGAAACAGGCAGGGGTAGCCATTATGCTGTCGGACAAAGTGGACTTCAAACAAAAACATCATAAGAGACACAGATGGAGACTACATTTTAGTCACAGGTACAATTCACCAGGAAAACTTCACAATACTGAACATATATGCACCCAATACGGGCCCCTTCACATTCATTAAGAAAATCCTACAGCGTCTAAAGCGAGAAATCAACCCCAAACAATAATTCTTGTGGATTTCAACACCGCCCTCTCAACATGGGATAGATCAACAGGTCAAAAGCTTAACAGAGACACTTTGGAACTTAATCAAACCCTTACTGAAGTGGACCTTACAGATCTCTATCGAACTTTTCATCCATGCACCAAAGAATACACATTTTTCTCAGCAGCACACGGAACTTTTTCCAAAATAGATCACATATTGGGACACAAAATGAATCTCCATATATATAGGAAAGTTGAAATTCTAGCCTGTGCCCTATCAGACCTCCACGGACTGAAGCTTGACGTCCACAACACAACAAACGACAGAAAATACACTAACTCCTGGAAACTTAACACTTTGATGCTGAATAAGAACTGTATTCAGGAAGAAATTAAAAAGAAAATTCAAGATTTCCTGAAAGTGAACGATAATGAAAATACAACTTACCAAAATCTCTGGGAGACAATGAAAGCTGTCCTAAGAGGTAAGTTCATAGATCTTAATGCCTACATCAAAAATGGAAATATCAGAAATAAACAACTTAACAATGCAGCTTAAAGCTTTAGAGAAACTAGAGCAATCTGATCCCAAAAAAAGTAGAATGGAGGAGATTAGCAAAATAAGGGGAGATATATCCAAAATCGAGATTAGGAAAACGATAGAGACAATCAACCAATGAAAAAGCTGGTTCTTTGAAAAAATCAATAAGATTGATACACCCCTAGCTAAATTAACCAAAAGCAAGAGAGAGAAAACCCAAATTAAAAAAATTAGAAATGAACATGGAGTTATCACTACTGATACCCAAGAAATCCAGAGAATTATAACATCATATTTCAAAAACTTATACTCTGAGAAATTTGACAACACAAAAGAGATGGATGAATTTCTAAGTAAACACAACTTACCTAAATTGAGTCAGGAAGTTGTAAATTATTTAAATAGTCCAATAACATATGAGGAAATTGGAGATGTAATCTCAAAACTTCCCACCAAAAAATGTCCTGGACCAGATTGATTCAGTACAGAGTTCTAACAGACATTTAAGGAGTTAATAACACCAATACTTCTTAAACTGTTCCATCAAATCAAAAAGGAAAGAACACTACTACCAAATTCCTTCTATGAAGCCAACATCGTTTTAAACCCAAAACCTAATAAAGATTCACTTAAAAAAGAAAACAAAGACACAAAGATTCTCAAAAAAGTCTTAGCAATTGGGATTCAAAAACATATCAAAAAGATCATTCATGGGGATCAAGTAGGCTTTATCCCCGGCATAGAACATTGGTTCAACATATGCAAATCAATAAATGTAATTCATCATATAAACTAGTCCAAAATCCAACACTACATGATACTCTCGATAGATTCAGAAAAAGCTTTTGACAAGATCCAACAGCCCTTTATGATCAAAACGCTAGAGACAGTAGGAGTGGAAGGAATCTTTATCAATATAATAAAAGGGGTATACAACAAGCCCACACCAAGGATTATACTCAATGGGGAATAACTTGAAGCATTCCCACTTCGATCAGGAACTAGACAAGGCTGTCCTCTCTCACCACTTCTATTCAATATTGTACTTGAAGTCTTAGCTGAAGCCATAAGACAAGAAAGGGGCGTAAGAGGGATTCAAATCGGCAAGGAAGAAGTCAAGCTATCCCCATTTGTAGGTGACATGATCCTACATCTGAGTGATCCCAAAAAAATCCACCAGGAAGCTCCTGGAACTAATTGAGAAGTTCAGAAGAGTGGCAGGATACAAAATAAATGTACAAAAATCATTGGCCTTCCTATATGGCCAGAATGAAAGAAGTGAAAAAGCTCTGAGAGAAGTCATCCCATTTACTATAGCCCTTAAAAAAATGAAATACCTTGGTATAAACCTAACCAAGGAGGTAAAAGACCTTTACAATGAAAACTTTAAAACCCAATGAAAGAAATTGCAGAAGACACCAGAAGGTGGAAAGACCTCCCATGTTCCTGGATTTGCAGAATCAACATTGTAAAAATGACCATCCTACCAAAGGCAATATACAAATTCAATGTTATACCAATAAAAATCCCAAAGCAATTCTTCAAAGAAGTTGACCAAACAATCTCAAAATTCATATGGAGGCACAAAAGACCTAGGATAGCAAAGACAATCTTGAGTAACAAAAACACTGCTGGAGGTATCACCATACCAAAACTTAGTCTATACTATAAATCCGTAGTTATAAAAGCTGCCTGGTAGTGGCTCCAAAATAGACACACAGATCAATGGATAAGGGTTGAAGACCCACATATCAGCCCACAAAATTACAGCCATTTTGTCTTTGACAAAGGGGCGCAAAAAATCCAATGGAAAAAGAACAGTATCTTCAACAAATGGTGCTGGCAATACTGGATGTCCACATGCAGAAGATTAAAGCTGGACCCGTACTTGTCATCATGTACAAGACTTCATTCCAAATGGATCAAGGACCTTGATATAAGGCCAGAGCCTACAAAAACCATAGTTGAAAGGATAGGGAACTCCCTAGAGCTGATTGGGCTAGGCCAACAGTTCCTAAACAGACATCCAATGGCACAGTCACTTCTACCAACTCTCAACAGTTGGGACCTTGTGAAATTAAAGAGCTTCTATTCAGATAAAGAGGTTGTAACACGAGCTCAAAGGCAACCCACAGAATGGGAGAAAATCTTCACTAATCACATATCTGATAGAGCTGTATTATCCAGAGTGCACAAAGAACTTAGAAAACTAAACACCAAGGAAACTAATGGCCCAATTAAAAAATGGGCCCTGGAACTTAAAAGAAACTTTACTATGGATAAAATTAAAATGTATAACAAATATCTCAAAAATGCTCCACTTCCTTAGCCATCAGGGAAATGCAAATCAAAACTTCCCTGAGATATTATCTCATCCTGGTCAGGATGGCAAAAATCCACAATACAAATAACACCAAATGCTGGAGAGGATGTGGAGAGAGGGGAACTCTCCTACATTGCTGGTGGGAATGCAGGCTCATACAGCCACTCTGGCGAGCCGTCTGGAGATTCTTAAAGAGATTGAATATTGAAATGCCATATGACCCTGCTATTTCACTTTTGGGAATAACCCCACATACAGCAAAAATTCACTTCCATATCAGAAGCATGACCATGTTCATAGCAGCACTGTTTACAATTGCAAAGTCATGGAATCAACCCAAATGTCCAACAGTTGAGGAGTGGATAAGGAAACTGTGGTACATCTATACAATGGAGTACTACTCAGCCATCAAAAATGATGAATTACTGGAATTTGCCGGGAAATGGATGTCATTAGAAACAATTATATTAAGTGAAGTATCCCAGACCCAGAAAATTAAGGGCCATATGTACTCCCTAATAGGTGGCTCCTAGTACCAAACTCACCCAGCCCACCTAGAGATACTCAAAGATAAATCTCTGTAATTCCTACGGTAATTGCAAGGATTATTAACAGGAGGGATGGGGTTGGAGGGCCATACCCGAAGCAAGGAGAGAGGGGACCATGTTACAGCAGAGAAAATAAGCCTCCATCAAGGACTGGAAGTAGTAATGAGACATCTGGTTAAGTTCACAGACTTTTGTTCCTGATCATTTACAACTGAGGGGGTATGATCTCACCAGAAGCGGAGGGTATATAGTAGTCTGGCAGATAAAAAGTAACCATTTTGCAATGGGAGATTGACCCACCCCTCATTGCAGTCTCCTACTCTTATTCCATCTACCTTTGAATCAATCCTTATAATAAGACTCTATTTTAACAGCTTTTTAGCTCTGGCCAGGGAGTGCTGTCCAATGCCCATCAGGATGGAGCCAAGGGCACTGCAGGAGCAGCAAAACTGAAAAAAAATCAACAAACCATAATTAAGAACATCAGAGACTCTATATCAACCATCTGGTGTCAGGCCTGCCTAATCTCTCCCCATCCTGAAGCTCAGGGAAATTTGCGGAAGAGGGGGCAGTAATATTATAAGAGGCCAAGGATGGGAGGAGTCAAGATATGCAAGATACTGCACACAAGTTAGGGCCAAAACAATTATAATATGACTCTGCATGATCTGCGCAATGACCAACTTGTCATTGACCCCTCAAAGTGTAGCATGGAGTAAAGACACTAGGATCCTTAGAATCAAGGGATTAATTGTCACAATAGTGTTCCTATACTTAAAGGGAACACAAGAAAGAGTTCTAGGAAATGCCACTGAGTCCTTACACCTCATCAGAGAGGAGGACCCAGAGGAAAGTTTGATATACTCATTAAAGGGTGCTTCAGAGATGAGGGGAGGGGGCATTGGGAGAAAGGGAGGGATGGGGGATAGGAAAGGGAAAAGTGGGGAGGGAGCAGGAAGGTCCAGGGAAGGTTGGAGGGAGGGACGGGACAGGGGTACCTATTATGTTTCTATGAGCAGAAAAATAAAAAAAAATTTTAAGGAGGAGAAAGGGTACAGGAAGAGTATAGGAAATAGTAAGGAGGGCGGAGATAGCAAAGGGTTAGTGCAGAAGATTGAAACACACTAACACACGTATCTGAAAACATCATGAGGAATTCCATTATTTTGTACATAAACTTGAAAACAGTAGTAAAATATTCTTCTATACAACAAGGATAACAGTTTTTCTAGATTTAGGGATTTTTCTTGAATAGTGGTGTGTGCATTGA
The DNA here is from genome assembly GCA_023101885.1 of Typhlomys cinereus. Classification (NCBI taxonomy): domain Eukaryota; kingdom Metazoa; phylum Chordata; class Mammalia; order Rodentia; family Platacanthomyidae; genus Typhlomys; species Typhlomys cinereus. The sequence continues at coordinate 118,254 of JALPQD010000726.1, forward strand.
TATCATGAATACTCGTAATATTTAAATAATATTCAAATATATCTTAAGCATTGATTTATTTAAAATATTGAGTGCATGCTTTATTTGCTTAATGGTCCTACCTAGGTATCAAACTGTAAGCTGAAAATCAACTCAAGCCACAATTATATCTCAGAGGTAGAAAATCTGTTTTCTTTCTCTCTGTTTCTCTTTTTTCTGTCTCTAATAAGATTTTTCCTTTTATACAAGCATAATGAATGTCTCTAGTCTCCTCGCTTCTCCTTTCTCCACTCCATCTTCTCTTCTCTCTCCTGCCTTTGTTTCTGTTTACCAATCCATCTCTCTCCATCTTAGCCTCTTTCCCATCTGCTTGTGTAGCCCACCATATTCCCTTCGGCTTGTCTTTTTTAGTAGGGACTCAGGCCTCTGTGGCAATTTAAGTGCCTCTTCCATGGGTAGACCCACAGATAAGGATGCTCCCTTTCACCTGACTAGCCCTTCTACCTAAGGGTCCCACCTCATGTAGTTATTTCTCCTGAGTTCATTGCTGGTCCATGAAGGAATGTTGATATGTCAGGCATTGTGCAGTCTAGTGTGCATCGGACTCATTTCAATGATAGCAGGATGAAGCAGCCCTGTTGAGACAGGAATGACTTGGTCATCATGTATCTCCACACCTTCATGCTCTTACAATGTTACTGTCCCCAATTCTACAAAATTTCCTCAGCTTTACCATGAGAAGAGGTTTGGTTGGCCTGATTCGGGCCGAGCATTTTAAGGTCTTCAGTACTCTGCACTCCGGTTGTTTTTGCTCTCTCTCTTTTTTAAAAAATATTTATTTGAGAGACAGGAAGAGGAGAGGGAGAAAGCAGACATGTGTATACCACATCCACATGGTGTGTGGATCTGAGGACAACTTTCAGAAGTCACTTCTCCCTTCCATCATTTAGGCTCTGTGGATTGAACTAACATCACTGGGTTTGTACACAGACCCCTTTACTCACTGAGCCATTTCACTGACCCCTCCCAGGGATACTCTTCAAATATTTCAAATAGGAAAATGCATGGTTGTCATGTACTAACCCCTATTTTATTTTTTTCATGTTTGTGTGTATGTGTGAACCAGTTGTGTGTGTGTGTGTGTGTGTGTGTGTGTGTGTGTGTGTGCATGCTGTGGAGAACCAAGGGTGATATCAGGAATCATCCTGGACTGCTCTGCCTCCTTGATGTTGTGCTCTGGAGTTTCCTAGTCTTTGTCTTTCAGATCCAGAACTAAAGGCCATTACTGTATCTATCTTGCATTTTTATGAGGGATCTGGGCAGTATAAACTCAGGTTCTTTTAAGGCAAAGGCTTTAACTTGTGAGTGATCTCCCCAGCCCCACTGCACTTGTTTTTATGAGGTTTTCTTAACCATTGGAAAGTTTAATGCAGAGATATGAATGTCTTAATCTCAGATATAGTTTAAAACTATTGTCATCTTTCTAACTAGAAAGAAATGCGAAGCATGACTTTAATGTGCTTTTTGAGATTTATTAGGCTACATACTATCGTGCCACAGGATGGGAAATACTATATTGGGCAAAAGAAATAGATTCCTAATTAACTGACTGTTCCTTCTTTTCTGTCATCTCCTCAGTTGTCCTCAATCATTCTTCCTCTGGTTTGTTGTAGTAGATGCTGTACATGGACCTACCCATTGATCCTTCAAAAGCCCTCAACTGGAATTATACTATGAGGGAGGATTCTCAGCCTGAAAAAAGAACAAGACAGAATAGTTAGGCGAGTTATAAGGTGACAGTTTCCTGAAATGGTCCTTCCCAGTTGCTCTATGGACTCAGTTCTCTAGTTCAACGTGACTTCCAGAATCTTAATATTATGTCATAGCATAAGTTATAACACAATGTTGTTCAATGTACCCTTATATAAAATAAACATTTCTTTCCTTATAACCTGTGATGGATGAAGTCTAAGATTTGAAACAAAATGCCCTTACAACACTTAACTCAGATGGACACACTCTGGACTCCCTTAGAAATGGTTCATGGTTCATGCTATTAAGTGTTCTATCATTATTCTCATTCTCAGACTTATTGTTTGTATACACCTATTAGAGTTTCTAGGATATGATTTAGGGTACATTTTCCATTATCATAGGTGAGATGTTCACTGAGGTATAAACAGGGTAGAGAAAACAAAACAATGGGATGAGATCTCTGGGTATACACAACCTTAAGAATATAAAATTAAGAACCTTCTCAAATAATCATAACATAGCATATTTCTACTATCTGGATTCATAAAGAACATGCTATTGCTGATAATAAGAAAAATACTTCTGACAGTCCTGTCTACACTTGCCATCTTACTCAGTATTGACTGATTTTTTGGGCCACACAAAATTGTGCAGGTCTGATATTTGGTTCCAAGTAAAGATGTATTGTGTGACTTTTAGAATGATATAAATGCAATATCAGATAGGATTTCATTCATCCAGGTACTCATGAAGGAGGGGGGATTTACATTGAGCCCATTGAACTTGGAACTATCAAATTCAATAGTTAAATGGATAGGCCATTTTTTGAAAATTACATGTCCTTGATGGTCTATTGCAAAAAACTCAAACCTGCTCCTATTTATGCAAGGTATTAAAAATTCTAAGAATTCTTTTCTTTACATCAGACATTCATTTTTTAAAAAAAATTATTAATAAGAATGATGAGGAAGAAAAAAACATATCTGCCAGAAGTTTTTGGATTTATCCTTTACTGAGAAGGAGGCTTATGTGCACTGTGAATTTCTTTCATTTCCATTTCCTCTTAGTTACATTTACTTTTATTTACATTCACAGTTTTGCAAAAAATTAAGATACATTTTTCACTATAGTCAAGATATAATAGTTTCATTTATTATATGCATATATTCAAGTGTACCTGTATTAGTCAGGGTTCTCAAAAGGAATAGAATCAATAGAATGAATATATTTAAAAGGGAATTTATTGGATTGGCTTATGAAATAAGGTCTAGGGAGTCCAACAATTGTTGTCAGTAGCTACTCAATCTAGAAGTTGAATATCTTTTTAAAAATATTTTACTTATTCATTTAGTATGTGTGTGTGTGTGTGTGTGTGTGTGTGTGTGTGTGTACAAGGGCACTGTATATACTTATGGAGAAATAAGGGTGGTTTTTACATGGCACCTGACATCTGAACTCAGGACCTTCTGCTTATGAGACAGAATCTTAACTACTGAGCCATCTCTCAGGCCCAGAATTTGAATATTTTAATAATCCCTGTCTGTGGCTGAAGGACAGTGGATTCCAGGAGTGTCTCTGGTCTTCAGTCATGTTGAAGAGTTACAGAAAATGGGGCTGGAGAGGTGGTTCAGGGGTTAAGCCTCTGCCTTGCAGGCAGAAGTTCCTGAGTTCGGATCCTAGACCCCACGTATAGATGCCAGGCAGAAGTGGGGGCGGCCTGCATTTCTGGTCCTGGTAGGGTGGAACCTGTGAATCCCGGGGCAGAGTAAACAAGGAGGAGGTGGAGGCATCCATGGTGGTTCCCAAATTTGTCCGTGGTTCTACACACACACACATACACACACATACATACACATGTGCACACATGCATATACGCACAATTGAATAAATAATAAATAATAAAAAAGAGTTACAGAAACTGGTGTCTTATGGTGGCAGGGGGGAATATGAGTTTGCTAGCACAGGACAAGAAAGTCAATAAAACTCTTCTTCCTTGTGACTCTTTTAATTTGGTCTGTTACTGGAAATTTCCATCCTGATTTAGAATTGGTCTTTGTGTTGCAAATACCTTAATGCAGTAATCTCTCCAGCTAATCTGTTGGCTAATTACAGATGTAGAGAAGTTGACAATCAAGATTAGCTATCATCTATCACTAAGATTGATCTCTGAAAAGTTTGTTTCCAAACTGAAATGTTTACATATTTAAAAAATTACTGTCATATTTAGATGTGTCATCTTGACAGTTGAGGATCTGAGCTCTGGACACATTTGTAGAGAATTTTGTTGAGTTAAACCCAGAGTGAACCTGTAGGAGATTGTTTGGGACATTAGAAGGTTCAACCTATGGACTGGTCCCTGGGCAGGTGAATAAAATGGAGGGAACTGTTTGAGAAGAATAGGCATCAAAATGAATAGGCCAGGAACGCTGGTCTGGCAAGTAAGGATTGTCCTCTCTCAGTTGCTACTTGAAGATGATGTAGCCAGTTCTCTCATCCCTGATGTTGGTGTGAAATTTCCTCCAAAGATGGACAAGGAACAGTAACCAGTCTAATTTAAGATAATAAATCCTTTGTTCCCTTAAGCCATTTGATGGTAGTTTATCATCAACATTACAGGTGAACTGTAACAATTATCTTTCCCCATCCCTGATTCTGCACATTATCACAAAACTTGGTGTAAAATTAATGACATGAAACTACCAAAGCAATGTTACATAAGACTCCCTCTCCAGAGATTCTTTTACTTTCATCTCTTCCAACTACTGTTTGTTTAAACAATGTGTCTCTTGTTCTGAGATGAGATTATTCAAATGTGCATTCTCCTCAGGGCACTGTGAATGTCCCTGTTTCTCAGACTGTAAATGAAGGAATTCAGCATAGGGCTGACCACAGTGTACATGATAAATGCCACCAGAACACTAGTTGAGTGTCCTGATATAGCTAAACCAAGGTACACACCAATGGTTGTTCCATAAAATAAGCAAACGACTGACAGGTGAGACCCACAAGTGGAGAAGGCTTTCAACCTTCTTCCTTCAGAAGAGATTTTCAGGATATTGGATGCAATTTTATAGTAAGATAAGAGGATCCCAGAGAGAGGTAGAAAACCAAAGATTGAACCAACAAAACACTCCACCATGTTATTGGAGAAAGAATCAGAGCAGACAAGATTAAGGAGGTGAGAGGGGTCACAGAAGAAATTAGACATTTCTGTGCCTTTGAAGTTGGTGAATTCTAAGACAAACAAATTATGAATCTGGGAGTCCACAAGACTGAGTAACAAAGACATAAAGAATAGCAACACACATGAGCGGTGGTTCATGACGACATGGTAGTGCAGAGGGTGGCAGATTTGCCACAAAGCGGTCATAGGCCATCACAGTCAGGAGCAGGTCATCCATACCTGCGAAAAATGTAAACAGTGACATCTGAGTGAGGCAGTCCACATAGGAGATGACACCACTGTGTGCTTGTATGTCCACGATCATTTTGGGGACAGTGGTAGAGATGAAGCCGATGTCAGCCAAGGATAAAACAGAGAGAAAGAAGTACATGGGGGTGTGGAGGTGGGAGTCAGAGATGATGGCCAGGATGATGAGCAGGTTCCCAAGCACTGCGATCAGGTACATGGACAGGAACAGTCCAAAAAGTACATTCTTTAGCTGGGGATTATCAGAGAGTCTCTTCAGTTGGAATTCTGAAGCATATGTCAGATTTTGCACTTCTCTATTCCATGGACACCTGTTGGAAATCAGAATGGGCATAATGGTAAAACATGAAACAAATAGATTGTCAGCTGGTCTTCAGTTTATACTTTTATTCCTTATAATATGCTGTGAGAATTCACCTTTTTTTTTTTGCTTGTATAAGTGTATGTGTGTTTATGTGGAAGGAGGCACTTTATGTGACTGTGAAAGCCAGTGATGACCTCAGGAATCATCCTGAATTGCTCATATCCTTTATCCTGTGCTTGGAGGTTTCCTAGGATCTGCCTTCTAAGGCCAGAAGTACAGGCCACTGCCATTTCTACCTGCTGTTTTATCTTGGGCTCTGGGATCAGAAATCAGCTCCTTCTCCTTGGCAGAAGAAGCTTAACCCCTGAGCCATTTCTCCTGACCTTGTGAGAAGTTTTACAATACAGCTCTGGTTGACTTCGAATGCAATGTAATCCTCCTGTCTCAGTTTCCAAAGTGATGGAGCTAGAGGCCTGCACATGCTTAAGTGTGTGTGCCAGATACTGTAAGTAAGTCTTATGTAAGATACATAAATAAGTCTTTCTTGCTTTAAGAGTCAAAGACAATCAATGCTATTAGCAGCTGGTACAGAGTGAAACTTCTTGGATTTTTTCAGTATTTTTTTTCTATGTCGTATATGTCCTTGGATAAAAACACTCTTCACTTGCATTAAATTGAATATTACTAGAGACCATGAACATCACAGTTGCAGATATGTGATCACAGTAAAGTATAGCCTTTTTTTTTAGAAAAAGAAAATTAGAAACAAATTTCCTTTTTAAGAAATGGTATTCTTGGTGAAATCAATGAGAAAACAGTGAGCTATGCCTTAAAGTTAATCTAACATGATAGTATAAATTGTCTTGAATTAAGATTTAATAGTTACATCAAAGCTGGTAATGTAATGTCTGAGTAGGAAATTAAAGTTTGTTACTCCTAATTAGAAAACATTGGCACAATCTGTGTTATCCCTAAATAACTTAATGTTTGTTTGATGTTCAGATTTCTCTTTTTGAATTTTAAGCTATTTTATTCATATTAGCATTGAATTTATATATTTTCATTACTCAGTACTTACCCAAATCCTCATCCTGTCTCATACCACATGTGCTTCCTTCCAGCCAGTTTCTCTCCCTCTTCCATATCTCCCTGCATGAGTGGGACAACTCTCTTTCAAGGTTTCAAATAAAACATGTCCTCTGTGAACTTAACCAGGTGTAACAAGGTCCCGTCTCTTCTTGTGTCTGGTGTGGCCCTCCAACCCCATCCTTCCTGTTCGTAATCCTTGCAATTACTGTGGGTATTACATAGATTTACCTTTGAGTGTCTCAAGGTGGGTTGGGTGGGTTTGGTACTAGGAACCACCTATTAGGGAGTACATACGGCGTTTAATTTTCTGGGTTTGGGATACTTCACTTAATATAATTGTTTCTAATGACATCCATTTCCTGGCAAATTCCAGTAATTCATCATTTTTGATGGCTGAGTTGTAATCCATTGTATAGATGTATCACTTTTCCTTATCCACTCCTCAACTGTTGGACATTTGGTTTGATTCCATGACTTTGCTATTGTAAACAGTACTGCTATGAACGTGGTCGCACTTGTGCTATCAAGGTGAACCTCTGCTGCTTGGGGGGTTATTCCGAAAAGTGGAATCGCAGGGTCATATGGCATTTCAAACTTTACTTTCTTTAAGAGTCTCCAGATGGCTCGCCAGAGTGGCTGTATGAGCCTGCATTCCCACCAACAATGTAGGAGACTTCCCCTCTCTCCACATCCTCTCCAGCATTTGTTGTTGTTTGTATTGTGGATTTTTGCCATCCTGACCGGGGTGAGATGATATCTCAGGGAAGTTTTGATCTGCATTTCCCTGATGGCTAAGGAAGTGGAGCATTTTTTAAGATATTTGTTAGACATTTTAATTTCATCCCTGGTAAAGTTTCTTTTAAGTTCCAGGGCCCATTTTTTAATTGGGCCATTGGTTTCCTTGGTGTTTAGTTTTCTAAGTTCTTTGTGCACTCTGGACAGTAGAGCTCTATCAGATATGTGGTTAGTGAAGATTTTCTCCCATTCTGTGGGTTGCCTTTCGGCTCCTGTTACAATCTCTTTATCTGAACAGAAGCTCTTTAATTTCACAAGATCCCAACTGTTGAGAGTTGGTAGCAGTGACTGTGCCATTGGATGACTGTTTAGGAACTGTTGGCCTAGCCCAATAAGCTCAAGGGAGTTCCCTATCCTTTCAACTATGGTTTTTACAGTCTCTGGACTGATGTCAAGGTCCTTGATCCATTTGGAATTAAGTCTTGTACATGGTGACAAGTACGGGTCGAGCTTTAATCTTCTGCATGTGGAGATCCAGTTTTGCCAGCACCATTTGTTGAAGATGCTGTTCTTTTTCCATTGGATTCTTTGGGCCCCTTTGTCAAAGACCAAATGGCTGTAATTTCGTGGGCTTATATCTGGGTCTTCAATCCTTATCCATTGATCTGTGTGTCTATTTTGGAGCCAGTACCAGGCTGTATTTATAACTATGGATTTGTAGTGTAGACTTAGGTTTGGTATGGTAATACCTCCAGCAGTGTTTTTGTTACTCAGGATTGTCTTTGCTATCCTGGGTCTTTTGTGCCTCCATATGAACTTTGAGATTGTTTGGTCAACTTCTTTGAAGAATTGCTTTGGGATTTTAATTGGTATAGCATTGAATCTGTATATTGCCTTTGGTAGGATGGTCATTTTTACGATGTTGATTCTGCCAATCCAGGAACACGGGAGGTCTTTCCACCTTCTGGTGTCTTCTGCAATTTCTTTCTTTAGGGTTTTAAAGTTTTCATTGTAAAGGTCTTTTACCTCCTTGGTTAGGTTTATACTTAGGTATTTCATTTTTTTAGGGGCTATAGTAAATGGGAATGCTTCTCTCAAGGCTTTTTCACTTCTTTCATTCTGGGCATATAGGACGGCCTGTGATTTTTGCACATTTATTTTGTACCCTGCCACCCTGCTGAACTTCTCAATTAGTTCCAGGAGCTTCCTGGTGGAGTTTTTGGGATCACTCAGGTATAAGATCATGTTGGTTAAGTTCACAGACATTCGTTCCTGATCATTTTCATCTGAGTGGGTATGATTCACCAGAATGGGAGGGCATATAGTCTGGCAGAAAAAAAGTAACCATTTTGCAAATGGGTGATTGACCCCTCCCTTACTGAGGTTTCCTACTTTTTTTATATCTACCCTTGAATGTGCTCTTTTAATAAGACTCCAATTTAACAGCTTTTTGTCTCTGGCCAGGGGGTGACATACAGTGTCTAGCAGGATGAAGTGAAGGGCATTGCTGGAGCAGCAAAACTACAAAAGAAAATCAACAAACCACAATCTAGAACTTCAGAGACTCTATATCAACCACATAGAACTGGGCCAGACTAATCTCTCTCCATCCTGAAACTCAGGGATATTTGCAGAAGAGGGGGTGGTAGGAGTGTAAGAGCAAATGGATAGAAGGAGCAATGATTTGCAAGATACTCCACACAAGTTAGGGCCAAAGCAATCATAATTGGACTTTGCATGCCCTGCGCAATGTCCAACACATTATTGACCTCACAAAATCTAGCATCTGCTAAAGGTACCAAGATCCTTGGAGGCAAGGAATTGACAGCCACAGTAATGTTCCTATGCTTAAGGGGAACACGGGAAAGGGTTCAGGGAAATGCCACTAGTTCCTTGTATGTCATCAGAGAGGAGGGCTCAGAGGAGAGTTAGGCATGCACAAGAAAGGAGACTCTGGGAATTGGGGCAGGAGGCACTGAGGGATGGGGAGGGAGGGGGGAGGGGAGGGGGATCAGGGGGTTCGGGGGGAGGAGGAGGGAGGGAGGGAACTGGTGTACCTATTAAGTTTGTATCAGCAGAAATAATAATATAAATGTATGAAAAAAAACATGTCCTCACTCAAGTGTTGTTTGTATTTGAAAATTTTATGAGTGCCACTGGATTTAATAGATGATGCTAGCATGAAATAAACTGTATAGAATCATACACAATTTAAAATATAATATAAACTTCCTCTTTTAGTCCATTTATCTGCTGTGTTACTTTGACAATTTTTTGAACCATAAATTTATATGTCACACAGGCACGTACACACAAATAAAAGATATGCATCCTTGTCTTTGTTTAAATTATTTCCACGTGAATTTGATGGTTTTGCTGTTTATAGATTAATATATCACTCATTGAAAATATATAATTTTTCTCAATTATTGAAATATAATGAAAAATGAGGTATAACTTTTCATCAATTTATTTGTGAATTAATGGCCCTGTGGTTGATTTGTAGGGGGGAGAGAGAGAGAGAGAGAGAGAGAGAGAGAGAGAGAGAGAGAGAGAGAGAGAAAGCTTGGTTAGGGAGTACTTTGGATCTTAATATTTATATACAATTACTTTATGTACATCACACAGCCATACATATCTGTTGTAGAAGATAGATAATTGGTGTTTTATTTCATATTATTCTGGGGACTAATAAATTTATTCCTTGCTTTTCTGCTCATCATTCAGTTTACCTATGGTTGATAACTTTCTGTAAGTGTGAAGTCCCAGAGTCTAGTTTTCACTTATGTGTAAGTAAGTGACACAGCCCCCAACCCCCACCAGCCCATGATCTCAAATTCTTGTATTTCAGATACCTGTATGTAACTCGGGTTTGATATTTTGTCAAAGCATAATGAATTTTATATGGGCAGAATTCTAAAAGATGGTGCAGAATCCATGTTAGTATCATAAAAATTTTCATACTCTCCAAAAGAGGAAATACCTATGTCAAAGGGTATTAAACAAATGTAACAAGCCTTAGAAACTGTGGTGACTAGTTGAAAGTCTCATGCAGATATTTTTTAAACTTACATAGAGTTGGTATGATGACTCAGTAATTAAAGGCTTTCCCTTGCAACCAACAGGACCTGATTTTGGATCCACAGATCTCATGTAAAAATGATTGGCAGATATGGCAGTAGCCTATGATTCTGACACTGGAAAGTGGAGCCTGGAAAACCCCAGAGCAAAGCAATAAGGTAAAGCACCAACCCGAATGATTCCCAAAGTCACCTTCAGATCTCCACAGATGCTCACTCATGTACCCTCTTGTATGTAACTATTCACACACAAATACATTAACACCCACCCCATATGGTAGCACACACATGCATGTTTAAAGTAATATAAAATTAATTATACATATATGCTAAATTTATCCTCAAAACAAAATAACCAGAAATATCTGAATGTGAGTTTCAGAGTCATGTGCCTTATGCCAAAGCTAACTAAAAAATGCTCAAGAAAACTTGCTGACAATTCAGAAAAGTCTCACTACTATCATTTACTATTATTGTTAACATTAATAACTAAGTACATTGCTTCCATTAAAATGAAATATTCCAAAACTCAATAATTGATATTTTCTATTTCCGAAAGTATCATTGTCTTCTCAGTTATAATATTTTCATTGCATTTGGCTTTTTGTATTAGGAAACTTGTCAACAAATCTTGCAATTAAAAAAATAAAATGAAACCTTTACCATAATCGCTTTAGAATTTTCACCTAAATTATTTTGACTATTGTCCAAGAAATTTGAAGTTTTGTTTACTTTACCTGATTCCTTTTTCCTGAACAACTTTCACTCAGAGAAAACAATTGCCCTGAAACAGCAATAGAGCAGATCACATATTTTCCTTATCAGTACTGGTTTCTTTTCTATGAACTTCTTTCCCAAAAAATTATTAAAGCACTTAATACTTTACAAAATAGTGTAAAGTACTACCTCAGCAAGTGTTCTAATTTATCTTGATTTATGACTTAAGTGTATGTGCTCACTAAGATAATACTTGCAATTTTTGGACCAATACATAGCATTACCAGTGGAAGATATAGCAATTAACTCAGTAATTGATTACTATGAACCTTTTGAGGATTCCTGGACCTCTCTTCATGGAACACATGTGAGAATTTCCATATCATATAAATGGATGCTAGTCAGTTGTTTGAATTCTACCATTAATCAGTTTTCAAATTTTCTCTTCATCATCACAGGTATTTGTTGCATAAAAATTCAATAAAATTGGCTTTATCTTATTGTCCTTAAAATATACTGTCAACATATACCTGAAGTCTGTCTAGTAATATTATTTCCATGTGAACAGTGAAGGAATGTCAGATTGGTGTATCAGGCTGATTATTGACAATTATTTAAGCACCAAGAACCAAAATGAACAGCTCATAATTTCTTAGATTTCTCTGGGCTATCTCAAACTCTGAACATTACCTAAGATGATTAAAAAAAGGAGAACAGGTGGTTATCCAAAAAAAGATTATGAATTATTTCTCTTAAGTAAAAGAATTTTAAACATATTGTCCATTTTTCTAACATTCATCAAACTTTTTCTCTCATATGTGCATTTAACATACATTTTTAAATTTTAATTTATTTTTTCCACTCATACAAATTTGATAGTTACCCCCATTCCCCTCCCTTCCTCTACCCCTCCCTGTATCCCCTTGCTCCCTCCCCCCTTTTCTTTTCCTTTCTCCCCTCCCTCCCTTTCTTCCATTGCCCCCTCCCCCATTCCTGGAACATCCTTTAGTGTGCATGTCAAACTTCCCTCTGGGTCCTCCTCTCTGATGAGGTGTAAGGACTCAGTATCATAGCCTAGAGTTCTTTTTGGTGTTCCCTTTTAGTATAGGAATACAATTGTGGCTATTAAACTCTTGCCTCTAAGGATCTTAAAGCCTGTGATTAACATACATTTTTATCTCTAGCTTTCATCTATCTACCTATGGTATTTTAAAGTCCATACACTTATTTTTAGATAACTACTTTTTATTTAAACTATATATCTTCATATTTAAAATATATATCTTTATTTTATATATATATATATAGACCTTTAAGGTCCACCTATCTATCTCTCTATCAACTATCTATCTATTTATCTGTCTTTAAAGCAGTCCAAGGTTTACAGTCCCGTGGCATTAAGCACACGTGTACTGTAGCATATTCTTCACTAAGACCTATCTCTCAACATTTATTCTTCTCAAAGTAAAACTTTTTTGAAAAAGAGTAAGAAGGAACCAATCTTTCCATTCCACATACTATCAACTTTCTATGAAGAAAGAAGGTGGGAAATGTAGGGAACAATGCTACCAAAATGACAGGATTTGTAAAGTTTGATTTATCAATGTTAGTGCTCTCCCTCTCTCTCTCTCTCTCTCTCTCTCTCTCTCTCTCTCTCTCTCTCTCTCTCTCTCTCTCTCTCAATTGGAACAGCTTTCTCTCTCTCAATTTGAACAGCTTTCTTCAGGTACTGAGATAAGACTGCTCTGATGTAGATTCTCCTCAGAACACGCTAAATATTCCTTTTTCTCAGGCTCTGTGATACACAGTTGCGACACAAATGAACCAAAATGCACACCCGTGTTTGCTCAACAAAATAAATAAACCACCCACAAAAGGTGACAGATTTTATATGCTTAATTTTTATGAGACTTTTTCATAATGCTGTGTACAATTTGACAGTAAGGGTGAAGCTCACAAGTAATTGGGAGAAAACCAGAAATGGGGAGGGGGCACTGGGAGAAAGGGAGGGAGGGGAGAAAGGAAGGGGAAAACGGGGGAAGAAGCAGGGAGATCCAGAGAGGGGTGGAGGGAGGGAGGGGACAGGGGTACCTATTACATTTGTATGAGCAGAAAAATAAAAATTAAAAAAAATCTAAAAGAAAAAAAAAGAGCTTTAGAAGCACAAGAACAATCCAATCCAAAAAGCAGTAGAAGAGAGGAGATTAGCAAAATAAGGGGAGAAATATCTGAAATTGAGATAAGGAAAATGATATAGAGAATCAACCAGTCAAAAACCTGGTTCTTTGAAAAAATCATTAAGATTGATACCCCTAGCTAAATTAACCAAAATCAAGAGAGAGAAAACCCAAATTAACAAAATTAGAAATGAACATGGAGTTATCACTACTGACAACCAAGAAATTCAGAGAATTATAATGTCATGTTTCAAAAACTTATGCTCTGTGAAATTTGATAACACAAAAGAAATGGATGAATTCCTAAGTAAACACAATTTACCTAAATTGAATAAGGAAGTTGTGAATTATTTAAATAGTCCTATAACATGTGAGGAAATCAATGAACGTAATCTCGAATCTTCCCACCAAAAAATGTCCTAGACCAGATGGATTCAGCACAGAGTTCTACCAGACATTTAAGGAGCAACTAACACCATTACTCCTTAAACTGTTCCATCAAATAGCAAAGGAAGGAACACTACCAAATTCTTTCTATGAAGCTAATATCATCTTAATCCCAAAACCTAATAAAGATACACTTAAAAAAGAAAAAAATAAATGAGCTCCAACAGTGGAGACTGAGGAAATGACTTCACAGAAGAGTGTGTGTCAGTCTCTACTTCACCATGCTCACAGTGCTCAACGGAATAATGTGCATCAATACAATCAGCACAGACTCTACCGATAGGTGGAACATTGTGTTCACTGGTAAATTCATCATAAAAGAAATATTGATGATATGCATATCGTTGATATATGCAATAGTTGAAGAACAATGGAAATGCCAAAGATGTAAAACTGGAATGTGTCTGATTCTGAAAACAAGGCATTCCTCAGTTGTCTGTCCTTCTCTGTTTTAGAAATCCAATAAAAATATTATCTCTGAGATTTAGTTTGGGACATGGGTGATTTATTTATTTGTTTGTTTGTTTTGGTGGGAGGTGTGGGAGGGAAGAGATGGGTATGCAGCACAGGTTAGCTTAGAACGAACAACCCTCTCACCTTTGTCTTCTGACTTCTAAGATTACTGATATGCATAAACATTCCTATCCATGTTTAAAGCTCTGAAGGTCAATGGTGATATGAAATAAAAACACCAACCAGAACTTTGAACACAGATAACCATCTCTTTTAGCTTTCTACTCCAATGTGGTTTGCAGAAAGGATATTAGATATACACAGAGGTATCAGAATTATTTAGCCAAATAGTTTTGACTATTTTTATGAAGAAAGGAAAGAAAGCTTTGGAACATAACAAAAGTTCTTTATACATGCTCTATAACCAAGCTTAGCACACATCAATGTAATCAGAAATGAAAGAGAACTGAGGCTTTGTCTTCTGATATCCAGTCTTCATGGGTATAGAAGAAACAAGGAATTCAGCACTGAAATAGGAACTAAGTTCTAGTCACTGAATATTTTGCATATTTTATATCAAAATTGCCTTATCATCAGTGCAAATATTTATATGTGAATATTATTTTGCAGTAAATTTTGTACATGCATCATATCTGGATCATATAGTTGCCACTGTAATAACACAGTTTCACTCGTCCTCATGCATTATCTGAACTAGAAACCCCCTCAGATGTCAAAGCTGAACTTCAGAAATTCTAATAACCAGCCTTGTGACATGGAAATAATAAATGGAAGCAGAAGGATTATAAATTAAATGATCAGAGTCAGTGCTTGTTCTTTTAAGCCTTGGAAAGATTTATGCAGAGAGATCCAGATTTCTCTAAAATCATTACCTTTAAAATTTCTTTATAAATTAATACCTCACATACCTGTGATTTAGAAATAAAAGAGATTCTTAGATATTTGCAGGAGTGGAAGCAGTAGATTTCAGTTATTGAATGTTATGTGCATGCTGTTTCTGTGATTTTTTGCATGTGATGTCTAACTCACCCATCTATTGAGAATGTTAATACCAGCCATTGATCTAGTGTGACATCTTAAGGAAACCCCCAGAGAATGTGGGATATGTTTCTTCCCAAGTGATAGTTTCCAGTGCAACAAAATATAACCTACTGGAGTTTCCCTGTGTTGATTCCAATGTACACTGACAGCCGCTTGCAACTGTGACCTCAGTGTTTTCTCAGGAACAACCTTTCAAAGCTAGCACAATGATAACATCTCCTTTTATTTTCTATAAGATAATGGTGTATGTACTTAAACCAGATGATAGGAAGTAAGATATGTAGAATACTTGTATCAGAGCCCAGAACTTAGTAAGACTTCCAAAACAGTTCACACATCTGTATTACCTTTACTTAATATTCATTTAATTTGACTTTTGTAATACATAAGCATTTTTAACTTTCTCCTTAACATTATAATTATCATGATAATTATTTTACAGTGATTAGGAAACTTTTTATCTACCCATTTTCTAATGCTGTGAATGACACATACAGAAAGTAATATGAGTAAAAAGGAAACTTTATAACATGTCTCATACCTCTGCAAAAAATAAGAGTACCAACATCATATCCTTTACAACTAGTGCTTTTATATTAGTAACCACCTGTTTCTCCAAGTGTATTCCAAGCTCCTAATGAGGGCAGAGTACTTCCAATAGCCTTCCTGCATGCATGATTTATCTGTACTTACTGACTCATACTGGTGTTCTCTTGTGCCAGGACCATGAATCCCAGACTTGATGATATTCCCAATTCTAATTGCTTGAATAATACAGCTTACTTGGACCTTAGGGTTGAAATAAATACAATAGCAAATGAAAGTCTTGGTAAAGACGGCCTAGAAAGAAAACTCAGTCATAGAGTTGCCTATCTTGACTGACTATGGAATTGAATGTATTATGTTGAATCACTTGAGAGACAGGCTGACTTTATAATACGCTCAAATGTTCAGTATGCAGAGCTCTCTGAGTAATTGGTTCACTCTAGTACATTCCCTGAGGATGTCATTGAACTTATTGTGGGATAAGAGTGAGAAGAAATGAATGTTCAAAAAAGTTTTGAGGTTTTGCAAGATAAGGCCCAAAACTTACATTTCTCTACTTAAAAAAGACAGTAAGTAAATACTTATTATGTGATAATGTTTTTCTTACTTGCCACAAGGTTTTGAGTCACGATTATTTTATTTCCATTTAGCAGTGGCATCACAGAGAAATGATGACTTTCTTTTGCAATCTTTCTGAAATCTTTGTATTTGTTGATGTGACATCTTCTTCTAAAATATTGTCAGATATAATATTTGATTCTCTCCCATATCAGATATACATTTTGTCTTACTCTATGAAATGTCTTCCACTCCCAAAACCATGTTCTCATGGGGAACATATCAAAATTTGTCCACATGTGGGTCTTGCCTGTTGCTAGCTTGCTTAGCTTTTGAACAGTTAGTGTGCATCTTGTTTCTCTAGTATCACCTTTATTTCAGAAATACTTCAATAAGTTCATGTCTATACACAGTGGTCACATCTATACTCATATAAATTGAGTAATAGGGATGTTAAAACTGTCATTAAGACAATCTAAAGTAGCATCTAATGTAGCATTAGACTGTAGAATAATTTAAGTAACATCAATGCCATTCAGTAGAAATGTTCTGTGATCAAAATTAAAAACTGGCCCTGTAATTCCTGTGATTTCGTGGGAATAAAGCTGTTTGTCATTGTAGAGTGATGACTGTCTAACATAGGGGTTTGATGAATAATACATTTATTTAAATGGCTAAAAATGAACTTATCCTCATTCTGGAACGGTGTCTCAGGGGTTAACCCTTTGCCTCATAAGAAGGAAAACCTGAGTTTGGATCCCAGATGCCACATAAAAATGATGGCTGAAAATGATAGTGAACTATACTTCTGACCCTAGAAGGTGATTCCTGGGAAACCCCAGAGCAAAGCAAAATGGAGGCAGAGACATTCAGGATGATTCCTGAAATCATCATTGGGCCTCCACACAGTGCGATGGTCCTTTACATATACCCACACATAGGCACACGCCAACACCTACAAGTGCAAAAAATATTTTTATTCTGTAATAATTTCATATATTAATACAATGATGTTATGTCATTTTCACTTCTTATTGCCTTATCTCATGCCGCACTCCTGACATACTTCATACTTTCTCCTTTCCATTCAGTCTTCTTCTACCTGTGTAGCTTTTTGTGTGTGTGGTCCACTGGATTTCATCTGGGATGGCTGTGTTGGAAAATGATTGAATACTTGCTGAAGCATAGTTGACTTACCAGTGTGGTAAGTCACTGAATGAAGAAGCTTCCCCTTCTCCTCCTGACTGATGTTAGGTTCGAATGATCATTCTTGAAGATGCAGTGTGTCCTGGTATTTCCCTCATCCATGATGCGATGTTGATAGGCCAAGTATTGTTCAGGTCTAGTGGAAGTAGATTCACTACAGTGACTTCTCAAGTCCAGTTTTAAAGCTTACTAGTGCCATATTTTCATTTGGGCAGATTAGTTATTTTATTTACTGTTCTGTTGGGATGAAATCAAGTGAGAGAGAAGGTATAAAGACTAAAGTCTTTCAATTATTGTGTTATAAAACGTTGTGGTATGAAATGAAAACTGCTCATCAAAATCATATAATCCTATTTCCAAAAAAAACCAATTACATTTATTCTCATTGTTTCTATGAACCTTGTAATTCCAGTGATGACCAAGAGTTTTGTTGCATTTACATCTAGTGATGAAAGAACAAGTGAAAAGAATCTGAACATTTGATAGAAGCTGTGAACTTTCATAACACTTCTAAATTAGTTTGCCAATAAAGTTTTCAGTTTAGAATCTGGGCTGGTAAGATGTCTCAGTGAATAAGATGCCAGTTTACCAACTTGACAATCTAAGTTTGATTCCCTGAAGCCTATGTGGTGGAAGGAGAGAAAAGATTGATGAAAGATGCCCTCCAACCTTCCTCTGTGTACCACGACCTCTCTCCTCTCTGTCTTCCCTGAATAGCTCATTCTTTTGTGTAGAACATTATGCAATATGCAAAATGTCCTTTTTATGGAATTCAATTATGGCATAAGTTAGTTGAGATTGTTTCCTGTTATTGTGGGCACATCGTTCATGGAAGTCGTGAACATGAACCATAGTCATGAACCAGTATAGGAACATAGAATGCATTTAAATATTTCAAGAATACACATGTGAAAGAAACATAAACCTCAATCTCAGCAACAAAATTTAAGACAGTATTCCTTTTCCACCTGAATACACAAAAAGCATATTTTTACTGATGATGAGAAAAATTCTTCAATTGTTGTCCCCACAATTTGCTTTAAAGTCATAACTGATTTGTGATGCTGTCCTCATGGATCATAACTAAGAGTGGGGATCTGAACACTAATCTATTGCATTAAGTCAAGTAAATTCAGTGTCAGCTCTTACCATTGTTGTGAATATAGTATATTATAAGAGATTATGTATGCAGCAATCCATAGAGGTGTAGACACTTGCATAGAACATACTGTACTTAGAATTTTCAAAGGACAGAGGATCAGGGTGACCAATAAAATATGTCCTGGCAGAGTCAAGACACAGAGGTCATAATCATTCATATTTGTCCAGATCATCAAAATGCCTAAAACTTCCTGACACGAAGTAGAGTGTATAGGAAGAGAAGTCCCTGATTTCCCACAGTTTAGAAGAGTACACATTTTTCTAATTTTCTTTTCTCTCAGATTCATTCATTTTTATTTCCATTTACATTATGATGACACAAATTTTTGTATCATTTTTTCATCACATTCAACTGCTGTGAGCAGTAATCTTAACTACATTCATTTATTTTGTAGTACATCTATAAGTGAGATTCATGTCCTTTTTTTACCTTTCCAAACTAAAGTATCTCCCCCAAAAAAACAAGATGGAAAGGGTATTCGATAACCTACATACAAACATATTCACCCATCTGCAATCATCAAAACTGAAATTCTGTATATTTTTATATATTCTGTATATCTTTATATATATTCTGTATATCTTAGCATTTTTGCTAAGCATATACTTTATATATCTTCCTCATGAGTCAATAATTAGAAGAGAAGCCCTTCATTTACCCTCCTCTTTCTGTATTTATTGGGTTACATCGTGTCTTTGTTGGTCATAGCCAGAAGTTATGGAATCCACAGGCATAACTCACCCAATGTCCACTGATGACTTATTCCCATAAATCAGATGGTGAAAAGAGAAAGGGATACAGATATAGAGCTATATAATGAAATAGGAACATCCCAGGTACCTCTTCTTGCATGAATGAAGAGATTCCCCTCCAAGAGTATACAATTATATAAGTTTGACTATGTTATCCAATCTCTAGGGACATCTAAGATTATTTTTTAACTTTTTTCATTTTTGTGTGTGTATTTTTGTGTGGGCCTATGCTTCACTGTGTGCCTGTGCCTGTGAAGGCCCAAGGGTGACTTGGGGAAATACTCTGGATTATGCTACCTCCTGTCTGCTTTGCTCTGGAGTTCCCTAGGTTGCAACTTCCAGGGCGGGAAGTACAGACTGCTACCATTTCTGCCTGACATTTTTTATGTGTGGTCCAGGATCCAAACTCAGGACCTTCTTCTGTTCAGGAGTCAGAGGCTTAAACCTTAAGCCTTCTCTCTAGCCCACTTCCTAATATTATTTGAGAAAATGGGAGGAATGAACATCCATATACATTTCTGCCCTACCTATAAATAGGAGGAAGCTCACATCATTTATTCTCTTCTCTCTTTTCTGTATTTTGAAGATGTAACTTAGGCAAATGAGATTACTCAGTAGATGAAGGAACCTTCACACAAACATAGTAGCCTGTTTGGTTCCCAGAGCCCACATAGTGAATATGGTAAATGGATAGATCCCATTTCAGAAGGTTGACCTCTGAGATCCACATATGAACAATGCATACTTTCTCTCAATTAAAAAGAATGCATCACCCTTTCTTCCTCCCACCCACCTGTCCGCCCGACCACGCTCCCAGTCCTCCATCCCAGGTGAGTTCGACTAGCTCCCCAAGTGGCCCTGTGTCACAGCGCCTCCCACCAGCCAGCCCCAGCAACACCCAGGCTGCCTCAAGTTTTGCCTGGGCCTCGCCCCGGGCCCCAGCCCCTTTCTTCCTCCCTTCCGCCAGTCCGCCCAACCTTACAGGACTTGCTCACATTCCTCCATCCCTGGAGCTTGGGTGGGCCACTAAGCCAAGTCTCAGGTCCCAGGTGAAGAATTCTGACATCAACATCAGCCCCTCTGCCTCTCCAGCCCACTGGGGACCCACGCACGTGGT
The DNA here is from genome assembly GCA_023101885.1 of Typhlomys cinereus. Taxonomy (NCBI): domain Eukaryota; kingdom Metazoa; phylum Chordata; class Mammalia; order Rodentia; family Platacanthomyidae; genus Typhlomys; species Typhlomys cinereus. The sequence goes on from JALPQD010000726.1 coordinate 138,823, forward strand.
CCACGCAAGACACACTGCTACTCAGAATTCAATAGAGTCCAAAGGAAACTCAAGCAAAGTTCTAAGGGTCAGAGGTCATACATCTGAAGACCTCTACAATCATCCTATCACATGGAAGAGATTCTTCAAATCCAGCCCAAAGATAAATAAACCTCCTTTTTTTGATTTTTTTGATTTTTTTTATTTCGACTCATACAAACGTAACAGGTACACTGGTCCCACCTCCCTCCAACCCCCTATCCCCCTGTGCCCTTTCCTCTTCCCTTTCCCTCCCCATCCCCCAGTGCCTCCTCCTCTCATCCCCGGAGCATCCTTTAATGTACATGCCAAACTCTCCTCTGGGTCCTCCTCTCCGATGAGGTGCAAGGACCCAGTAGCATTTCCCAGAACCCTTTCCTGTGTTCCTGTTAAGCACAGGAACACTACTGTGGCTATCAATCCCTTGCCTTCCAGGATCTAGTGCCACAAGTAAATGCTAGACGTTGTGAAGTCAATAGTGTGTTGGACAATTCACAGGGCATGCAAAGTCCAATTATGATTGCTTCTGCCCTAAATTGTGTGGAGTATATTGCACATCATCGCTCCTCCCATCCTTGTGTTCTTACAATCTTACCGACCCCTTTCCGCAAATTTCCCTGAACTTCAGGTTGGGGAGAAATTACGCTGGCCTAGTTCCAGGTGGTTGATATAGAGTCTCTGATGTTCTGGATTATGGTTTGTTGATTTTTTTTTTCAGTTTTGCTGCTCTTGAAATGCCCTTGGATCCACCCTGATGGGTATTGTATGTCAGCCCCAGGCCAGAGATAAAGACCTGTTAAATTAGAGTCTTGTTATAAGAGTATATTCAAAGGTAGATGTAATAAAAGTAGGAAACCGTGGTGAGGGAGGGGTCAATCACCCATCTGCGAAATGGTTACTTTCTATATGCCAGACTATTCGCCCTCCCCTTCTGGTGAGATCATACCCCATTAGTTGTAAATGATCAGGAAGGAAAGTCTGTGAACTTAACCACATGTCTCATTACTTACTTGCAGTCCTTGATGGTGACCTATTTGCTCTGCTGTAACATGGTCCCCTCTCTCCTTGTTACTGGTGTGTCCCTCATTCCCCATCCCTCCTGTTCATAATCTTAGCAATTACTGTAGTTATTTAAGAGCTTTATCTTCGAGTGTCTCTAAGTGGGTTTTGTACTAGGAGCCACCTATTAGGAAGTACATATGGCGCTTAATTTTCTGTGTCTGGGATACTTCATTCAATGTAATTGTTTCTAATTCCATCCATTTCCTGGCAAATTCCATTAATTCAACATTTTTGATGGCTGAGTAGTACTCCATTGTATAGATGTACCACATTTCCATATCCACTCGTCAACTGTTGTCATTTGGGTTGATTCCATGACTTTGCTACTGTAAACATTGCTGCTATAAAAATGGTCGTGCTTGTGCTATCCAGGTGAATTTTTGATGTATGGGGGGTATTCCCAAAAGTGGAATCACAGGGTTATATGGCATTTCAATCTTTAATTTCTTTAAGAATCTCCAGATGGCTCGCCAGAGTGCCTGTATGAGCCTGCATTCCCACCAGCAATGGAGGAGAGTTCCCTTCTCTACACATCCTCTCCAGCATTTGTTGTTGTTCGTATTGTGGATTTTTGCCATCCTGACAGGGGTGAGATGATATCTCAGGGAAGTTTCGATTTGCATTTCCCTGATCGCTAAGGTAGTGGAACATTTTTTAAGATATTTGTTAGACATTTTAATTTCAACTCCAGTAAAGTTTCTTTTAAGGTCCATGGCCCATTTTTTAATTGGGCCATTTTTTTCCTTGGTGTTTAGTTTTCTAAGTTCTTTGTGCACTCTGGATAATAGAGCTCTATCAGATATGTGGTCAGTAAAGATTTTCTCCCATTCTGTGGGTTGCCTTTGAACTCGTGTTACAACCTCTTTATCTGAACAGAAGCTCTTTAATTTCACAAGATCCCAACTGTTGAGAGGTGGTAGCAGTGACTGGGCTATTGGATGTGTGTTCAGGAACTGTTGGCCTAACCCAATCAGCTTGAGGGAGTTCCCTATCCTTTCACATATGGTTTTTATAGCCTCTGGCCTTATATCAAGCTCCTTGATCCATTTGGAATGAAGTCTTATACATGGTGACAAGTATGGGTCCAGTTTTAATCTTCTGCATGTGGAGATCCAGTTTTGCCAGCACCATTTGTTGAAGATACTATTCTTTTTCCATTGGATTTTTTGAGCCCTTTTGTCAAAGATCAAATGGCTGTAGTTGTGTGGGCCTATATCTGGGTCTTCAACCCTTATCCATTGATCTTTGTGTCTTTTTTGGAGCCAGTGCCAGGCTGTTTTTGCAACTATGGATTTGTAGTATAGACTAAGGTTTGGTATGGTGATACCTTCAACCGTGTTTTTATTACTCAGGATTGTTTTTGCTATCCTGGGTCTTTTGTGCCTCCATATGAATTTTGAGATTGTTTGGTCAACTTCTTTGAAGAATTGCTTTGGGATTTTAATGGGTATAACATTGAATTTGTATATTGCCTATGGTAGGATGATCATTTTTACGATGTATTCTGCCAATCCAGGAACTTGGGAGGTCTTTCCACCTTCTGGTGTCTTCTGCAATTTCTTTCTTTAGGGTTTTAAAGTTTTCATTGTAAAGGTCTTTTACCTCTTTGGTTAGGTTTATACCAAGGTATTTCATTTTCTTAGGGGCTATAGTAAATGGGACTGTTTCTAACAGGGCTTTTTCACTTCCTTCATTCTGGGCATATAGGAAGGCCACTGATTTTGTATGTTTATTTTGTATTCTGCCACCCTGCTGAACTTTTCAATTAGTTCCAGGAGCTTCCTGGTGGAGTTTTTGGGATTACTCAGGAATAATATCAGGTCATCTGCAAATAGAGATAACTTGACTTCTTCCTTGCCAATTTCAATCCCTTTTATGTCCATTTCTTGTCTTATGGCTTCAGCTAAGACTTCAAGTACAATATTGAAAAGAAGTGGTGAGAGTGTACAACCTTGTCTAGTTCCTGATCGAAGTGGGAATGCTTCAAGTTTTTCCCATTGAGTAGAATCCTTGCAGTTGCCTTATTGTACACAGCTTTTATTATATTGATAAAGGTTCCTTCCATTCCAATGTTCTCTAGGGTTTTGGTCATAAAGGGCTATTGGATCTTGTCAAAAGCTTTTGTGGCCTCTACCGAGAGTATCATGTGGTCTTGAACTTTGGACTGGTTTATATCGTGAATTTCATTTATTGATTTGCATATGTTGAACCGAACTTGTGTGCCAGGGATAAAGCCTACTTGATTCCCATGAACGATCATTTGAATATGTTTTTGAATCCAATTTGCTAAGACTTTGTTGAGAATCTTTGCATCTGTGTTCATTAGAGAGATTAGCCTATAGTTTTCTCTATGAAGTTTATCTTTATTAGGGATTAAGACAATATTAGCTTCATAGAAGGAATTTGGTAGTGTTCCTTCCTTTGCTATTTGATGGAACAGTTTAAGGAATATTGGTATTATTAACTCCTTAAATTTCTGGTAGAACTCTGTGCTGAATCCATCTGGTCCACGACATTTTTTGGTGGGAAGATTTGAGATTACTTCCTCAATTTCCTCATATGTTATAGGAGTATTTAAATAATTCACAACTTCCTTATTCAATTTAAGTAAGTTGTGTTTACTTAGGAATTCATCCATCTCTTTTGTGTTGTCAAATTTCTTTTTTTAACATTTTTTATTATTATTTCCGCTCATACAAATTTAATAGGTACACCAGTTCCCTCCCTCCCTACCCCTGAACTCCGTGCTCCCCCTCCCCTCACCCCTCCCTCCCCATCACCCAGTGCCTGCCCCCCAATTCCTAGAGAGTCCTTTAATGTGCATGCCAGACTCTCCTCTGGGTCCTCCTCTCCGATGACGTACAAGGACCCAGTGGCACCTTCCCAAACCCTTTCCCGTGTTCCCCTCAAGCATAGGAACACTACTGGGGCCGTCCATCCCCTGCTCCCAAGGATCTTGGTGCCTTCAGTAGACGCTAGGCCCTTTGAGGTCAAAAGTGTGCTGGACACTGCACAGGGCATACAAAGTCCCATTATGATTGCTTTGGACCTAACCTGTGTGGAATATCTTGCAAATCATTGCTCCTCCCATCCTTTTGCTATTACGATCTCACCACCCCCTCTTGCGCAAAATTCCCTGAGCTTCAGTCTGGGGAGAAATTAGTCTGGCCTAGTTCTAGGTGGTTGATATAGAGTCTCTGAAGTCTGGATTTTGGTTTATTGATTTTCTTTTGCAGTTTTGCTGCTCCTGCAATGCCCTTCACTCCATCCTGCTGGGAATTGTATGTCACCCCCTGGCCAGAGACAAAAAGCTGTTAAACTGGAGTCTTGTTATAAGAGCACATTCAAGGGCAGATGCAATAAAAGTAGGAAACCTCAGTGAGGGAGGGGTCAATCACCCATTTGCAAAATGGTTCCTTTTTTTCTGCCAGACTATATGCCCTCCACTTCTGGTGAGATCATACCCCCTCAGTTGAAAATGATCAGGAACGAACGTCTGTGAACTTAACCAGGTGTCTCACTACTTACTTGCAGTCCTTGATGGAGGCCTATTTTCTCTGCTGTAACATGGTCACTTCTCTCCTTGTTTCTTATGTGGCCCTCCAAGCCCATCCCTCCTGTTCATAATCCTTGCAATTACTTTAGGTATTACATAGATTTGTCTTTGAGTGTCACAATGTGGACTGGGTATTTTTGGTACTAGGAGCCACCTATTATGGAGTACATACAGCGCTTAATTTTCTGGGTTTGGGATACTTCACTTAATATAATTGTTTCTGATGACATCCATTTCCCGGCAAATTCCAGTAATTCATCATTTTTGATGGCTGAGTAGTACTCCATTGTATAGATGTACCACTTTTCCTTATCCACTCGTCAACTGTTGGACATTTGGTTTGATTCTATGACTTTGCTATTGTATACAGTGCTGGTATGAACATGGTTGTGCTTGTGCTATCGAGGTGAACCGCTGCTGCATGGAGGGTTATTCCCAAAAGTGGAATAGCAGGGTCATATGGCATTTCCATCTTTAATTTCTTTAAGAATCTCCAGATGGCTAGCCAGAGTGCCTGTATGAACCTGCATTCCCACCAGCAATGGAGGAGAGTTCCCCTCTCTCCACATTCTCTCCACCATTTGCTGTTGTTTGTATTGTGGATTTTTGCCATCCTGACAGGGATGAGATGATATCTCAGGGAAGTTTTAATTTTCATTTCCCTGATGACTAAGGAATTGGAGCATTTTTTAAGATATTTGTTAGAAATTTTAATTTCATCCCTGGTAAAGTTTCTTTTAAGTTCCAGGGTCCATTTTTTAATTGGGCCAGTGTTTTCCTTGGTGTTTAGTTTTCTAAGTTCTTTGTGTACTTTGGACAGTAGAGCTCTATCAGATATGTGGTTAGTGAAGATTTTCTCCCATTTAGTGTGTTGTCAAATTTCACAGAGTATAAGTTTTTGAAATATGATGTTATAATCCTCTGGATTTCTTGAGTATCAGTAGTGATAACTCCATTTTCATTTCTAATTTTGTTAATTTGGGTTTTCTCTCTCTTGCTTTTGGTTAATTTGGCTAGGGGTGTATCAATCTTATTGATTTTTTTCAAAGAACCAGCTTTTCGACTGGTTCATTTTCTGTACTGTTTTCCTAATCTCAACTTCAGATATTTCTCCCCTTATTTTGCTAATCTCCTCCATTCTACTGCTTTTGGGATCAGATTGCTCTAGTGTCTCTAATGCTTTAAGATGCATTGTTAAGTTATTTATTTCTGATGTTTCCATTTTTTTGATGTAGTCATTAAGAGCTATGAACTTACCTCTTAGGACAGTTTTCATGTGTCCCAGAGATTTTGGTAAATTTTATTACCATTACTGTTCACTTTCAGTAAATCTTGAATTTTTTTTCAATTTCTTCCTGAATCCAATTCTCATTCAGCATCATAGTGTTAAGTTTCCTGGAGTTAGTGTATTTTCTGTTGCTTGTTGTGTTGTGGATGTCAAGCTTTAGGCTGTGATGGTCTGATAAGGTGCAGGCTAGAATTTCAATTTTCCTGTATATGTGGAGATTCATTTTGTGTCCCAATATGTGATCTATTTTGGGGAAAGTTCCATGTGCTGCTGAGAAAAATGTGTATTATTTGGTGTGTGGATGAAAAGTTCGATAGAGATCTGAAAGGTCCATTTCTTTAAGGGTTTGATTAAGCTCCAAAGTGTCTTTGTTAAGTTTTTTTTAACCTGTAGATCTATCCCATGTTGAGAAGGCTGTATTGAAATCCCCTAGAATTATCATTTTGGGATTGATTTCTTGCTTTAGATGTTGTAGGGTTTGCTTAATGAATGTGCGGGGAGGGTGTATTGGGTGCATATATGTTCACTATTGTGAAGTCTTCCTGGTGAATTGTACCTGTGATTAAAATATAGTATACATCTGTGTCTCTTATGATTTTTTTTGTTTTGAAGTCCACCTTGTCTGGTAGCATTATGGATACCCCTGCCTGTTTTCTGCTTCCATTAGCTTGTAGAATTGTTGTCTAGCCTTTTAATTTTACCATGTGCCTATCTTTTGTGGTGAGATGGGTTTCCTGCAGGCAGCAGATTGATTGGTTGTGATTTTTAATCCATGTTTGTAATCTATGTCTGTTGATCGGTGAGTTAAATACATTAAAACAGAGCTAAAAGACAAGATATCTTCAATGCAGAACTACACAGAGAGTCTTATCAGCAGAACTAACAAAGCAGAAAACAGAATTTCAGACCTTGAAGATAAAGTGGGAGTATTAACCACCTCAATGGAAGAGGTTGTTAAAGCCAAAAAGATACTTGAGAGAAATATTCAGGAGATATGGGACACCCTGAAGAAGCCAAACATGAGTATCCATGGAATACCAGAGCAAGAATCTCAAAATACCACCCCTGAGGAAATTTTTCAAACGATCATCAAGGAAAACTTTCCTCATCTAAAAAAAGAGAGGCCCATCCATATACAAGAGGCATTCTGCACCCCAAATAGATATGACCAAAATAGAAACTCGCCATGGTAAATAATAGTTAAAACACTCCACATTCAAGATAAAGAAATGGTGCTGAGAGCATCAAGGGAAAAAAAACAAGTCACTTTTAAAGGTAAACCTATTAAAATAACAAATGACTTCTCAGTCGAAACAGTAAAAGCAAGAAGAGCTTGGAGAGACATACTTTAAGTATTGAATGAGCAAAAATGTCAACCCAGTCTGATATACCCCGCAAAACTAACCGTCATGATCAAGGGAGAAAGAAAAATCTTCCAGCACAAAGACAACTTGAAGGGATACATGTCCACCAAACTAGGCCTTCAAAAAATGCTAGAAATGATACTCAAGCAAGAAAAAAACAAGCATATACAGGAGAACAGAAGGGAAGTACAATACTATGAAAACCTAAAGGTGTAACAATACATTTACAAAAGCCACTAAACATAATAAATGTCCGGAATTAAAAATAGTTTCTCCATTATAACATTAAATGTTAATGGACTTAACTCACCAATCAAGAGACACAGATTACAAACTTGGATTAAAAAGCACAATCCATCAATCTGCTGCCTGCAGGAAACCCATCTCATCACAAAAGATTGGCACATCCTAAAAATAAAAGGCTGGTCCAAAATTCTGCAAGCTAATGGAACCAGAAAACATGCAGAGGTAGCCATTATGCTATCAGAGAAAATGGACTTCAAACCAAAAAAATCATAAGAGACACAGATGGATACTACATTTTATTCACAGGTACAATTCACCAGGAAGAATCCACAATACTGAACATATATGCACCCAATACACCTGCCCCATTCATTTGGCAAACCCTACAACGTCTCAAGCAAGAAATCAATCCCAAAACGGTAATTCTGGGGGATTTCATCACCATCCTCTCAACATGCGATAGATCAACAGGTAAAAAATTTAACAGAAACACTTTGAAGCATAATCAAACCCTTAGTGAAATGGACCTTACAGATCTCTATCCAACTTCTCATCCACATACCAAAGAATACACATTGTTCTCAGCAGCACACGGAACTTTCTCCAAAATAGATCACATATTGGGACACAAAATGAATCTCCACATATACAGGAAAGTTGAAATTCTAGCCTGTGCCCTATCAGACCACCACGGCCTAAAGCTCAACATCCACAACACAACAAGCAACAGAAAATACACTAACTCCTGGAAACTTAACACTATGATGCTGAATGAGAATTGGATTCAGGAAGAAATTAAAAAGGAAATTCAAGATTTCCTCAAAGTGAACGATAATGAAAATACAACTTGCCAAAATCTCTGGGACACAATGAAAGCTGTCCTAAGAGGTAAGTTCATGGCTCTTAATGCCTACATCAAAAAAATGGAAACATCAGAAATAAACATCTTGACAATTCAGCTTAAAGCTTTAGAGAAACTAGAGCAATCTGATTCCAAAAGTAGTCGAAGAGAGGAGATTAGCAAAATAAAGGGAGAAATGTCTGAAATCGAGATTAAAAAAAATGATACAGAAAATCAACCAATCAAAAAGCTGGTTCTTTGAAAAAATCAATAAGATTGATACACCCCTAGCTAAATTAACCAAAAGCAAGAGAGAAAACCCAAATTAACAAAATTAGAAATGAAAATGGAGTTATCACTACTGATACCCAAGAAATCCAGAGAATTATAACATCATATTTCAAAAACTTATACTTGGTGAAATTTGACAATACAAAAGAGATGGATGAATTCCTAAGTAAACACAACTTACCTAAATTGAATCAGGAAGTTGTGAATGATTTAAAGTGTCCTATAACATATAAGGAAATTGAGGAAGTAATCTTGAATCTTCCAACCAAAAAAATGTCCTGGACCAGATGGATTCAGCACAGAGTTCTACCAGACATTTAAGGAGTTAATAACACCAATACTCCTTAAACTGCTCCATTAAATAGCACAGGAAGGAACACTACAGAATTCCTTCTATGAAGCTAATATCATCTTAATCCAAAAACCTAATAAAGATACACTGAAAAAAGAAAACTATAAGCCAATCTCTCTGATGAACACAGATGCAAAGATTCTCAACAAAGTCTTAGCTAATCAGATTCAAAAACCTATAAAAAAGATCATCCATGGGGATCAAATAGGCTTTATCCGAGGCAACAAGGATGGTTCAACATACGCAAATCAATAAGTGTAATTCACCATATAAACCAGTCCAAAATTCAACGCCACATGATACTCTCGATAGATGCAGAAAAAGCTTTGGAAAAGATCCAACAGCCCTTGATGATCAAAACCCTAGAAAAGGTTGGAAATGAAGGAACCTTTATCAATATAATAAAAGCTGTATACAACAAGCCCACAGCAAAGATTATACTCAATGGGGAAAAACTTGAAGTATTCCCACTTCGATCAGGAAATAGACAAGTCTGTCCACTCTCACCACTTCTATTCAATATTGTACTTGAAGTCTTAGCTGAAGCCATAAGTCAAGAAAGGGACATAAAAGGGATTGAAATTGGCAAGGAAGAAGTCAAGTTATCTCTATTTGCAGATGACATGATCCTATACCTGAGTGATCCCAAAACTCCACCAGAAACTCCTGGAACTAATACAGAAGTTCAGTAGGATGGCAGGATACAAAATAAATGTACAAAAATCAGTGGCCATCTGATACGCCCAGAATGAATGAAGCGAGAAAGCCCTGAGAGAAACAATCCCATTTACTATAGCCCCTAAAAAAATGAAATACCTTGGGATAAACCTAACCAAGGAAGTAAAAGACCTCTATAATGAAAACTTTAAAACCCCAAAGAAAGAAATTGCAGAAGATACCAGAAGGTGGAAAGACCTCCCATGTTCCTGGATTGGCAGAATCAACATCGTAAAAATGACCATCCTACCAAAGGCAATATACAAATTCAATGCTATACCAATTAAAATCCCAAAGCAATTCTTTGAAGAAGTTGACCAATCAATCTCAAAATTCATATGGACGCACAAAAGACCCAGGATAGCAAAGACAATGCTGAGTAACAAAAAACACTACTGGAGGTATAACCATACCAAACCTTAGTCTATACTACAAATCCATAGTTGTAAAAACAGCCTGGTATTGGCTCCAAAATAGACACACAGATCAATGGATAAGGGTTGAAGATCCAGATATAAGTCCACACAATTATAGCCATTTGATCTTTGAAAAAGGAGCCCAAAATATCCAATGGAAAAAGAACAGCATCTTCAACAGATGGTGCTGGCAAAACTGGATCTCCACATGCAGAAGATTAAAACTGGACCCGTACTTGTCACCATGTACTTGTCCACCCTTGAATGTGCTCTTATAACAAGACTCCAGTTTAACAGCTTTTTGTCTCTGGCCAGGGGGTGATGTACAATACCCATCAGGATGGAGTGAAAGGCATTGCAAGAGCAGCAAAACTGCAAAAGAAAACTCAATGAACCACAATCCAGAACTTCAGAGACTCTATATCAACCACCTAGAACTAGGCCAGACAAATCTCTCCCCATCCTGAAGCTCAGGGAAATTCGCAGAAGAGGGGGCGGTAAGATTGTGAGAGCAAAAGGATGGCAGGAGGAATGATTTGCAAGATACTCCACACAAGTTAGGGCCGAAGCAATCATAATTGGACTTTGCATGCCCTGCGCAATGTCCAACACACTATTGACCTCACAAAGTCTAGCATCTGCTAAATGGAGACAAGGGATTAACAGCCACAGTAGTGTTCCTATGCTTAAAGGGAGCACAGTAAAGGGTTCAGGGAAATACTACTGGGTCCTTGCACATCATCGGAGAGGATGGCCCAGAGGAGAGTCTGGCATGTACATTAAAGGACTCTCTGGGGATTGTGGGGGGGAGGCACTGGGGGATGGGGAGGCAGGGGTGAGGGGAGGGGGAGCAAGGGGTTCGGGGAGAGGAGAAGGGAGGGAGGGAACTGGTGTACCTATTAAGTTTGTATGAGCGGCAATAATAAAAAATGTTAAAAAAAATTAACTCCAAATGGATCAAGGACCTGGATGTAAGGCCAGAGACTATTAAAACCATAGTTGAAAGGGTAAGGGACTCCTTCGAGCTGATTGGGCTAGGCCAACAGTTCCTGAACTGATATCCAATAGCACAGTCACTGCTACCAACTCTGAACTGAACAGTTGGGACCTTGTGAAATTAAAGAGCTTCTGTTCAGATAAAGAGATTGTAACTCGAGCACAGAGGCAACCCAGAGAATGGGAGAAAAATCTTCACCACCACATATATGATAGAGCTCTATTATCCAGAGTGCACAAAGTACTTAGAAAACTAAACACGAAGAAAACAAATGGGCCTATTAAAAAATGGGCCCTGGAACTTAAAAGAAACTTTTCCAGGGACAAAATTAAAATGTCTAACAAATATCTGAAAAAATGCTTCACATCCTTAGCTATCAGGGAAATGCAAATCAAAATTTCCCTGACATATCATATCACCCCTGTCAGGATGGCAAAAATTCACAATACAAACAACACCAAATGCTGGAGAGGATGTGGAGAGAGGGGAACTCTCCTACATTGCTTGTGGTTGTACAGGCTCATACAACCACTCTGGTGAGCCATTTGGAGATTCTTAAAGAAGTTAAAGATTGAAATGCCATATGACCCTCCTATACCACTTTTGGGAATAACCCCCCATTGAGCAAAAATTCACCTCGATAGCACAAGCATGACCATGTTTGTAGCAGCACTGTTTACAATAGCAAAGTCATGGAATCAGCCCAAATGACCAACAGTTGACTTGTACATAAGGAAAATGTGGTACATCTATTCAATGGAGTACTACTCATCCATCAAAAATGATGATTTATTGCAATTTGATGGGAAATGGATGGAATTAGAAACAATTACATTGAGTGAAGTATCCCAGACACAGGAAATTAAGTGCCATATGTACTCCCTAATAGTTGGATCCTAGTACCAAACTCACTTAGAGACACTCAAAGACAAATCTGTGTAATACCTACAGTAATTGTAAAGATTATCAGCAGGATGGATGGGGAAGGAGGGCCCCAGCAGAAACAGAGAGGACCAAGTTATAGCAGAGAAAATAGGCCACCATCATGGACTGCAAGTAAGTAATGAGACATCTGATTAAGTTCACAGACTTTCCTTCCTGATCACTTGCAACTGATGGCGTACAATCTTACTAGAATGGGAGGGCATATAGGCTGCCAGAAAAAAAGTAACCATTTTGCAAATGGGTGATTGACCCCTCTCTCACCGCGGTCTCCTACTTCTATTCCATCTACCTTTGACTAGACTCTTATAACAAGACTCTACTTTAACACGTTTTTATCTCTGGCCAGGGGGTGAAATCCAATACCCATCAAGATGGAGCCCAGGGCATTGCAGGAACAGCAAAACTGAAAAAAAAACAACAAACCATAATTCAGAACATCAGACACTCTATAACAACCACCTGGAATCAGGCCTGCCTAATTTCTCCCCATCCTGAATCTCAGAGAAATTTGTGGAAGAGGGGGTGGTAAGATTGTAAGAGCACAAGGATGGGAGGAGCGATGATGTGCAAGATACTCCACACAAGTTAGGGCCGAAGCAATTATAACAGGACTCTTCATGATCTGCACAATGACCAACATATTGTTGACCCCTCAAATTCTAGCATGGACTAAAGGCACTAGGATCCTTAGAAGCAAGGGATTAACAGTCTCAATAGTGTTCCTATACTTAAGGGGAACACAAGAAGAGTTGTAGGAAATGCCACTGAGTCCTTATACCTCATTGGAGAGGAGGACCCAGAGGAAAGTTTGATATACTCATTAAAGGATGCTTCAGATAGAGGGGAGGGGCACTGGGAGAAAGGGAGGGATGGGGGAAAGGAAGGGGCAAAGCGGGGAGGGAACAGGGAGGGCCAGGGAAGAGTGGAGGGAGGGAGGGGACAGGGGTTCCTATTATGTTTGTATGAGCAGAAAAAAATAAAAAAATAAATAAAAAAAGAAAGAGAAAACATGTCACGACTCATCTAGGAAAATGAACTTCCTCGTTCCTGATCATGTATAACTGAGGGGGTATGATCTCACCAGAAGGGGAGGGCATATAGTCTGGCAGATGAAAGGTGATCATGTTGCAAATGGGTGACTGACCCCTCCCTCACTGAGATTTCCTGCTTTTATTACATCTACCCTTGAATGTGCGATTATAACAAGACTCCAGTTTAACAGCTTTTTGTCTCTGACCAGGGGTTGACATACAGTGCCCATCAGGATGGAGTGAAGGGCATTGCAGGAGCAGCAAAACTGCAAAAGAAAATCAACAAACCACAATCCAGAACTTCAGAGACTCTATATCAACCACATAGAACTAGGCCAGCCTAATCTCTCCCCATCCTGAAGCTCAGGGACATTTGCGGAAGAGGGGGCGGTAAGATTGTAAGAGCAAAAGCATGGGAGGAGCAATGATTTGCAAGATTCTCCACACTACTTAGGACCAAAGTAATCATAATAGGACTTTGCATGCCCTGCGCAATGTCCAACACACTATTGACCTCACAAAGTCTAGCATCAGCTAAAGGCACCAAGATCCTTGGAGGCAAGGGATTGACAGCCACAGTAGTGTTCCTATGCTTAAGGGGAACATGAGAAAGGGTTCAGGGAAATGCCGCTGGGTCCTTGTACATCATCGGAGAGGAGGACCAAGAGGAGAATTAGGCATACACAATAAAGGACTCTCTGGGAATTGGGGGGGAGGCACTGGGGGATGGGGAGGGAGGGAGGGGAGCAGGGGGTTCGGGGGGAGGAGGAGGGAGGTTGGGAACTGATCTATCTATTAAGTTTGTATGAGCGGAAATAATAAAAAATGTATTAAAAATGTGACAAAAAAAGAAGAAAATGAACTTCCTTGAAGCCATTTTCTTCTGATGGTGACTTTGTCAGGACAGCGGCATGGACTATGTCATGGCATTTCCCCTTTCTTATTTATTAATTTGACGGTTGCAACCTCTGTGTGTAGAGTCTTGATTGATGAGAAAATTATTTTGAGGAAGACTGGAAAAAGAATCATAACCAAAATAATATTATTCCTCCAATGATAAAATTTATTAAAGGACTGATCCAGTTTTTAGGATTTATATTTTGTAAGTTTGTCCAAAGATCATGAGCCAATTTATTAATGTTAAAAACATCTAAGTTAGCTTTACTCACATCTGTAATTTTTTGTTGTAGATCATTTAGATCTAGAGCCAAATCATTATTTTTCCAAATTCCCAATATATGAGCCTTAACTTTTTCCCATGATTCAGAACCATTATATATAAAAGGAGTCACACATAAGTATTTATACTTAGAGTGACATTTAGTAGACACTTGTACTTTAATATTTTGTACTTCCTTATCAATAAACAGAAGAGCATCTTCTAGAGCATTAAGCTTAACTTCTAATTTTTTATCTATATCCTCTTGATCTGCTAAAGCTAGAGAAATATTTCTAGATAAATAATTTACATGATTAGCAGTATGAACTTGAATTAATGCTGTAGTAGAACGTGCAAAGGAAGTAACTATAGTAATTAATGCTGAAATCCCTAAAATGAATGCTGCAATAAATCTCTTTGGCCTAATCAACTCATTTACTTTTGTGAGTACTTGTAAAGCTTAATTATCATACTATTCCTCTTCTAATTTTACTGGAATAAGAACATAGGAGGGCTGTTTAAGTAATAAAGATACAGAGAATTCTTTAGATAATAAAGAAGATATACAATTAGTGATTACACAATCATTGCAAGTTATATTATAAGAAATTCCTAATTTATTTATAAAAAGATTTTTAAGTTTACCTAACATAATAGCATGTGGATAATTAACACAAGCTCTAACACCAAGTGATTCAAAATATTGTTTATTAGGTTTTTTTAATAATATCATGTTAGTGGCTACCAAAAGTCTGTAATTATATGTGTAATAATTTGTTCTATTATGGTTAATAGAAATACTCTGATAAAAAGGTGCCGCCCATCTAGGAGTGAACCATCTTTTAAGAGGCTCTCCTAGAGTAATAGGCATATATCCAAATGTTTTTGTATTATTCTTTAGATAACAAGTATAATCATAATCAGGAGAAGAAACTGAAAAATCATAAATCTTTAAACCTGTGCCCACAGGCATAAAGACTGGAGCTTTAGTAGTAAACCCACAGCTTAACCATTTTGGTAAATCTTTATCTAAATCTTTAGTATTCCAAAATTGATCTTTCTTATTATAATGCTCTATACAATTATAGAGAAATGTTGGATCTGGAACTTCTTCATAGGATTCATTATAAGAATGATATCCTAAAGAGATTAATCCTAATTCCCAAATTTGTCTATTGTCTCCTTTTCCTCTTTCTCTACTAGGAGAATCAGTTAAATAAGTTCTATAGTTAATTGGAAGGCAACCTAATGGAGGTATGCCTTTTGTAGAAAAACATATAGGAACATCATCAGCCAATCCTGTAAAATTTATTGAAGTAGATATTTTATGAGGCACCTGGGAATCATCTAATCCTCCCAGGAGATCAGTATCATTAGTCAAAATTTTTAAATGTTCTTCATCTCCCCATGATATGGGATGAAGAAATGGAGGATTAGGTAAATAAGCCCAGCAAGTAGTTTTCATAGGTAGTGGTGTAACACCAGTTGTCTGTAGACTGATGAGAGCTAGCATAGCCAAGAATAACTTGTCAGGTGTGGGTGTATTCCAGTGGAATAAACCATGTTCTCAGCCTCAGGAGTGAGCTTTTTAATTTGAACCCAAGTGGGTGGTTTTGCCATTCTTGTGGTTTTAGCTTGAGGAGGAGAATGAAGATTAAGTCTGTGTAATGGTTTCAGCAGCTGCTGCACCATTTGAGATGTTTCCATCATTCTCTTTTTTGGCGGGGGTTGTAAATCTTCGTTCTGGTGGTGGTCCTCCAGCAGGTCGGATGAGTCTGTCTGATATCCATATAGGGGATTCTACATCCTGTGGAAACACACAAGCATATCCTCTTCCCAATGTAATAAGAACATGAGGTTCTTTCCAAGAGGATGTTAAGAGATCTTTCCAATATACCAGAGGTTTATCTTGTTCATGATATTCCCAATGTTTCATCATTGGAGTTAATCCTCGTTCATCAGTAATGAGAAAATTTATAGCAAATAAAGAATCATTAATTAAATGATGAGGTGAATAGTAATGTAATTTTGAATTATTTAATCTCTCAATTTGATTCTTTAATACCTGATGTGCTCTCTCAATAATTGCTTGTCCCTGAGGATTATAAGGATTCCTGTAGAAAGTTCAATATTAAGTTTTTTGGAGAATTGCAAAAAAGCTTTAGCAGTATATGCTGGAGCATTATCTCTTTTTATCTTTTTTGGCATTCCTAGAACTGAAAACAAGCAGCCAGATGCTGGATAACATCTTTAACTGCTTCATCAGTTCTAGCTGTTGCATTCATAGCATGTGAATAGGTGTCAATAGTTATATGGATGTACACCAAGCTTCCAAAACTAGAAATATGGGTCACATCCATTTACCACAGTACATTAGGCTTTAATCCTCTAGGGTTTACTCCCATTTGAGGAGGAGAATAAACAACTAGACAATGGCTACATTCCTTCAATATTTGTCTTGCCTGTTCCCTAGTGATATTAAACATTCTTTTTAATGCTAAGGCGTTTTGATGATGAATTTGATGATTTTCTTGTGCTAATTCTATGTTATTCATAATTATTTCTTTAGTATAAAAAATCTGCTAATAAATTTCCTTTAGCTAAGGGTCTAGGTAATTTAGAATGTCCTCCAATATGCCCTACAAAAAATTTATGAGGCCCCAGCCCCTTCGTTCCTCCTGCCCACCCCCAGGTCGCCCCTTGAATCAGCTCCTCTCACCAACCAGCCCAGGCAACACCCAGGCTGCCTCTGATTTGCACCAGCCACTTTTTTTCTCCTGCCCGCCTGCCCGCCCAACTGGGACAGGACTTCTCTGGGTCCTCCATCCCTGGAGCCTGGGTGGGTCACTAAGCCAAGTCCAAGGTCCCAGGTGAGGAGTTCTGCCATCACCGTCAGCCCATCTGTCCCTCTGACCCACCGGGGACCCTCGCTTGTGGTCCACAGAGGACACACTGCTACTCAGAATTCAACAGAATCCAAAGAAAACCCAAGCAAAGCTCTAAGAGACAAAGGCCATATATCTGAAATCCTCTAAAATCATACTATCACATGGGAGAGATTCTTCACATCCAGCCCAAAGATGAGTAAACCTCTCCTTCTTTTAATCATACTGCTCCTTGTTAGTATTAATCACTGTAGATTAACTTTTCCATACAGCCACACCAAAAATATATAGAACTCCAGGGATTATACCACTCACCCTCACATATCACCAAGATACTAAATCGTAAAAGTGCACTACCATACTAATATTCACCCCCTGTCTACTTAACCTGACTTAACTGAAGTACTAATGGCCTAATAGCCTCATCTAAGAAATAACAATAACAATAGACAAATGAACCCAACTACAAGGCAAGCTCTAGTAATAACTGCCCAAGAGTAGTAATACCACCTAAATCAGTTCAGTCAAAAACACACAGAAACTGAAAGGTCTTAAGAAACAAAACGACAATGCCCAACTCAAAGTTCAGATCCATGAGAAACAAAACCCAGGAAGACAAATCTCGCATCGAAAGAATTAACCGATAATGATGGATTCCAACCAGAACAAATTCACAGATAATAGCCAAGAAAGACAGACCCAAGATAACGATTTTCAAAGTATGATCATTATCATGATTAATACTATGAAAGAGGAAATCCAGGAGGAGTTAAACAAGCACATCAACCACTTTGAACAGGAACACAACAGGCACTTGGAGGAGTTGAGAAAAACAGTTCAAGAAACAAAAATAGACATAGAGCAGTTAAAACAGTCTCAGGCAGAGTTTAAAATAAAATTAAAAGACAAGTTATCTTCAACTCAAAACTCAACAGAGAGAGAGTCTTGTCAGCAGAACCAATGAAGCAGAAAACAGAATTTCAGATTTGAAGACAAATTTGGAGAATTAACCAACTCAATGGAAGAGGTTCTTAAAGCCAAAAAGATACTTGAGAGGAATATTCAAGAGATATGCGACACCCTGAAGAAACCTAACATGCACATTCATTGAATACCAGAGCAAGAATCTCAAAATACCACACCTGAGGAAATTTTTAAAATTATCATAAATGAAAACTTCCCTCAACTAAAGAATGAGAGGCCCATACTAGTATAGGAGGCATTCCACACTCCAAACAGATATGACCAAAATAGAAACTCGCCATGACAAATAATAGTCAAAACACTCCACATTCGAGAAAAAGAAAAGGTGCTGAGAGCTTTAAGGGAAAAAAAGCCACTTTTAAAGGTAAACTTATTAAAATAACAAATGACTTCTCAATGGAAACAGTAAAAGCAAGAAGAGCTTGGAGAGATGTACTTCAAGTATTAAATGAGCAAAAATGTCAACCCAGACTGATATACCTGGGAAAACTATCTGTCATGATCCAGGGAGAAAGAAAAGTTTACCAGCACAAAGACAACTTGAAGGGATACCTGTGTACCAAACCAGGCCTTTAAAAATTGCTAGAAATGATACTCAAGCTTGAAGAACAAAACAAGTGTATCCAGGAGGACAGAAGAGACATACAATACCAACAAAGCCTAAATGTCAAACAATACATTTACAAAAGCCACTAAACATAAAAAATGTCCAGAATTAAAAATAATTTCTCCATTATAACATTAAATGTCAATGGTATTAACTTACCGATCAAGAGACACAGATTAAAAACTTGGATTAAAAACCACAACCCATCAATCTGCTGCCTTTAGGAAACCCATCTCACCACAAAAGACAGGCACATCCTAAAAAATAAAAGGTTGGTCCAAAATTCTGCAAACTAATGGAACCAAGAAACAGGCAGGGGTAGTCATTATGCTTTCAGACAAAGTGGACTTCAAACCGAAAAAAATCATAAGAGACATAGATGGATACTACATTTTAGTCACAGATACAATTCACCAGGAAGACTTCACAATACTGAACATATATGCACCTAATATGCTCCCCACAATCAATAAGCAAACCCTACAACATCTAAAGCGAGAAATCAACCCCCAAACAATAATTCTTGGGGATTTCTACACTACCCTCTCAACATGGCATAGATCAACAGGCCAAAACATTAACGGAGACACTTTGGAAGTCAACCAAACCCTCAAGGAAATGGACCTTACAAATCTCTATTGAACTTTTCACCCATGCACCAAACAATACACATTTTTCTGAGCAGCACACGGAACTTTCTCCAAAATAGATCACATATTGGGACACAAAATGAATCTCCACATATACAGGAAAGTTGAAATTTTAGCCTGTCCTCTATCAGACCACCATGATATAAAGCTTGACATCCACAACACATTAAACTACAGAAAATACACTAACTCCTGGAAACTTAACAATATGATGCTGAATGAAAACTGGATTCAGGAAGAAATTGAAAAGGAAATTCAAGATTTCCTGAAGATGAATGATGATGAAAATACAAGTTATCAAAATCTTTGGGACACATTGAAAGCTGTCCTAAGAGGTAAGTTCATAGCTCTTAATGACTACATCAAAAAAAAAAATGGAAACATCAGAAATAAATAACTTAACAATGCAGCTTAAAGCTTTAGAGAAACTAGAGCAATCTTATCCCAAAAGCAATAGAAGAGAGGAGATTAGCAAAATAATGGGAGAAATATCTGAAGTTGAGATTAAGAAAATGATACAGAGAATCAACCAGTCAAAAACCTGGTTCTTTGAAAAAATCAATAAGATTGATACACCCCTAGCTAAATTCATCAAAGGCAAGAGAGAAAAAACACAAATCAATAAAATTAGAAATGAAAATGGAGTTATCACTATGGATACCCAAGAAATCCAGAGAAATATAACATCATATTTCAAAAACTTATACTCTGTGAAATTTGACAACACAAAAGAAATGAATGAATTCCTAAGTAAGCACAACTTAACAAAATTAAGTCAGGAAGTTGTGAATCATTTAAATAGTCCTATAACATATGAGGAAATCGATGAAGTAATCTCGAATTTTCCACCAAGAAATGTCCTGGACCAAATGGATTCAGCACAGAGTTCTACCAGACATTTAAAGAGCTAATAACACCAATACTCCTTAAACTGTTCCATCAAATAGCAAAGGAAGGAACACTACCAGATTCTTTCTACGAAGCTAATATCATGTCAATCCAAAAACCTAATAAAGATACACTTAAAAAAGAAAACTATGCCAATCTCTCTGATGAACACAAATGCAAAGATTCTCAACCAAGTCTTAGCAAATCAGATTCAAAAACATATCAAAAAGATAATTCACGGGGATCAAGTAGGCTTTATGCCAGGCACACAAGGTTGGTTCAATGTACGTTCAATAAATGTAATTCATCATATAAACCAGTCCAAAGTCTAAGACCACATGATACTCTCGATAGATGCACAAAAAGCTTTTGACAAGATCCAACACCTTTTATGATCAAAACCCTAGAGACAGTTAGAATTGAAGGAACCTTTGTCAATACAATACAAACTGTCTACAATAAGCCCTAAGCAAGGATTATACTCAATGGGGAAAAACTCGAAGCATTCCCGCTTCGATCAGCAACTACACAAAGCTGTCCACTCTCACCACTTCTTTTCGATACTGTACTTGAAGTCTTAGCTGAAGCCATAAGACAAGAAAGGGACATAAGAGGGATTCAAATCAGCAAGGAAGAAGTCAAGCTATTCCTTTTTGCAGATGACATGATCTTATACCTGAGTGATCCCAAAAACTCCACCAGGAAAGTCCTGGAAGTAATACAGAAGTTGAGCAGGGTAGCAGTTTACAAAGTAAACATATAAAAATCAATGGTCTTCCTACATGCACAGAATGAAAGAAGCAAAAAAGCCCTGAGAGAAACAATCCCATTTACTATAACCCCTAAAAAAATGAAATACCTTGGTATAAACCTAACCAAGGAAGTAAGTGACCTTTACAATGAAAATGTTAAAACCCTAAAGAAAGAAATTACAGAAGACACTAGAAGGTGGAAAGACCTGCATTATTCCTGGATTAGTAGAATCAATACCATAAAAATGACCATCCTACCAAAGGTAATATACAGATACAATGCTATACCAATTAAAATCCCAAAGAAATTCTTTAATGAAGTTGATCAAACAATCTCAAAATTCATATGGAGATACAAAAGACCAAGGATAGCAAAAACAATCCTAAGTAACAAAAGCACTGCTGGAGGTATCACCATACCAAACATTAGTCTATATTGCAAATTCATAATTATAAAGACAGCCTGGTATTGGCTCCAAAATAGACACACAGATCAATGGATAAGGCTTGAAGACCCAGATATAAGCCCACACAATTGCATCCATTTGATCCTTGGGCCCAAAAAATCCAATGGAAAAAGAACAGCCTCTTCAACAAATGTGCTGGCAAAACTGGATCTCCACATGCAGAAGATTAAAACTGTACCCGTACTTGTCACCATGTAAAAGACTTACTTCTAAATGGATCAAGGACCTCAATATAAGGCCAGAGACTATAAAAACCTTAGTTGAAAGGGTAGGGAACTCCCTGGAGCTGATTGGACTAGGCCAACAGTTCCTAATCGGAAATCCAATAGCACAGTCAATGCAACCAACACTCAGAAGATGGGATCTTATGAAAATAAAGAGCTTCTGTTCAGATAAAGAGATTGTAACTTGAGCACAAAGGCAACCACAGAATGGGAGAAAAATCTTCACTAACCATACATCTGATAGAGCTCTATTATCCAGAGTGCACAAAGAACTTAGAAAACTTAACACCAAGGAAACAAATGGCCCAATTAAAAAATGGGCCTTGGAACTTAAAAGAAACTTTACCAAGGACAAAATTATAATGTCTAACAAATATCTGAAAAAATGCTCCACATCCTTAGCCATCAGGGATATGCAAATCAAAACCTCCCTGAGATGTCATCTCACCCTGGTCAGGATGGCAAAAATCCACAATAAAAACAACACCAAATGCTGGAGAGGATGTGGAGAGAGGGTAACTCTCCTACATTGCTGGTGGTTATGCAAGCTCATACAACCACTCTGTGGAGCCATCTGGCGATTATAAAGAAGTTAATGATTGAAATGTCATATGACTCTGCTATTCCACTTTTGGTAATAACCCCCCATACAGCAAAAATTCACCTTGATAGTACATGCATGACTATGTTCATAGCAGCACTGTTTACAATAGCAAAGTCATGGAATCAGCCCAAATGTCCAACATTTGACGAGTGGATAAGGAAAATGTGTTACATTTATACAATGGAATACTACTCAGCCATCAAAAATGATGAATTAATGCAAATTGCCAGGAAATGGATGGAATTAGAAACAATTATATGGAGTGAAGTATTCCAGACACAGAAAATTAAGCACTGTATGTACTCCCTAATAGGTGGCTCCTAGTACCAAACCCACTTAGAGACACACGCAAAGATAAATCTCTGTAATACCTACAGTAATTGCAAAGTTTATAAGCAGGAGAGAAAGGGAAGGGGGGCCCCGCCAGAAACAAGGAGAGAGGGGATCAGGCTACAGCAGAGATAATAGGCCAACATCAAGGACTATAAGTAAGAAATGAGATATCTGGTTAAGCTCACATATTGTCCTTCCTGGTCACCCCCTGGCCAGAGATAAAAAGCTGTTGAAATAGAGTCTTATTATAAGGATAGATTCAAAGGTAGATGGAATGTGTAGAAGACTGCGGAGGGGGGTGGGTCAGTCTCCCATTGCAAAATGGTTACCTTCTGTCTGCCAGACTCTATGCCCTCCCTTTCTGGTAAGATCATACGCCATCAGTTTCTGTTTCTTTAATAAAAGTTAATAGTGGATGAGGAGAAGCATGATGTAATATTTCTCATGTAAAACCTTGTAAGGAAATTTCCCATTGGTCCTCAGTTGCATCAAATAATCTGTTTGCTGTTTATTATAGGGTACTATAATATCAGTTACATCATATCCAAATAAATCTATACTTCTTAATCTCCCTTTACAAATAATTAAGGTCACCATGTAAGGATAAAATGAATTTATTTTAGGTAAGGTGTTTGGCAAATGTGTCCATTCAATAGGACCCCTTTGCTAAATGCATCCAGTAGGAGAATATACTGTTTTTAGTATTATAAGTTGCCAAGGCTGATTATAATTTAATTGAATCAATTTACTATTATTTATAGACTTTTCTACTAATTGCAAAGTTTTCCTTCCTTCTACTGTAAGTTCTCTTCTGGAATTAGGTTTAGAATCTACTTTTAATATATTAAATAATGGATTTAAAACTCCTGTAGTTAATTT
The DNA here is from genome assembly GCA_023101885.1 of Typhlomys cinereus. Lineage (NCBI taxonomy): Eukaryota > Metazoa > Chordata > Mammalia > Rodentia > Platacanthomyidae > Typhlomys > Typhlomys cinereus. The sequence goes on from JALPQD010000726.1 coordinate 162,379, forward strand.
TAAATAAGGTCTAATCCAATTAATATTACCTATTAATTTTTGAAAATCATTTAATGTGATTAATTTATCTTTTCTTATTTCTATACTCTGTGTCCCTATATGATTAGAATGAATAACTCTTCCTAAGAAATTTATTGGAGTATTTAATTGTATCTTTTCATCTGCTATGGTTAATCCAAAATTCTTTAATCATTTTCCCTAATATTTTTTTTTATTTCAGCTCATACAAACTTATTAGGTACACCAGTTCCCTCCCTCCCTCCTCCTCCCCCCCGTACCCTCTGCTCCCCCTCCCCACCCCTCTCCCTCCCCATCCCCCAGTGCCTCCCGCCCCAATTCCCAGAGAGTCCTTTCTTGTGCATGTCTGATTTTCCTCTGGGCCCTCCTCTCCGATGACGTACAAGGACCCAGTGGCCTTTCCCTGAACCCTTTCCTGTGTTCCCCTTAGGTATAGGAACACTGCTGTGGCTGCCAATCCTTTGCCTCCAAGGATCTTGGTGCCTTTAGACTTTGTGAGGTCAACAGTGTGTTGGACAATGCGCAGGGCATGCAAAGTCCAATTATGATTGCTTCAGCCCTAACTAGTATGGAGTATCTTACATATCATTGCTCCTCCCATCCTTTTGCTCTTACACTCTTACCGTCCCCTCTTCCGCAAATTTCCCTGAGCTTCAAGATGGGGAGAGACTAAGCTGGCCTAGTTCTAGGTGGTTGATATAGAGTCTCTGAAGTTCTGGATTGTGGTTTGTTGATTTTCTTTTGCAGTTTTGCTGCAAAAATATGGAACGCTTCACGAATTTGCGTGCCATCCTTGCGCAGGGGCCATGCTAATCTTCTCTGTATCGTTCCAATTTTAGTATATGTGCTGCCGAAGCAAGCACTCCCCTAATATTTTTAAAACCTGTCCTCAATGTTCTTCTGCTAGTAAAATATCATCCCTATAATGAATAATATAAGCTTTTGGATATTTGGTCCTAATTTTTAATAATGCTTGATCTACAAATTTTTGACATAAAGTTGGGTTATTCTGTATGCCTTGAGGCAAAACTTTCCATTGATATCTTTGATATGGTCTTTTTAAATTAGAAGAGGGCACACTAAATGCAAACCTTTTACAATCCAAAGGATTTATTTGAATAGTAAAAAAGCAATCTTTCAAATCAATCACTATTATAAAATATCCTGCAGGTACTGCTACAGAAGAAGGAAGCCCTGGATGTAAGGCTTCAATTGTTTCCATGGTTTTATTTATAGCTCTCAAGTCCTGTAATAATCTCCATTTCCCTGATTTCTTTTTTATAATGAAAACAGGAATATTCCAAGGATTATTAGATTCTTCTAAATGACCTAGCTCTAATTGTTCTTTAACCAATTATTCTATAGCCTGTAATTTTTCATTTGGCAAGGGCCACTGTTCTACCCAAACGGGCTCTGTAGATTTCCACTGTATTTTGTCAGCATACTTATGAACAGTGGTCCCTAGAAAAAAATGCTGCTCCTTTTCATAGGGTTCAGATACAGAAAATACCATTCCCATTTCTCCTAGGATATCTCTACCCCATAAAGAAAAAGGAAGAGAAGTTATAACATATGGTTTAAAGTGTCCCTGCTTATTTTTATCTTTCCAAGTCAATATCTGTGTACTTTTAGCCACATTAGATGCCATTCCTAGTCCTACTAAGGTAGACAAAGTTGTTGTAACAAGCCAAACAGAGGGCCAGTCTTTTCCTGCTATGCATCTGCTTAACAAACTGTCTGATTGGTTGACCTTTCATAGCTGTTGGAATAGCAACTCCCTGCATAACAGAAGGTGAAGCATCTAAACATGCTTTCACATAATCCTGTAATGAGCCAGTTCTTCTAATAGGCCTTATTAAATTTTGACAATAAGTGTTAGCATTCTCATAAGCCAATTGTTTTAATAGTAATTCTGATCCTTCTGATTCAGGCATCATTCTCTGCATAGCTTCTTCTAGTCTAGCTAGGAAATCCTCATATGGTTCTTCATTCTTCTGCCTGATTCCAGCTAAAACTGTGCTTTTTGCTTCTTGAGAAGGTAATTTTCTCCAGGCTGCAACAGCTAATTTTGATATATCCCCCAGAATGGACTTGCTATACGTCATCTGGTTTTGAGGAAGTTGATATTCTCCTCGACCTAATAACATAGACAGAGAGGGTTTCTCACTTCTAGTTCTTTTCATTAAATTTTGTTTTGGCTTGATCCTCATATTCTGTCCTCCATAACACAAATTGTCCTGGCTTCAGTACAGATCAAGCTGTCTTGAACCAGTCATATGGTGACATCCACATACTTCCAATATTTTCTACAAATTGTATAGCATATGGAGAGGATGGTCCAAAATCTTTAACTGCTTGCTTAAGTTCCTTCAATAGTTTAAAAGACAGAGGTTCCCATGTAGGAGCTTCCTCATCTATGGAAAGAAGAGGAAAACAAAACCCTAATTCTCCTACTTGTCTTGCTCCTTTAACTGCTGCCATGTATCCTGTATTTGCAGTCACTTTCTCACTGCTTTTCCTGAATGAGATATAAACCTGGGATTACATGGTAGGGGAGGAGCAGAAGCCATAGCCACTATTTCATCATCTTGATGATACTTATTTGCTTCCTCCTCTAAATCTGTTTCATCTTCTTCATCAAGCCTATCATCCTGTGATGTAGGCTTGAAATTATTCTTCGATATTGTCTCATAATCATTGTCTTTCTTACCCATAGTTAATGGTTGTCCTTCTTCAGACTTAGTTTCCTGAACTAAGCATTCAAATTCTGTCTGTTCATCCATAACGTCCCTAATTTGATTCCATAATGAAAATGCAATTATAGGAACTTCACCAGGACCATTCTGATCATAGAAACATCTCATATCTTTACTTACCTTCTTCCAGGTATCTAGAGAGAGACTGCCTTCCTCTGGAAATCATAGACTAATTTTTTGCACAAAATCCATAAATTCTTTTTTTTAATTTATTTATTTTTCCTCTCATACAAACATAATAAGTACCCCTGTCCCCTCCCTTCCTCTACCCCTTTCTGGACCTCCCTGCTCCCTCCCCCCTTTTCCCCTTCTTTTCCCCCTCCCTCCCTTTCTCCCAGTGCCCTCTCCCCAATCTCTGAAGCATCCTTTAATGTATATATCAAACTTTACTCTGGGTCCTCCTCTCTGATGAGGTGTAAGGACTCAGTGGCATTTCCTAGAACTCTTTCTTGTGCTCCCTTTAAGTATAGGAACACTATTGTGACAATTAATCCCTTGATTCTAAGGATCCTAGTGTCTTTACTCCATGCTACACTTTGAGGGGTCAATGATAAGTTGGTCATTGCGCAGATCATGCAGAATGCTATTATAATTGCTTTGGCCCTAACTTGTGTGGAGTATTTTGCATATAATGACTCCTCCCCATCCTTTTGCTCTTACAGTCTACCGCCTCCTCTTCTGCAAATTTTCCTGAGTTTCAGAATGGGAAGAGATTAGGCAGGCCTGATTCCAGGTGGTTGATATAGAGTCTCTGATGTTCTGAATTATGGTTTGTTGATTTTTTTTCAGTTTTGCTGTTCCTGCAATGCCCTCGGCTCCATCCTGATGAGTATTGGATATCAACCTCCTGACCAGAGATAAAAAGCTGTTAAAATAGGGTCTTATTATAAGGATAGATTCAAAGATAGATGGAATGAGTAGGAAACTCCAGTGAGGGGTGGGTCAGTCTCCCATTGCATAATGGTTACCTTCTATCTGCCAGACTGTATGCCCTCCCTTTCTGGTAAGATCATACCCCATCAGTTGCAAGTGACCAGGAAGGACAATATGTGAGCTTAACCAGATATCTCATTTCTTACTTATAGTCCTTGATGTTGGAATATTATCCTCTCTCCTTGTTTCTGGCAGGGCCCTCCTTCCCCTTCTCTCCTGTTTATAATCTTTGCAATTACTGATTACAGAGATTTATCTTTGAGTGTGTCTCTAAGTGGGTTTGGTATTAGGATCCACCTATTAGGGAGTACATATGGTGCTTAATTTTCTGTGTCTGGGATACTTCACACAATATAATTGTTTCTAATTCCATCCATTTCCAGGCAAATTGCATTAGTTCATCATTTTTAATAGCTGAGTAGTATTCCATTGTATAAATGTATACCACATTTTCCTTATCCACTCATCAACTGTTGGACATTTGGGCTGATTCCATGACTTTGCTATTGTAAACAGTGCTGCTATGAACATGGTCGTGCTTGTGTTATCAAGGTTTATTTTTGCTGCATGGGGGTTTATTCCCAAAAGTGGAAAGGCTGGGTCATATAGCATTTCAATCTTTAACTTCTTTAAGAATCTCCACATGGCTCACCAGAGTGGTTGTATGAGCCTGCATTCCCACCAGCAATGTAGGAGAGTTACCCTCTCTCCACATCCTCTCCAGCATTTGGTGTTGTTTATATTGTGGATTTTTGCCATCCTGAGGGGTGAGATGATACCTCAGGGAGGTTTTGATTTGCATATCCCTGATGGCTAAGGATGTGGAGCATTTTTTAAGATATTTGTTAGACATTTTAATTTCATCCCTGGTAAAGTTTCTTTTAAGTTCCAAGGCCCAATTTTTTTTTTTTAAGTACTGGGCATAAATTTTTTAAAATTATTTATTCAATTGTGCATGTGTGCTGTGCATATGTATCTGTGTGTGTGTGTGTGTGTGTGTGTGTGTGTGTGTGTGTGTGTAGAACCACGGGTGAATTCGGGAACCATCATGGACTGCCTCCACCTCCTCGTTTACTCTGCCCCGGGATTCACAGGCTCTGTCCTACCAGAACCGGAAGCAACTGCCCCCCCCCCCACACTTCCGCTGGCATCTATACGTGGGGTCTAGGATCTGAACTCAGGACCTTCCGCCAGCAAGGCAGAGACTTAACCCCTGAGCCACCTCTCCAGCCCCAAGACCGAATTTTTTAATTGGGCCATTTGTTTCCTTGGTGTTTAGTTTTCTAAGTTCTTGTGCACTCTGGTTAATAGAGCTCTATCAGCTATATGATTAGTGAAGATTTTCTCCCATTCTGTGTGTTGCCCTTCTGCTGGAGTTACAATATCTTTATCTGAACAAAAGCTCTTTAATTTCATAAGATGTCCGGGCCCATGAACCAGCATGAACCCGAATCTACAAACGTGGAAATCTGAAGTCTTGATGTCATCCAAGCCCCCTCTGACCCAAAGCCTGAAACTTTTAATTCCTACCACTCCCACTTCAGATTTCCACCTTTATAGATTCCGGTTCATGCTGGTTCATGGGCCCAGACAAATGGCACCCAAATGAACCAAATTGGTCTGAAGTACGGGGGAACTAACCCAGTATTTAAGGTAAGGAACTTTGGGGAACTCAGCCGGCATATGTAAAAGAGTTGTTTAGACCGAAGCATCAATCAGAGGTTAAAGAAAATTAAGTAAAATGGGACAGGCTTATATAAAGGAGAGACAAATGCTAAAAGCAGAAAAGATAAAGATAGACAAAAAACAATTATTAAGGGTTTTAAATCTTGTTACGGAATTACAGGCCTCTTTTATTGAAGGGAGATTGAATCCTAGAATTTGGGTTCATATAGATCAGAGAAAATTAAGAGGACAAGAAAATGTTCCTCCTGATATAATCCTTAAGTTATGATAAAAAAGAAAAAAATCTGAGATCCTTAAAACAGCTGCTACTCCAGAAAAACTAAAAAACCTCCACTTCTGTGGCTATGGGCAGGAGGATCTCAACTAGGAAAGCAAAAATACAAAACTATTGGCCTTTGAAAATGCAAATGACACTTGTGGAAATGTTAACTGATTGATTTTTGGAGAAAAAAATCAGGCAACTGATTCATTTATTGCTAAAATAAGGTTTCTTAAATAATAATTTGGTTTTGGTACTAAATTTTAAGGTTTAATCTGCTTTCAATAATGTTTTTTATAATCACACTAAGCTGCTGGACTTTAAATGTTAATCTGCCTTTAAAGCTCTCAGGGATAATTTTAAGACAGTTGATGGTAAATCATGTTATTAATGTGTTTGTATGTTTATGTGTTCTGTGTTTATATGTGGTATGTCTTGTGTTCAACGTATTTGTGGCCACTTCAATCCTTTTAATTCATGTTGCGTGCTAATATTTAAATTTTGGCATGCCATTTTTAAATACATGTATGCATACTTAAAAATAAGAACAAATAATTTTGGCAACATCTAAGGCCTTAACTAGTTACGTTTTATATCGATCATAATTGTTTTTCTGACAAATTGTAAGTTTTCTTTCATGAAAAATTTTATTGCTTGGTTTTGATTTTTAATAGGACTACAGATGAAAATGTCATTCTGTTCCTAAAGGCTTTTCTATGTGTTCCTAAAATGGGAAAGTCACTATGATATTGCTTGATTGAACTTGCTAACCCCTCTGACTTCTTTTATAGAATTTTATCCTATCAAATCTAGCAGCCAGGAAAATGTAATTTCATCTAAAAAGTTCATTGGAATTTATTCCTTCTCCTGGTATGTATGAGCTCCCTTTTTTGGGGACAAATCTGCTTTCTAATTACATGCTCCCATGTGTATGCCTACTAAGGTGGAACAAGAATTCAAGCCTGCACTTCAGTCAGAATGCTGGCTTTTTACGTACATCTGAGGAGTGGTCCTAAGGAGGACTAATTCAGATTGTTCCATACAAAGAATCAGACAGATCACCTGGTTTTGGACAGGTTTTAAAATGAGATCTTGGAGATTTACAATAGCCAGAAGAGAAAGGTCTCCAATATATAGATTATTTACAGCTCTTGGCTTTTATACCTTGCAAGCACGTGTTCTTTACTAACTCTTGCTTGTACCCACAGTAAGGCTGCTAAGCTTATTTGGCTTATCCATTATGCCTCCTCAGTTATAATGGCTTAATTCTTTTGTAGATCTTGGATGCTCAATTTATCTGTATTTTGTCTCTTTTAAATGGACCTTGAGGTAATAAAGTCATCTATGCTCAGCAGGAAGTGGCCATAGCGATAGTTGCCCCTCTTCCCTTGAGCAGTTTGGGTCTTCAGAAAGTTTAAGGGGTACAATAGGCAGGTCTAGAACAGCTATGCTGGGATGGGTCTCAAAGTTTTTGAAGGTCTTTGGATTCCTTAAGGCCATCCCCCACAGCTAGAGGCTAGAATTGCCCTAAGGAACACCTCTGAGGAGGAACTGACTCCAGTCCTCCCAGAGATAAGATGGCCAATTTCCCTATGAAGAGATTATGGAGATGAGTTCTCCTCTAGCCCCACCTGGGCCTCAGAGCAACTGGGTTAAGCCCAATGAGAGTTAACCAATGAGAAAAAAGTCAATGTTGAGGCTTGCCCTGATAACAATCTGTAGCATAGCCCCTGGTGGCATTCTAGTACCATTTCTAGTTCCATGCCTGTTTCTCACAGATTCCACGGGTTCTTTCTGGTTGCCCGCTTTTCATGAGTCCTGTTAACATTTGGCATGAGGCTGTTTCCTACAACAAAATTATAATATTGGTTAATAAGTTCTTGAGATATTTCAAAACTTTTAAAAGAGAAGTTTTTGAGGGTAACCTATAGAAATTGGAGACTTTCTTACAACGAAAGTTAAAAGGTTAAAAACAGATAAATAGACTTATGAAGGCTCTATGCAACAACAATATAGCTCATGGATTTGGTAAAGGTTCTACTCAGTATTGATAGCTGCTGAGATTTTATTTTTTAAAGGTTGCTTATCTAAACAAATACACAGGTATTTTCCTGTGACATTGTGTTACTCGTTTATTCCATATTTGATAATGTCCTGATCTCTACAAAATTTTAAAAAACTTTTACTATTTTGTGTTATAACTATACATTTGGCTCTAAAAGATATTAAAGGCCCTTTCACTCCACCCCGCTCCGCCGGTCTGGATGCACACGCGGTCCAGCTGGGCCTCACCCCACAACTCTACACTCCAACCAGAACAAACTCGCGGAAAAAGGCCAAGAAAGCCTGACCCAGGATAACGACTTTGAAAATATGATCATTACCATGTTCAATACTACGAAAGAGGAAATCAGGGAGGAATTACATAATCGAATCAATCCCTTTGAAGAGGAACACAACAGACATTTGGAGGGGATGAGAAAAACAGTGCAAGAAACAAAAACTGGCATAGAGCAGTTAAAACAGACTCAAGCAGAGTTTAAAACTGAGCTACAAGACAAGTTATCTTCAACCCAGAACTATACAGAGAGTCTTATCAACAGAACTAACAAAGCAGAAAACAGAATTTCAGACCTTGAAGATAAACTGGGAGTACTAACCAGCTCAATGGAAGAGGTTGTTAAAGCCAAAAAGATACTTGAGAGAAATATCCAAGAGATATGGGACACCCTGAAGAAGCCTAACATGCGTATTCATGGAATACCAGAGCAAGAATCTCAAAATACCACCTCTGAGGAAATTTTTCAAACGATCGTCAAGGAAAACTTTCCTCATCTAAAAAAAGAGAGGCCCATCCATATACAAGAGGCATTCTGCACCCCAAACAGATACGGTCAAAACAGAAGCATGCCACGGCAAATAATAGTTAAAACACTCCACATTCAAGATAAAGAACTGGTGCTGAGAGCTTCAAGGGAGAAAAAACAAGTCACTTTTAAAGGTAAACCTATTAAAATAACAAATGACTTCTCAGTCGAAACAGTAAAAGCAAGAAGAGCTTGGAGAGACAAACTTCAAGTATTGAATGAGCAAAAATGTCAACCCAGGCTGATTTACCCTGCAAAACTATCAGTCATGATTGAGGGAGAAAGAAAAACTTACCAGCACAAAGACAACTTGAAGGGATACATGTCCACCAAACCAGGCCTTCAAAAAATGTTAGAAATGATACTCAAGCATGAAGAAAAAACAGGCATATCCAGGAGAACAGAAGGCAAATATAACACCATTAAAAGTGAAGCAATATACTTATAAAAACTACTAAACATAATAAATGTCTAGAATTAAAAATAGTTTCTCCATTATAACACTAAATGTTAATGGAATTAATTCACCGATCAAGAGACACAGATTACAAACTTGGATTAAAAATCACAATCCATCAATCTGCTGCCTGCAGGAAACCCATCTGACCACAAAAGACAGGCATGCCCTAAAAATAAAAGGCTGGTCAACAATTCTACAAGGTAATGGAAGCAGAAAACAGGCAGGGGTAGCCATTATGTTATCAGACAAAGTGGACTTCAAACCAAAGAAAATGATAAGAGACACGGATGGATACTACATTTTAGTCACAGGTACAATTCACCAGGAAGACTTCACAATACTGAACATATATGCACCCAATACGGGCCCCTCCACATTCATTAAGAAAGCCCTACAGCGTCTAACGCAAGAAATCAACCCCCAAACGATAATTCTTGGGGACTTCAACACCGCCCTCTCAACATGGGATAGATCAACAGGTCAAAAGCTTAACAGAGACACTTTGGAACTTAATCAAACCCTGAAAGAAATGGACCTTACAGATCTCTATCGAACTTTTCACCCACGCACCAAAGAATACACATTTTTCTCAGCAGCACACAGAACTTTCTCCAAGATAGATCACATATTGGGCCACAAAACGAATCTACACATATACAAGAAAGTTGAAATTCTAACCTGTGCCCTATCAGACCACCACGGCCTAAAGCTGGACATCCACAACACATCAAACAAGAGAAAATACACTAACTCCTGGAAACTTAACAATATGATGCTGAATGAGAACTGGATTCAGGAAGAAATTAAAAAGGAAATTCAAGATTTCCTGAAAGTGAATAATAATGAAAATACAACCTACCAAAATCTCTGGGACACAATTAAAGCTGTCCTAAGAGGTAAGTTCATAGCTCTTAACGCCTACATCAAAAAAATGGAAACATCAGAAATAAACAACTTAACAATACAGCTTAAAGCTTTAGAAAAACTAGAGCAATCTGATCCCAAAAGTAGTAGAAGAGAGGAGATTAGCAAAATAAGGGGAGAAATATCTGAAATCGAGACTAAGAAAATGATAGAAAAAATCAACCAGTCAAAAAGCTTGTTTTTTGAAAAAATCAATAATATTGATACACCCCTAGGTAAATTAACCAAAAGCAAGAGAGAGAGAAAACCCAAATTAACAAAATTAGAAATGAACATGGAGTTATCGCTACGGATACCCAAGAAATCCAGAGAATTATAACATCATATTTCAAAACCTTGTACTCTGTGAAGTTTGACAACACAAAAGAGATGGATGAATTTCTAAGTAAACACAACCACCTAAATTGAATCAGGAAGTTGCGAATTATTTAAATAGTCCTATAACATACAAAGAAATTGAAGAAGTAATCTTGAATCTTCCCACCAAAAAATGTCCTGGGCCAGATGGATTCAGCACAGAATTCTACCAGACATTTAAGGAGTTAATAACACCAATACTCCTTAAACTGTTCCATCAAATAGCAAAGGAAGGAACACTACAGAATTCCTTCTATGAAGCTAATATCGTTTTAATCCCAAAACCTAATAAAGACTCACTTAAAAAAGAAAACTATAGGCCGATCTCTCTGATGAACACAGATGCAAAGATTCTCAACAAAGTTTTAGCAAATTGGATTCAAAAACATATTAAAAAGATTATTCACGGGGACCAAGTAGGCTTCATCCCCGGCACACAATGTTGGTTCAACATACGGAAATCAATAAATGTAATTCATCATGTAAACCAGTCCAAAGTCCAAGACCACATGATACTCTTGATAGATGCAGAAAAAGCTTTTGACAAGATCCAACAGCCTTTTATTATCAAAACGCTAGAGACTGTAGGAATGGAAGGAACCTTTATCAATACAATAAAAGCTGTATACAACAAGCCCACAGCAAGGATTATGCTCAGTGGGGAACAATTGGAAGCATTCCCACTTCGATCAGGAACTAGACAAGGCTGTCCACTCTCACCACTTCTATTCAATATTGTACTTGAAGTCTTAGCTGAAGGTATAAGACAAGAAAGGGACATAAGAGGGATTCAAATCTGCAAGGAAGAAGTCAAGCTATCCCTATTTGCACATGACATGATCTTATACCTGAGGGATCCCAAAAACTCCACCAGGAAGCTCCTGGAACTAATTCAGAAGTTCAGCAGGGTGGCAGGATACAAAATAAATGTGCAAAAATCAGAGGCCTTCCTATATGCCCAGAATGAAAGAAGTGAAAAAGCCTTGAGAGAAACAATCCCATTTACTACAGCCCCCAAAAAATGAAATACCTTGGTGTAAACCTAACCAAGGAGGTAAAAGACCTTTACAATGAAAACTTTCAAACCCTCAAGAAAGAAATTGCAGAAGACACCAGAAGGTGGAAAGACCTCCCATGTTCCTGGATTGGCAGAATCGACATTGTGAAAATGAACATCCTACCAAAGGCAATATACACATTCAATGCTATACCAATTAAAATCCCAAAGCAATTCTTCAAAGAAGTTGACCAAACAATCTCAAAATTCATATGGAGGCATAAAAGACACAGGATAGCAAAGACAATCCTGAGTAACAAAAACACTGCTGGAGGTATTACCATACCGAACCTTAGTCTATATTACAAATCCATAGTTCTAAAAACAGCCTGGTACTGGCTCCAAAATAGACACACAGATCAATGGATAAGGATTGAAGACCCATATATAAGCCCACAAAATTACAGCAATTTGGTCTTTGACAAAGGGGCCCAAAGAATCCAATGGAAAAAAAACAGCATCTTCAACAAATGGTGCTGGCAAAACTGGATCTCCACATGCAGAAGATTAAAGCTGGACCCATACTTGTCACTATGTAGAAGACTTAATTCCAAATCGATCAAGGACCTTGATATCAAGCCAGAGACTATAAAAACCATAGTTGAAAGGATAGGGAACTCCCTTTAGCTGATTGGGCTAGGCCAACATTTCCTAAACAGACATCCAATGGCACAGTCACTGATACCAACTCTCAACAGTTGGGACCTTGTGAAATTAAAGATCTTCTGTTCAGATAAAGAGATTGTAACATAAGCTCAAAGGCAACCCACAGAATGGGAGAAAATCTTCACTAACCATATATCTGCTAGAGCTCTACTGTCCAGAGTGCACAAAGTACTTAGAAAACTAAACATCAAGGAAACCCATGGCCCAATTAAAAAATTGGCCCTGGCGGAAGCGGGGATGGCCTTTGTTCCTGTCCTGGTAGGGCGAAGCCTGTGAATCCCAGGGCAGAAGGAGATGGAGGCGTCCATGGTGGTTCCCGAATTCGTCTGTGGTTCTACACACACAGACACGTGCGCGTGCACACACACATACATATGCACACACACACAATTGAATAAATAATTTAAAAAAATTTTAAAAAAAAGGGCCCTGGAACTTAAAAGAAACTTTACCAGGGATGAAATTAAAATGTCTAACAAATATCTTAAAAAATGCTCCACTTCTTTAGCCATCAGGGAAATGCAAATCAAAACTTCCCTGAGATATCATCTCACCCCGGTCAGGATGGCAAAAATCCACAATACAAACAACAACAAATGCTGCAGAGGATGTGGAGAGAGGGGAACTCTCCTACATTGCTGGTGGGAGTGCAGGCTCATACAGCTACTCTGGCGAGCCGTCTGGAGATTCTTAAAGAAATTAAAGATTGAAATGCCATATGACCCTGCGATTCCACTTTTGGGTATAACCCCCCATACAGCAGAGGTTCGCCTCGATAGCACAAGCACGACTATGTTCATAGCAGCACTGTTTACAATAGCAAAGACATGGAATCAACCCAAATGTCCAACATTTGACGAGTGGATAAGGAAACTGTGGTACATCTATACAATGGAGTACTACTCAGCCATCAAAAATGATGAGTTACTGGAATTTGTCGGGAAATGGATGTCATTAGAAACAATTATATTAAGTGAAGTATCCCAGATCCAGAAAATTAAGCGCCGTATGTACTCCCTAATAGGTGGTTCCTAATACCAACCCAACCAGCCCATCTTGAGACACTCATAGGTAAATCTATGTATTACCTACAGTAATTTCAAGGATTATGAACAGGAGGAATGGGGTTGGAGGGCCACACCAGAAACAAGGAGAGAGGTGACCATGTTACAGTAGAGAAAATAGGCCTCCATCAAGGACTGCAAGAAAGTAATGTGACACCTAGTTAAGTTCACAGACATTCGTTCCTGATCATTTACAACTAAGGGGGTATGAACTCACCAGAAGGGGAGGGCATATAGTCTGGCAGATTAAAAAGTAACCATTTTGCAAATGGGTTATTGACCCTTCCCATTGCCAAATGCCATATGACCCTGCGATTCCACTTTTGGGTATAAGTATTACATCTACCCTTGAATGTGCTCTTATAATAAGACTCCAGTTTAACAGCTTTTTGTCCCTGGCCAGGGGGTGACATACAGTGCCCATCACGATGGAGTGAAGGGCATTGCAGGAGCAACAAAACTGCAAAAGAAAATCAACAAACCACTATCCAGAACTTCAGAGACTCTATATCAACCACCTAGAACTAGGCCAGACTAATCTCTCCCCATCCTGAAGCTCAGGGACATTTGCGGAAGAGGGGGCTGTAAGAGTGTAAGAGCAGAAGGATGGGAGGAGCAATGATTTGCAAGATACTCCACACAAGTTAGGGTCGAAGCAATCATAATTGGACATTGCATGCCCAGCACATGTCCAAGACACTATTGACCTCACAAAGTCTAGCATCTGCTAAAGGCACCAAGATCCTTGGAGGCAAGGGATTGACAGCCACAGTAGTGTTCCTATGCTTAAGGGGAACACAGGTAAGGGTTTAGGGAAATGCCACTGGGTCCTTGTACGTCACTGGAGAGGAGGGCCCAGAGGAGAATCAGGCATGCACAAAAAAGGACCCTGGGAATTGGGGTGGGAGGCACGGGTGGATGGGGCGGGAGGGGTGAGTTGAAGGGGAGCAGGGGGTTCGGGGGGAGGAGGCGGGAGGGAGGGAACTGGTGTACCTAATGAGTTTGTATGAGCTGAAATAATAATAAAAAATGTATTTAAAAAGTTTGTATGTGTGGAAATAAATAAAAAACAATAAACAAGTCAGCCACTGAAAGGCTGAATCCCTTAAGAGGAGAAGGCTTTGTAATTTCCACCTATTGTGTGGATTTTCTTTGTGAAGTAATTGATTTTTTAGTATGTACAAAGCATCCCCAAAACATGTAAAACAGCAAGTATAACATGAAAGAAATAGATGACCATGTTTTTGGAAAATATTGGCCAGGTTAAGGAGCTGAGAAGAATGGCAAAAGAAATTAGTCATTTCCACATCCTCAAACAGGTAAATCATAAGATAATGAAATTGAGGGGATAAGAATCAAAAATGCTGACTGAAAAAGAAATAAATATTCAGATGGCACACAATCAAGGGTTCATGAGTATGAGGTAATGAAGGAGTGACAAATGGCTACAAAGAAGTCATAGGCCATCACAGTCAGAAGCAGGTGATCTATGAATTCAAAAACAGAAAAAGAGATCTGGGAGAGAGAGCTGACATAGGAAATGGCACAATCATCTTTGCTATTGCAGTGGAGATGAAATAGATATCCTCTAAGGACGGAATGGAGAGAAAGAAGTACATTGGGGTGTTGAGGTGTGAGAGCTGAGGACCAGGATGATGAAGAGGCTGTCAAACACTGTGATCAGATACATGGACAGGAACAGTCCTGAGAGGATGTGCTTCTCTTCTGGACCCTCTGAGCATGTCATGAGATAGAATACCTAGATAGCTATTCTTTTCTGCTTCCTTACTGCTGAAAGCCCTTGGGGGGAAAAAGGAAAACTCATTGGAAAATACAACAATATACACCCTTGAATATTTTTTCTTTTTTCCACTCATATAAACTTCATACGTACCCCATTCCTCTCTCTCCCTCTACCCTTTTCTGGATCCTCTTGCTCCGTCCCCCCTTTTCCCCTTCCTTTTCCCCTTCCCTCCCTTTCCCCCCCCATTCCTGGAGCATCCTTTAGTGTGTATGTCAAACTTCTCTCTGGGTCCTACTCTCTGATGAGGTATAAGGACTCAGTAGCATTCCCTAGAGTACTTTTCTGTGTTCCCCTTTAGTATAGGAACACTACTGTGGCTGTAAATGCTCTGCCGCTAAGGATCCTAGTGCCTGTGATCCATGCTAGACTTTGGGGGGGGTGAATGATAGGTTGGACATTAAGCAAGTCATGCAAGTCCTATTATGATTCTTCAGCCCTAACTTGTGTGGAGTATCTTGCATGTCGTATCTCCTTCCCATCTTTAGGCTACTACAATGCGCCCTCTTCTGCAAATTTCCCTGAGCTTTAGGATGGGGAGAGATTAAGCTGGCCTGGTACCAGGTGGTTGATATAGAGTTTCTGATGTTCTGAATTATGGTTTGTTGATTTTTTTTCAGTTTTGCTGCTCCTGTACTGCCCTTAGCTTCATCCTGATGGGTATTGGATATCACCCCCTGGCCAGAGATAAAAGGCTATTTTAATAGAATCTTCTTATAAGAGTAGATTCAAAGGTAGATGAAATAAGAGTAGGAGACTGCAGTGAGTGGGGGATCAGTCTCCCATTTGCAAAATGGTTACCTTCTATTTGCCAGACTCTATGCCCTCTCTTTCTGTTGAGATGTTACCCCATCAGTTGCAAGTGATTAGGAAGGAAAGTCTGAAGCTCAACCAGATGTCTCATTACTTACTTGCAGTCCTTGATGGTGACCTATTTTCTCCAATGTAGCATGATCTCCAATCTCCTTGTGCTGGCAGGGCCATCCTTCCCCTTCCCTTCCATCTATAGTCTTTGCAATTACTGTAGGTATTACAGAGATCCATCTTTGAGTGTGTCTCTAAGTGGGTTTGGTACTAGGATCCACCTATTAAGGAATGCATATGGTACTTAGTTTTCTGTGCCTGGGATACTTCATTCAATATAATTGTTTCTAATTCCATCCATCTCCTGGCAAATCTCATTAATTCATCATTTTTGATGGATGAGTAGTATTCCACTGTATAAATGTACCACCTTTCTCCTTATCCACTCATCAACTGTTGGACATTTGGGTTGATTCCATGACTTTGCTATCATAAACAGTGCTGCTATGAACATGACCGTGCTTGTGCTATCTAGCTGAATTTTTCCTGTATGGGGGATTATTCCCAAAAGTGGAATAGCAGAGTCATTGATCTTTTTTAAGAATCACCAGACGGCTAGCCAGAGTGGTTGTATAAGCCTGCATTCCCACCAGCAATGTAGGAGAGTTCCCTTCTCACCACATTCTCTCCAGTATTTGGTGTTGTTTGTATTGTGGATTTTTGCCATCCTGACTGGAGTGAGATGATATCTGAGGGAGATTTTGATTTGCATTTCCCTGATGGCTAAGGATGTGGAGCATTTTTAAAGATATTTGTTAGACATTTCAATTTCGTCCCTGATGAAGTTTCTTTTGAGTTCCAAGTCCCATTTTTTAATTGGCCCATTTGTTTCCTTGGTGGTTAGTTTTCTAAGTTCTTGTGCACTCTGGATAATAGAGCTCTATCAGATATGTGGTTAAAGAAGATTTTCTACCATTCTGTGGGTTTCCTTTTTGATGGAGTTACTATCTCTTTATCTGAATAGAAGCTCTTTTATTTCCTAAGATCCCATCTGTTGAGTGTTAGTTATAGTGACTATGCTATTGGATTTCTGTTTAAGAACTGTTGGCCTAGTCCAATCAGCTCCAGGGAGTTCCCTACCCTTTCACCAAAGGATTTTATAGTCTGTGGCCTTATATCGGGGTCCGTGATACATTTGGAATTAATTATTGAACATGGTGTAAAGTTCTGGTCCAGTTTTAATTTTCTGCATGTGGATATCCAGTTTTGCCAGCACCATTTCTTGAAGATTCTGTTCTTTTTCCATTGGATATTTTGGGCCTCTTTGTCAAAGATCAAATGGTTTTAGTTGTGTGGGCTTTTATCTGGTTCTCAACCCTTATCTTTGATCTGTGTATCTATTTTGGAGCCAGTGCCAGGCTGTTTTTATTAGTATGGATTTGTAGTATAGACCAAGGTTTGGTATGGTGATACTTCCAGCAATGTTTTTGTTACTCAGGATTATTGTTGCTATCCTGGGTCTTTTGTGCCTCCATATGAATTTTGGGATTGTTTTTCAATTTCTTTAAAGAATTGCTTTGGTATTTTAATTGGTATAGCATTGCATCTGTATATTGCCTTTGGTAGGATGATCAAACTTATGATGTTGATTCTGCCAATCCAGGAACATGGGAGGTCTTTCCACCTCCTGGTGTCTTCTGCAATTTTTTTCTTTAGGGTTTTAAAGTTTTCATTGTAAAGGTCACTTACTTCCTTGGTTATGTTCATACCAAGGTATTTCGATTTTTTAGGGGCTATAGTAAATGGAATTGTTTTTCTCGGGGCTTTTTCACTTCTTTCATTCTGGGCATATAGGAAAGCCACTGATTTTTGTACGTTTATTTTGTATCCTGCCACCCTGCTGAACTCCTGTATTAGTTTGAGGAGCTTTCTGGTGGAGTTTTTAGGATCACTCAGGTATAAGATCATGTCATCTGCAAATAGAAACAGCTTGACTTCTTCCTTGCCAATTTGAATCCCTCTTATGCCCCTTTCTTGTCTTATGGCTGCAGCTAAGACTTCAAGTACAATATTGAATAGAAGTGGTGAGAGCGGACAGCTTTGACTAGTTCATGATTGAAGCAGGTATTTCAAGCTTTTCCCCAATGAGTATAATCCTTGCTTTTGAGTTGTTGTATAAAGCTTTTATTATATAAGATTCCTTCCATTGCAACTGTCTCTAGGGTTTTGATCATAATAGGCTGTTGGATCTTGTCAAAAGCTTTTTCTGCATCTATTGAGAGTATCATGTGGTCTTGAATTTTGAACTGGTTTATATGGTGAATTATGTTTATTGATTTGCATATGTTGAACCAACCTTTTGTGCCTGGGATAAAGCCTACTTGATCTCCATAAATGATCTTTTTGATATGTTTTTGAGTCTGTTTCTTATTACTTTCTTGAGAATCTGCATCTCTGTTCAGTATTGTGAATTCTTCCTGGTGAATTGTGCCTATGACTAAAATGTAGTACCCATTTGTGTCTCTTATGTTTTTTTTAATTTGAAGTCTACTTTGTCTGATAGCATAATGGCTATCACTGCCTGCTTCCTGATTCCATTAGCTTGCAGAATTTTGGACCAGCTTTTTATTTTTAGGATGTGCCTGTTTTTTGTGGTGAGATGAGTGTCCTGAAGGCAGCAGATTGATGGGTTGTGATTTTTAACCCAAGTTTGTAATCTGTGTCTCTTGATTGGTGAGTTAATTCCATTGACATTTCATGTAATAATGGACAAATTATTTTTAATTCTGGACATTTTTTAGTGGCTTTTGTGAGCATATTATTTGACTTTTAGGTTTTGGTAGTATTATATTTTCCTTCTGTCCTCCTGGATACACTTGTTTTTTCCTTCAAGCTTGAGTATCATTTCTAGCATTTTTTGAAGGCCTGGTTTGGTAGAAATGTAAGCCTTCAAGTTGTCTTTGTGCTGGAAAACTTTTCTTTCTCCCTCGATCATTATGGATTGTTTTGCCAGTATATCAGCCTGGGTTGACATTTTTGCTCATTCAATACTTGAAGCACTCTCTCCAAGCTCTTCTTGCTTTTACGGTTTCCATTGAGAAGTCATTTGTTAATTTAATAGTTTTACTTTCAAAAGAGACTTTTTTTTCCCCTTGAAGCTCTCAGCACCTTTTCTTTGTCTTGAATGTGGAGTGTTTTGACTATTATTTGCCTTTGCGATTTTCTATTTTGGTCATATCTGTTTGGAGTGCAGAATACTTCTTGTAGTTGGATGTTCCTCTCATTGTTTAGATGAGGGAAGTTTTATTTATGATAATTTGAAAATTTTTCCTCAGGTGATATTCTTGTTCTGGTGTTCCATGAATGTGCATGTTAGGCTTCTTCAGGGTGTCCCAAAACTCTGGAATATTCTTCTCAAGTATCTCTTTCATGGAGCTGGTTAATTCTCCTGCTTTGTCTTCAAGATCTGAAATTCTACTTTCTGCCTTGTTAGTTTTGCTGATAAGACTGTCCGTTGAGTTCTGGGTTGAAGATAACTTTCTTTTAGCTCAATTTTAAACTCGGCCTGAAACTGTTTTAACTCTTCTATGTCTATTTTTGTTTCTTGAACTGTTTTTCTCAATTCCTCCAAGTGTCTGTTGTGTTCCTGTTCAATGTTGTTGATGCGGTTATTTAACCTTCTGGATTTCTTCTTTCATAGTATTGATCATGGTAATCATCATTGTCATTGTTTGAAAAGTGTTCCCCATAGTCTCATGTGTTTGGCAAAGTCATGACACCTTGAGAGGTAGAGCCTTGCTGGAGGAAGGCAGTCACAAGGGGTAGTTCTTGTGGTGGATTAGTCCCACCCTACCTCTAGGAGAAGTCTGCCTTTGCAGCAAGCATTTTTGCAGCTCTCAGCTTCCAAGATGTTTGCGGTGACTTAGCCTTCTCCAGCTTTGGCCAGCCAGCCATGCCACCTCTGCCATGAGAAACTGCCTCCTCTGGAACCGTAAGCTGAATAAACCTCCCTTTCTCCCTTAAGTTGATTGCTTCTCTAATAACAATAGTAAAGAGTAACTGTTACAGACATTGGTACCAGGAGTTGGGTATTGCTATTAGATTAAGAACAGCTGGTAACACGCAACGTGAATTTTTTTGTGAAGCTGAGAGAAGTTGGTACCCAGCAGTATGGTCAATGCTGTGATTTGGCTAGTGTGCCTTTGGAACTATTTGTTGGCACAAATATGGAGAACTTTGGGACTTTCTGCTGGGAAAGTCATTGCATCTTGGTGAGGGTGCCAAATGGACTTTTCTTGTGATAGCTCAGAGCAGAGCAATACTGTGAGGAAGGCGGGCAGTGGAAGCCCAGCTTGTGATAGTCCAGAGGGGAATAGAGACTGTGTTTGCAACTGGAAGAGTGACACATGGAGCCATGTGTTGGCTGAGAGTTTAGTGAAGTTTTTGTCTCGTCCTGAAAACTTGCCTGAAGTTTAACTAGAGCGCTTGGCAGAGGTGTCAACTTGACTGTTGAGGGTTTGAGCTCTGGGCACAGTTGTAGAGAGTTGATGGTTGAATTAAGCCCAGAGCAAACCTGAAGAAGATTGTCTAGCTGATGGGGAAGACCAAGTGCATCGTAGGTGAGATTAGGCCCTGGATAAGTCACAGAGAGCTGGTTGAGAGAGTTGGCATCCTTCTGTTCACTTGGCCAGACATGCTGGTCTGGCAAGTAAGGATTGTCCATCTTTCAGCCGTTATATAGTGATGGTGTGGTCAGTTCCCTCGGCCCTGGTGTTGGTGCGTGGTCTGCCTTCAAGCTGGTCTGAGAACTGTAACCAGACTGTCATAAGAAAGTAAGCTGTGTGATGGTCATTTATCAGCAACCATGCAGGTAGACTGCAATAATCATGCTTTGAAAGTCATTATCTTGGGCCTGGCTTTCTTGGCTATTTTCTGTGAATTTGTTTTGGTTAGAATCTATCATTATGGGGTTAATTCTTTCAGTGGGAGACTTGCCTTCTTGGATTTTGGGCATCGTTGTTTCGTCTTTTTCAGACCTTTCAGTTTCTGTGTGTTTTTGACTGAACTGATTAAGTTGGTATTACTACTCTTAGGCAGTTATTACTAGTGTTTGCCTTAGAGTTGAGTACATTTGTCTGTTGTTATTGTTAATTCCTAAATGATGCTATTAGACTGTTAGTTCATCAACTAAGTCACGTGAACTAAGGGGTGAATATTAGTATGGTAGTTCACTTTTATCATTTAGTACCTTAGTGATAAGTGAGGGTGAGTGGTATAATCCCTGAAGTTGTATATGTGGCTATATGGAAAAGTTAATCTGCAGTGATTAATAGTTGAAAAGAGTAGGATGGTAAAAAGGGGGTTTACTTGTCTTTGGGCCAGATGTGAAGAGTCTCTCCCATGTGATAAGAAGATTTTGGACGACTTCAGTTGTGTGACCTTTGTCCCCCAGAGCTTTGCTTGAGTTTCCTTTGGGCTCTGTTGAATTCTGAGGAGCAGTGTGTCCTCCCTGCACTGTGAGCGAGGGTTCCCAGTGGAAAGAGGTGCAGAGTGGCTGATGGCAATGGCTGAGCTCTTCACCTGGGCCCTCGGGTGTGACCTGCCCAAGCTCCAGGCAGCCTGGGTGTTGCTCAGACTGGCTGGTAGGGGGAGCTTGGAGGAGTGGGTTTCACCTGGGGGCTGGTGGAACTTACCTGGGAAGGAGGAGTGAAAGTGTGCCTCCTGCCCCAAGTGGCAGAAGGGGCAGATGGGGCATTGTCATTTTTGAAGGATGGTATATCATAACCCCTTTTCCTATCTTCTGAATCTTGCTGCTCACTATTCTGCAAAACTCCTTGAGCCTTTACACATAGCATATATGCCATATAATTCATAAATAGGATGCTTGTTTACCACACATGGGGTCTCTATTAAATATTCAACACAGATTTTTTTTTTGCATTTTTTTTATTTTTTAACCTTTTTGTTTTTGGAGACAGGGTTTCCCAATATAGCCCATTCTTTCCAAGAACTGCCAATTCTTAAGCTTTAGCATCCCACATGCCAGGATCACAAGAATATGTCACCATACTGAGCTTAAGTGTTCCTTTTAAACTGTAGTGATCTAAACCTTTTAATTTGCGATTATATGTCTCTGGAGCTTAAAGTTAAAACTACTTAATGATAGACATAATTTTTTTCAGTCACTGAAAAATGCCACCTCACTATGGCATTTGGTATGGAGCTAGAAACTGCCAACCTGAGGTCAACTTTGATCTTGCATTAGGTTGGTTTGTACTGATGTTTTTGCACAAATTTTGTTCTCAACTATTTCATACATACAGATAGGTAGATAGATAGATAGATAGATAGATAGATAGATAGATAGATAGATAATATACTCCAATTTCAACAAAGGTAATTATTTCTAAGACATCTTCATTTATAAACAAAATATAGACTGGAGAATCAGAAATAAGATGGAATATTGTTTAATTTAAATTAAACAATTTTAATTAATTAAAAATCAGTAAAATTTAATAAGGAATCCGATATACTCTGATACATTCTGTATAGCCAAAGATAAAAATTTCACATTCTTTAATTACAGAAATAGTTTGCATTTTTTGCATGTGTGCCTGCGTGTATTTCTGTGTGTAGCAGATGGCACTTTGTGTGTATGTGAGGCCTCAAGGGTGATTTTGAGAATCACCTGGATTGCTTCTATCTCCCATTTGCTCTGTAGTTTTCCAGGCTTTGCCTTCCAGGATCAGAAGCACAGGCCAATGCCATTTCTGCTTGGTATATTTATTTGGGATTTGGGATCCTTATTAAGAATCTTCTGCTTGCGAGGCAGAAGCTTAATTCCTGAGCCATCTCTCAGGCCTTATATTCTTATCTTCCTACATTGATAAGCTAGTTGTCAAATGTATCCTCATAGAAAATTTGTATATATTTCAAATGAACTAATGAGACCTCTGTCAAAAACAATAAGGTCATTGTTCAAAATCACCCACATTATCTTACTTTCCAGACATAGCATTAAAAAATACCTCAGAAGCTTGAAATATAGCTCAAATATTAAAGCCTTTGCTTCACAAGCAAAAGGACCTAAATTTGGAGCATGCAAAAACACTAGGCAGAAATTGCTTTGTCCTGCACTTCCAACACTGAAAGTTAGAGTCTGGGAAGCCATACAGCAAAACAAAAAGAAGGTAGAATAATACAGGATAATGAAAGTCACCCATGGGTCTCCATGAGCAAACAATGTCTTCTATAGACATGTACACACACACACACACACACATATATACACAAATGTGTATGACAACACCTATACATTTAAAAAACTTAGTATGTCAAATAATGACACCCTTATGACTTAACACAAAGAATACTCATTTGTAAAGGGAATATCATTTCATTTGGTTCTTGTGAAGGAGAAACTGCCTTTGGAAAAACTCAGAAAAGCAACATTTTAGCCTATGCCATTGACCTGTATATAAGGAGATGGAGTATGCATCTCTCTATTTCTCAGAGTTCATAATGCTAAATAGAAACAGACAAACTAAAGCAATCTTCACAGCATATGTAGCATGAAAGCAAAATACTGGCTATGGTAAATGTTGACACTGATCTGAGAAAGAGAGAGAGAAAATCCACACTGTAAAAACAGGAAATTATTGGAAAAACTGCCTGAAAACTATACTAGAAAGGATGAAGTTCTACAATGGCACTCAGTTAGAGATAGAAGGCCTTTCTGTTCTCCTCTTTTTAAAAATATGTTGTCAATGCCAAATAATAGAAATTATGTGAATCCAACAAGCGACCATGTATTCACAAATGTAAGTCAGAAGGAAGAGAAAGAGGAAAAATATGAATACACATTCATGCTGTGGTACAATATGGGCTTCTGAGAATGAAATTAAGGGTTTTCATGTTGGTAAGCTGGCACTTTCCCTATTTATTTACCTCATCAACCTTTGGAAACTTCTTTTTAAGCAAACTCTTTATTCTTTTATTCAGGCATAAAAATTTATGCTTTTTATGAAACAGTGTATTAATGTAGATTTAATAAATGGATATTTAGACACATGTGTCCCTGATATGAACACAATGAAAACACACAAAATGAAAGGCATGTTGTTACTGGAAAAGAACTGGTGTCATGTGATGGTTGCTAGCTCATCAATGTGCAGCTACAGTGCACAGAGATCATAATCAGTCATACTTGACAATAAAAATATATTTTGCACATTTGCACTTGCTGATTAGATTTTTATTCCTTGACAATTCAATAAATGTATAAAATAAACTTAGTTAATTTTTACCTGTATTTCTAGATCTCATCTCCCTCTTTTGAACACCTAAATCATTCTCGTAATCTTGTGCATGTGACATTCATTGAGTTTTGTGGTTTGCTAACATTGGCATGAGCCTGGGCACTTGCTGGGACATGGACGTTACATTAGTGGGTATTCCAATGAAGAAAATAATTCCCAATCTGTCTGCTGGTATTCAACTTCAGTAGTCTCTCAAGGAAGTGTGGTGCCTCTTAGAGTCTTCCCTCTTTCATAATTAAATAGTGGCAGGCCAAATCTTGTGCAGGTATTATGAACATATAACAATAGCTACAATAAGTTCAATGGTAGGAAATTAAGTTTAATGAAAAAAGTAAGAACTAAAACAAGGAGATGGAGAGGAAGGAGAAGGAGAAGAGAAGGAACATGGAAAAGGCAAAAAAGGGAAGAAAAATCAAGGTAAAATGAAAATCTAAAGAGTAAAGAAAAGGAAGAGGAGGAGAAGAGACATGGTGTATACAGAAAAGAATTCTTCAATTCAATGTTCACCACAAGTTCTACTCAGAAGGAAGCTTATGTAGACAATTCACCAATTGATTTCTTGTTTTCTTAGTTTCTAAATGAACTCATCCAGCTCTGAAGTAGCCTGAGAGATTTAATCACCCACTTTTCTCCTAACAAGTGAGAGTAACCTCTTCAGGAGTGAAATTTAAGTACAGGAGATAAAAACTGATAGGCAGTTTAGGGTTTGAGCCATCAAAGGCAACAGTTCTACTTTTGTCCTTTGGCGAAAGCAAAAACATCCATAATTTTTTTCTTTCAGTGTAATCTCTACTCCAAAGTAACCCCTAAAGGTCCATTCTAAACTCTATTAAACATTCAAAATTTTATTTCCATTTCCAATGAGATATGTGTGGGGGTTTCCAGCTCTCCCCTCGACCGCCGTCCCACAGCAGTAAAGGGAAACCCTGCCCCACAAGACCGACCGGGAGAGGTAAGGTCGCAGGGTGGAGAACACACACACACTCACCCAGGAGTTCTGTCTAAGCAGGAACTGATTTATTGTGTCAGACAGGCACTTATATAGAGTTGGAGGAAGGGGTGGAGATATAGGGGTGGAACAAGGCGTAAGGGCCAATAAGGTGTCACCACGGAAGCAATAACTAGGCAGAGGCTATTTTTCCCAGGATGTGCTGAGTCACCCTGATGCAGAAGTTGCAGGTCAGAGACTGGCCACCAAACTTTAGTCAGGCTTAGGAAGTTCCACAAGGTCTCAGGCCCAGGCTCCATGTGGCCCAACAATATACATCATAAAATATTAGCCATTATTACCATTTTGCTTATCTTTCCACATAAAACATTTTGAGCATTTTAAAGTGACCCAGATTCCTCCACCCTCAATCTTACCGATGGCCATTCTGCATAGAATGATGAGAAATTCATATCTCCATGTGACAGAAAGTGTCAATAAGGAGGCTTTCACAGTTGTGGGAGTTCAGTTTTTGTAAACTTCCCTACCTTTCTCTTCAATGGGACCTACTATCATACAACACTAGTGTGGAGTTTTTCAGGTTGTTCCTTATTTCCTTTTTCCTCAGGCTGTAGATGAAGGGATTCAGCATGGAGGTTACCATAATGTACATCACTGATGCTACCATATTACTTCTGGAAGAATGGGACAGAGTTGAACCAAAGTACTCATCAAGTCCAGTTCCATAAATAAGCAAACCAAAGAGAGGTGAGACCCACAGGTGGAGAAGGCTTTCCACCTCCCATCTGAGGACTTGATGCTCAGAACAGGAAACTATTTTACAGTAAGAGAAAAGTATTCCTCATAAAGGAAAGCCACCAAGTACTACAGGAATAAAATACATGACTATGTTACCACTGAATGTGTGAACACAGGTGAGATTAAGGATTTGAGAGGTATGATAGAAGAAATGAGCAATTTCCACATTTTTAAAGCAGGTGAGTTGCAAGATGATCCAATTATGTAACAAAGATTTAATAAGGCTGGCTACGAATGACACTAAAACTAAGATCTCGCAGAACTGAGGATTCCTAATGGTGGTATAGCTGAGAGGGTGGCAGATGGCAGCAAATTGATCATAGGCCATCACAGTCAGAAGCATACTGTTCATGTATGCCAAAGTGTTAAAAAAAAGACATCTGAGCAAGGCAGCTCACATAGGAGATGACTCTATTGTGGGTCTGTATGTCCACAATCATCTTGGGGACTATGGTGGAGACAAAGCAGACAGAATGGAGAGGAAGAAGTACATGGGGGTGTGAAGGTGGGAGTCAGAGCTGAGAGCCAGAATGATGAGCATGTTCCCAACCACAGTGACTAGGTAAATGGACAGGAACAGTCCAAAGAGGACAGGCTGAAGTTCTGGATCCTCTCAGAGTGCCAAGAGATGAAATTCTGAGATTTATTTCTTCCATATTCATCAGAACCCTTTTGCAAAATAATAATAATAATTATATGGAAAATTAATCAAATATAGAATCACCTAGCAGCCACAATAGCCTCAGTGCAAGCACATACATGTATCAACATTTGAGTTCTCTATCACTGCAGCAAGAAATCTTCCACTGTGATAAACCCAGTTTTGTTGGAATGCTTTCATTCCTGCTTTCTGTATTGTGCTGCATCTGTAACTTATACACACCTAGTTTACCTACATTCCTATAAACCTTGATAAAGGGCAATGTATTTTAGACATAGCAAATTCAAAATCAAGGTGAAATACAGCATGCTTTAATAAAAAAGGAAAAAAAAATAACACCATATACCTTTCAGAAAGCAAACAATCCTATTTTAAAGGAACAGAGAAAGCTGGCTTGTTTTATTGTCAGAAGTGATACCATTCCCCCATGATGGCGAATATTTAAAACAACATTTCATAAGAGCTTGAGCTGCATTATATGAATGATGTGCTAAAGCTAATATATAAAGAAGTTTTTCATAATGTCATTTTAGTCATAATACTGAGGAGACTCTGGCAGGAGGAGAAAGCAGGAGGACTAATAGTGAAGAGGAAAAAGAAGGGAACATATGGGAGGGGATGTGCTCAAGAAGCATGAGAGGGTAATGGGAGAGATTATGGACAAGACAAACAGCATAATTGAAGAAAACACCACTACTGATCTCATCTTTTGTATAATAGATATAAACTTATAATTAAAAAATAAATAGTCATCACATTAAGAAAATTTTCCTTGGGGCTGGAGAGATGACTCAGGGGATAAGTCTTTTACTTACAAGCAAAAGGACCTGAATTTGGAACTCATATCCTATGTAAAGACCACTGGTCAGAAATAACAATGGCCTTTACTTCCTGCCTTAGAGGGCAGAGCCTGGAAAACCCAAGAAGAAAACAAAAAGGATTTAGAGCAATCCAGGTTGATTCATGAAGTTACCCTTGAGTCTCTAAAGGCACAAGCAGTGCCCTCTCCTATACATACCCACATATCCACACGCCATCATACACATATATACCAATACCTAATCATGAAATAGAAAAGGTTCTAAGGTGCCCCAGGCTATATATATAAGACCCTGTCTCAATAGACAAAAATGAAGTTAGTTATTTATGGTAATAATACATTGCTGGAACTTTTCATTACTCTCTAATTTCATGACTTTTCTTTTATAGTGGATTAAAAATCTCACATAAATATTTTTCACATTTTAAAAAATTATTTGATACATAGCTCCCATCATTGGTTTTGGTGAGCTTCAAACTTTCATTAAATTTTCTAAGATAACTGTATCCAGTCTTCTGGCATATATCATCATAAATATCACAATGATGTGTATTTTTCCTTATCATTATAAAAAAGGAGAGAGGGAGGAAGAGAAAAGAAATGGGGGACAGAAAGGGAGAAGAGAGGGAGAGGGAGGAGAGGGAGCAGGGGAAAGGGTAGAAAGGAGGAGAGGATATCTATTCATTGAGCTTGTATAACTAGGTAAAATGATATTATAAGTAATAATAATTATGAAAATTTACTCCCTTTCCCCACCCCGCTCCGCCGGTCGGGACGCGCGTGCGGTCCAGCCCGGCCTTCACCCGCCACCTAGGTAAGATCCGCCCATGCCCGCCCACCAGAACCCCATGTCAGCCCAAAGGGACCCAGCTCCTAACCCCACCATCCAGCCAGAGCCGCGCATAGGGCCGAGGGACGAGGAGGACCTCCCCCTGCGCCCGGGCCCCGCCCCAGCTCCCCTCAGGTTAAATAGCTCCACGCCAACACTCCCATCCTCCCTTCCCCACTCCTCTCCTCCTGCCGGGACGAGCGCGCGGTCCAGCCGGGCCTCATCCACAATCTAGGTAAGCTCTGTCCTAGTCCACCCCCAGAACCCCAGGCCAAATAATTCAGGTTAGTGAAATTGAAAGATATTAAGAGTTAAAACGACAATGCCAAAGTCAAAGTGCAAATCCATGAGAAGCAACACTCAAGTAAACAAATTTCCCAATGAAGAAATTAATCCCATAATGTTAGACTCCAACCAGAACAAACCCACGGAAAAAGGCCAAGAAAGCCTGACCCAGGATAATGACTTTCAAAATATGATCATTACCATGTTCAATACTATGAAAGAGGAAATCCGGGAGGAATTAAATAATCGAATCAATCGCTTTGAAGAGGAACACAACAGACATTTGGAGGAGTTGAGAAAAACAGTGCAAGAAACAAAAACTGTCATAGAGCAGTTAAAACAGACTCAAGCAGAGTTTAAAACTGAGCTACAAGACAAGTTATCTTCAACCCAGAACTCCACAGAGAGTCTTATCAACAGAACTAATGAAGCAGAAAACAGAATTTGCTAAAACTTTGTTGAATATCTTTGCGTCTTTGTTCATCAGCAAGATCGGCCTACAGTTTTCTTTTTTAAGTGAGTCTTTATTAGGTTTTGGGATGAAAACGATATTAGCTTCATAGAAGGAGTTTGGTAGTGTTCCTTCCTTTGCTATTTGATGGAACAGTTTAAGGAGTATTGGTGTTATTAACTCCTTAAATGTCTGGTAGAACGCTGTGCTGAATCCATCTGGTCCAGGACATTTTTTTGGTGGGAAGATTCAAGATTACTTCCTCAATTTCCTTATATGTTATAGGACACTTTAAATCATTCACAACTTCCTGATTCAATTTAGGTAAGTTGTGTTTACTTAGAAATTCATCCATCTCTTTTGTGTTGTCAAACTTCACAGAGTATAAGTTTTTGAAATATGATGTTATAATTCTCTGGATTTCATGGGTATCAGTAGTGATAACTCCATGTTCATTTCTGATTTTGTTAATTTGTGTTTTCGCTCTCCTGCTTTTGGTTAATTTAGCTAGGAGTGTATCAGTTTTATTGATTTTTTCACAGACTCAGCTTTTTGACTGCCAGCTCAATGGAATAGGTGGTTAAAGCCAAAAAGATACTTGAGAGAAATATCCAGGAGATATGGGACACCCTGAAGAAGCCTAACATGCGTATTCATGGAATACCAGAGCAAGAATCTCAAAATACCACCCCTGAGGAAATTTTTCAAATGATCATCAAGGAAAACTTTCCTCATCTAAAAAAAGAGAGGCCCATCCATATACAAGAGGCATTCCGCACCCCAAACAGATACGACTAAAACAGAAGCTCACCACAGCAAATAATAGTTAAAATACTCCACATTCAAGATAAAGAACTGGTCCTGAGAGCTTCAAGGGAGAAAAAACAAGTCACTTTTAAAGGTAAACCTATTAAAATAACAAATGACTTCTCAGTCAAAACAGTAAAAGCAAGAAGAGCTTGGAGAGACATACTTCAAGTATTGAATGAGCAAAATTGTCAACCCAGGCTGATTTACCCTGAAAAACTATCAGTCATGATCGAGGGAGAAAGAAAAATCTTCCAGCACAAAGACAACTTGAAGGGATACATGTCCACCAAACCAGGCCTTCAAAAAATGCTAGGAATGATACTCAAGTTTTAAGAAAAAAACAGGCATATCCAAAAGAACAGAAGGGAAGTATAACACCATTAAAAGCGAAGCAATATACTTATAAATACTACTAAACATAATAAATGTCTGGAATTAAAAATAGTTTCTCCATTATAACACTAAATGTTAATGGAATTAATTCACCGATCAAGAGACACAGATTACAAACTTGGATCAAAAATCACAATCTGCTGCCTGCAGGAAACCCATCTCACCACAAAAGATAGGCACACTCTAAAAATAAGAGGCTGGTCAACAATTCTACAAGCAAATGGAAGCAGAAAACAGGCAGGGGTAGCCATTATGCTATCAGACAAAGTGGACTTCAAACCAAAGAAAATTATAAGAGACACGGATGGATACTACATTTTAGTCACAGGTACAATTCACCAGGAAGACTTCACAATACTGAACATATATGCGCCCAATACGGGCCCCTCCACATTCATTAAGAAAACCCTACAGCGTCTAAAGCAAGAAATCAACCCCCAAACGATAATTCTTGGGGACTTCAACACCGCCCTCTCAACATGGGATATATCAACAGGTCAAAAGCTTAACAGAGACACTTTGGAACTTAATAAAATCCTTAAAGAAATGGACCTTACAGATCTCTATTGAACTTTTCACCCACACACCAAAGAATACACATTTTTCTCAGGAGCACACGGAACTTTCTCCAAAATAGATCACATATTGGGCCACAAAATGAATCTACACATATACAAAAAAGTGGAAATTCTAACCTGTGCCCTATCAGACCACCACAGCCTAAAGCTGGACATCCACAACACATGAAACAAGAGAAAATACACTAACTCCTGGAAACTTAACAATATGATGCTGGATGAGAACTGGATTCAGGAAGAAATTAAAAAGGAAATTCAAGATTTCCTGAAAGTGAATGATAATGAAAATACAAGTTACCAAAATCTCTGGGACACAATGAAAGCTGTTCTAAGAGGTAAGTTCATAGCTCTTAATGCCTACATAAAAAAAAAAAATGGAAACATCAGAAATAAACAACTTAACAATGCAGCTTAAAGCTTTAGAGAAACTAGAGCAATCTGATCCCAAAAGTAGTAGAAGAGAGGAGATTAGTAAAATAAGGGGAGAAATATCTGAAATCGAGACTAAGAAAACGATAGAAAAAATCAACCAGTCAAAAAGCTGGTTCATTGAAAAAATCAATAAGATTGATACACCCTTAACTAAATTAACCAAAAGCAAGAGAGAGAAAACCCAAAATAACAAAATTAGAAATGAACAAGGAGTTATCACTACTGATACCCAAGAAATCCAGAGAATTATAACATCATATTTCAAAAATTGTACTCTGTGAAGTTTGACAACACAAAAGAGATGGATGAATTTCTAAGTAAACGCAACCTACTTAAATTGAATCAGGAAGTTGTGAATTATTTAAATAGTCCTATAACATACAAGGAAATTGAAGAAGTAATCTCGAATCTTCCCACCAAAAAATGTCCTGGGCCAGATGGATTCAGCACAGAATTCTACCAGACATTTAAGGAGTTAATAACACCAATACTCCTTAAACTGTTCCATCAAATAGCAAAGGAAGGAACACTGCCAAATTCCTTCTATGAAGCTAATATCGTTTTAATCCCAAAACCTAATAAAGATTCACTTAAAAAAGAAAACTATAGGCCGATCTCTCTGATGAACACAGATGCAAAGATTCTCAACAAAGTCTTAGCAAATCGGATTCAAAAACATATCAAAAAGATCATTCACGGGGACCAAGTAGGCTTCATCCCTGGCACACAAGGTTGGTTCAACATACGCAAGTCAATAAATATAATTCATCATGTAAACCAGACCAAAGACCAAGACCACATGATACTCTCGATAGATGCAGAAAAAGCCTTTGACAAGATCCAACAGCCTTTTATGATCAAAACGCTAGAGACTGTAGGAATGAAAGGAACCTTTATCAATATAATAAAAGCTGTATACAAGAAGCCCACAGCAAGGATTATGCTCAGTGGGGAACAATTGGAAGCATTCCCACTTCGATCAGGAACTAGACAAGGCTGTCCACTCTCACCACTTCTATTCAATATTGTACTTGAAGTCTTAGCTGAAGCCATAAGACAAAAAAGGGACATAAGAGGGATTCAACTCGGCAAGGAAGAAGTCAAGCTATCCCTATTTGCAGATGACATGATCTTATACCTGAGTGATCCCAAAAACTCCACCAGGAAGCTCCTGGAACTAATTGAGAAGTTCAGCAGGGTGGCAGGATACAAAATAAATGTGCAAAAATCAGAGGCCTTCCTATATGCCCAGAATGAAAGAAGTGAAAAAGCCTTGAGAGAAACCATCCCATTTACTATAACCCCTAAAAAACTGAAATACCTTGGTATAAACCTAACCAAGGAGGTAAACGACCTTTACAATGAATACTTTAAAACCCTAAAGAAAGAAATAGCAGAAGACACCAGAAGGTAGAAAGACCTCCCATGTTCATGGATTGGTAGAATCAACATTGTAAAAATGAACATCCTACCAAAGGCAATATACACATTCAATGCTATACCAATCAAAATACCAAAGCAATTCTTTAAAGAAGTTGACCAAACAATCTCAAAATTCATATGGAGGCACAAAAGACCCAGGATAGCAAAGACAATCCTGAGTAACAAAAACACAGCTGGAGGTATTACCATACCGAACTTTAGTCTATATTACAAATCCATAGTTATAAAAACTGCCTGGTACTGGCTCCAAAATAGACACACAGATCAATGGATAAGGATTGAAGACCCAGATATAAGCCCACAAAGTTACAGCCATTTGTTCTTTGACAAAGGGGCCCAAAGAATCCAATGGAAAAAGAACAGCATCTTCAACAAATGGTGCTGGCAAAACTGGATCTCCACATGCAGAAGATTAAAGCTGGACCCGTACTTGTCACCATGTACAAGACTTAATTCCAAATGTATCAAGGACCTTGATTTAAGGCCAGAGACTTTAAAAACCATAGTTGAAAGGATAGGGAACTCCCTCGAGCTGATTGGGCTAGGCCAACATTTCCTAAACAGATATCCAATGGCACAGTCACTGCTACCAACTCTCAACAGTTGGGATCTTGTGAAATTAAAGAGCTTCTGTTCAGATAAAGAGATTGTAACACAAGCTCAAAGGCAACCCACAGAATGGGAGAAAATCTTCACTAACCACATATCTGACAGAGCTCTACTGTGCAGAGTGCACAAAGAACTTAGAAAACTAAACTCCAAGGAAAACACTGGCCCAATTAAAAAATGGGCCCTGGAACTTCAAAGAAACTTTACCAGGGATGAAATTAAAATGTCTAACAAATATCTTAAAAAATGCTCCACTTCCTTCGCCATCAGGGAAATGCAAATCAAAACTTCCCTGAGATATCATCTCACCCCGGTCAGGATGGCAAAAATCCACAATACAAACAACGACAAATGCTGGAGAGGATGTGGAGAGAGGGGAACTCTCCTACACTGCTAATGAGAATGCAGGCTCATACAGCCACTCTGGCAAGCCGTCTGGAGATTCTTAAAGAAACTAAAGATTGAAATGCCATATGACCCTGCTATCCCACTTTTGGGAATAATCCCCCATGCAGCAGAGGTTCGCCTCGATAGCACAAGCTCGACCATGTTCATAGCAGCACTGTTTACAATAGCAAAGTCATGGAATCAACCTAAATGTCCAACAGTTGACGAGTGGATAAGGAAACTGTGGTACATCTATACAATGGAGTACTACTCAGCCATCAAAAATGATGAATTACTGGAATTTGCTGGGGAATGGATGTCATTAGAAACAATTATATTAAGTGAAGTATCCCAAACCCAGAATATTAAGCGCCGTATGTACTCCCTAATAGGTGGCTCCTAGTACCAAACTCACCCAGCCCACATTGAGACACTCAAAAGTAAACCTATGTAATGCAGTAATTGCAAGGATTATGAACAAGAGAGATGGGGTAGGAGGGCCAAACCAGAAACAAGGAGAGAGGGGACCATGTTACAGCAGAGAAAATAGGCCTCCATCAAGGTCTGCAAGTAAGTAATGAGAAACCTGTTTAAGTTCACAGACGTTCTTTCCTGATCTCACCAGAAGGGGAGGGCATATAGTCTAGCAGATAAAAAGTAATCATTTTGCAAATGGGTGATGGACCCCTCCTTCACTGAGGTTTCCTACTCTTATTACATCTACCCTTGAATGTGCTCTTATAACAAGACTCCAGTTTAACAGCTTTTTGTCTCTGGCCAGGGGGTGACATACAGTGCCCAGCAGAATGGAGTGAAGGGCATTGCAGGAGCAGCAAATCTGCAAAAGAAAATCAACAAACCACAATCCGGAACTTCAGAGACTCTATATCAATCACATAGAACTTGGCCAGCCTAATCTCTCCCCATCCTGGAGCTCAGGGACATTTGCAGAAGAGGGGGAGGTAAGATTGTAAGAGCAAAAGGATGAAAGGAGCAACGATTTGCAAGATTCTCAACAATAGTTGGGGCCAAAGCAATCATAATGGGACTTTGCATGCCCTGCGCAATGTCCAGTGCACTGTTGCCCTCATAAAGTCTAGCATCTGTTAAGGGCACCGAGACCCCTGGAGGCAAGGGATTGACAGCCATAGTAGTGATCCTATGCTTAAGGGGAGCAAGAGAAAGGGCTTATGGAAATGCCACTGGGTCCTTATATGTCATCGGAGAGGAGGACCCAGTGGAGAGTTAGGCGTACACAATAAAGGACTCTCTGGGAATTGGGGGGGGCATTGGGGGATGGGGAGGGAGGGGAAGGGGAGGAGGGGGTTCCGGGGGAGGAGGGGGTAGGGAGGAAACTGGTAAAAAAATTTTAAAATGTATAATTAAATTTTTAATAAAAAAAAAGAAAAAGAAAAAAAAATGGAATCTTACTTGAAGAGGAGATTCAAAGGTAGATGGAATAGGAGTAGGAGACCACAGTTTGTGTGGGGGTCAGTCTCCCTTTTGCAGGATGGTTACCATCTATCTGCCAGTCACAATACCTGACCTGATTGGTGAGATTAAACACCTTCAGTCGAAAGTGACAAGGAAGGAAAGTGAGAGTGAGCTTAACCAGATGTCTTGCTACTTGCTTGCAATACTTGATGGAGAGTTATTTTCTTTACTGAAGCATGATCCCTTCTTTCCTTATTTCTGGGGGGAACCTCATTCCCCTTCCCTCCTGTTTATAATCTTTTCAATTACTGTAGGTATTACAGAGATTTATCTTTGAATGTGTCACTAAGTCGGTTTGGTACTAGGATCCACCTATTAGGGAGTCTAATATGTTGTCTAATATTCTGTGTCTGAGATACTTCACTCAATATGATTTTTTCTAATTCCATCCATTTCCTGGCAAATTTCATTAATGCATCATTTTTGATGGCTGAGTAGTACACCATTGTATATATGTATCAGATTTTCTTTATCCACTTGTCAACTGGTTGGGCATTTGAATTGATTCTATGACTTTACTATTGTAAACAGTGCTGTTACAAACATGTGCTTGTGTCATTGAGGAGGATTTTTGCTTTATGGGGGGTTATTCACAGAAGTGGAATAGTAGGGTCATTTGGCATTCGATCATTGACTTTTTAAAAAAATCTCGATACTCCCTTTCCCCACACGCCTGGAATTGCGCAGTCCAGCCAGGACTCACGGTGACCTAGGTAAGTCCCCCCCCGCCACTCAACCCAAGACTCAGGCCAAATAATTCAGTTCACTGAAAAACGCACAGAAATTGAAAGAAAGTCTTAAGAGTTAAAATGACAATGCCCAAGTCAAAGTGCAAATCCATGAGAAACAACACCCACAAAAACAAATCTCCCACTGAAGGAATTAATCCCATAATGATAGACTCCAACCAGAACAAACCCACGGAAAATAGCCAAGAAAGCCTGACCCAGGATAATGACCTTCAAAACATGATCATTACCATGTTCAATACTATGAAAGAGGAAATGCAGGAGGAATTAAATAGCCGCATCAATCACGTTGAAGAGGAACACAACAGACACTTGGAGGAGTTGAGAAAAACAGTACAAGAAATAAAAACAGGCATAGAGCAGATAAAACAGACTCAAGCAGAGTTTAAAACTGAACTAAAAGATAAACTATCTTCAACCGAGAACTCAACAGAGAGTCTTATCAGCAGAAATAACGAAGCAGAAAACAGAATTTTAGACCTTGAAGATAAAGTGGGAGTATTAACCAGCTCAATGGAAGAGGTTGCTAAAGCCGAAAAGATACTCGAGAGAAATATTCAAGAGTTATGGGACACTCCGAAGAAGCCGAACATGTGTATTCATGGAATACCAGAACAAGAATCCCAAAATACCACACCTGAGGAAATTTTTCAAATTATCATCAGGAAAAACTTTCCTCACCTAAAAAGAGAGAGGCCCATTCATATACAAGAGGCATTCCGCACCCCAAACAGATATGACCAAAATAGGAACTCGCCATTGCAAATAATAGTAAAAACACTCCACATTCCAGATAAAGAAATGGTGCTGAGAGCCTCAAGGGAAACCTGTTAAAATAACAAATGACTTTCACAATGGAAACAGTAAAAGCAAGAAGAGCTTGAAGAGACATACTTCAAGTATTGAATGAGCAAAAATGCCAAACCAGACTGATATATCCCGCAAAACTATCATGATCGAGGGAGAAAGAAAAATTTGCCAGCACAAAGACAACTTGAAGGGATACATGTCCACCAAACCAGGCATTCAAAAAATGCTAGAAATGATACTCAAGCTTAAAGAAAAAACACGCATATCCAGGAGAACAGAAGAGAAATATAATACTACCAAAACATAAAAGGGAAACAATGCACTTACAAAAACCACTAAACATAATAAATGTCCAGAATTAAAAATAATTTCCACCCTATAACATTAAATCTTAATGGAATTAACTCACCAATCAAGAGACACAGATTACAAACATGGATTAAAAATCATAATCCATCAATCTGCTGCCTGCAGGAAACCCATCTCACTACAAAAGATAGGCACATATTAAAAATGAAAGGCTGGTCCAAAATTCTGCAAGCTAATGGAATCAAAAAACAGGCAGGAGCAGCCTTTATGCTATGGGACAAAGTGGAATTCAAACCAAAATAAATCATAAGAGACACAGATGGATACTACATTTTATTCATGGGTACAATTGACCAGGAAGACTTCACAATACTGAATATATATGCGCCCAATATGGGCCTCCCCACACATTCATTAAGCAAACCCTACAACTTCTAAAGCAAGAAATCAATCCAAAAACGATAATTCATGGGGATTTCAACACTGCCCTCTCAACATGGGATAGATCCACAGGCAAAAAACTTAACAGAGACACTTTGGAGCTTAATCAAACCCTTACTGAAATGGACCTTAAAGACCACTATCGCACTTTTCATCCATGCACCAAAGAATACACATTTTTCTCGGCATCACACGGAAATTTCTCCAAAACAGATCACATATTGAGCCACAAAACGAATCTCCACAGATACAGAGAAATTGGAATTCTAGCCTGTAACTTATCACACCACCACAGCCTAAAGCTTGACATCCACAACACAACTAGCAACAGAAAATACACTAACTCCTGGAAACTTAACATTATGATGCTGAATGAGAATTGGATTCAGGAGGAAATTACAAAGGATACTCAATATTTCCTAAAAGCGAATGATAATGAAAATACAACTTACCAAAATCTCTGGGACACAATGACAGCTGTCCTAAGAGGTAAGTTCATAGCTCTTAATGCCTACATCAAAAAAATGGAAACATCAGAAATAAGTAACGTAACAATGGAGCTTAAAGCTTTAGAGACACTAGAGCAATCTGATCCCAAAAGTAGTAGAAGAGAGGAGATTAGCAAAATAAGAGGAGAAATATCTGAAATCGAGATTAAGAAAATGCTAGAAAAAATCAACCAGTCAAAAAGCTGGTTCTTTGAAAAAATCAATAAGATTGATACACCCTTAGCTAAATTAACCAAAAGTAAGAGAGAGAAAACCCAAATTAACAAAATTAGAAATGAAAATGGAAGTATCACTACTGATAACCAAGAAATCCAGAGAATTATAACATCGTATTTCAAAAACATACTCTGTGAAATTTGACAACACAAAAGAGATGAATGAATTCCTAAGTAAACACAACTTATCTAAATTGGATCAGGAAGTTGTCCTATAACATTTGCCAGAAAATGGATGGAATGAGAAACAATTATATTGAGTGATGTATCCCACCACTAATTTTTTGATTGGTATAGCATTGAATCTGTATATTGCTGTATGTACTCCCTAATAGGTGGATCCTAGTACCAAACCCACTTAGAGACACTCAAAGACAAATCTCTGTAATACCTCAGTAATTGTAAAGATTATAAGCAGGAGGGATGGGGAAGGAGGACCCCACCATAAACAAGGAGAGAGGGGACTGTGTTATAGCAGAGAAAATAGGCCACCATCAAGAACTGCAATTTTTTATCTCTGGCCAGGGCGTGCATTCCAATACCCATCAGGATAGAGGCAAGGGCATTGCAGGAGTGGCAAAAGTGAAAAAAAAAATCAACAAACCATAATTTAGAACATCAGAGACTCTATATCAACCACATGGAACTGGGCCAGTCTAATCTCTTCCCCATTCTGAAGCTCAGGGAAATTTGAGTAAGAGGGGGCAGTAAGATTGTAAGAGCACAAAGATGGGAAAGGTAACGTTATGCACGATACTCTACACAAGTTAGGGCCGAAGCAATCATAATAGGACTTTACATGACCTGCACTATGTTCAACACATTATTGATCCCACAAAGTCTAGCATGGACTAAAGGCACTAGGATCCTTGGAGGTTGGGGACTGACAGTCACAGTAGTGTTCCTAAGCTTAAGGGGAACACAGGAAAGGGTTCTGGGATATGCCCCTGGGTCCTTGCACCTCATCGTAGAGGAGGACCCAGAGGAGAGTTTGGCATGCACAGTAAAGGATGCTCTGGGGATTTGGGGGGAGGAACTGGGGGATGAGGAGGGAAGGGAGAGGAGAGGGTGCTGCAGGGGGTTCGGGGGGAGGTGGAGGGAGGGAGGGGACTGGTGTACCTGTTAAGATTGTATGAGCAGAAATAATAATAATAATAATAAAATCTCCATACTGACCGCCAGAGTGGTTGAATATGTCTGCATTCCCACCAGCAATGTAGGATAATTTTATTGTCATCAAATCTATTTTTTAATTTTCCTTCTAAAAGGGTAGCTCACACAAAGTATTCATGTAAATTATTTATTTTTGCAAGCTAAGATTTTTCTTTACAGAATGTAATTTAATTTACTTATTTGTGTGTGTGTGTGTGTACATTTGCATGTATGCAGGTGTACCAGAGCATATGTGTGGATGTCAAAGGACAAAAACAGTCTCTGGAATCAGTACTTCTATCCACCTAATTTAAAGCAAAGCTTCTTGATTTTCTACTTCTTACAATATGATATATGCCAACCTCTTCAAGCTTCAGCTCTTGATTCTGCCTTCAAGTTCAACAAGGGAAACCTTGGATTATAGGTGAACACCAGGGTATCCAACTTTTCTTTGACTTGGGGGATTCAAATTCAAATCTTAGGTTTGAGCAAAAAAGGATTTTTTTAATAATTTTATAATGAAATAATATTTTTATGTTTCTTTTTTAGACATTTTTATTATTTTTTCTGCTCATAAAAACTTAATAGGTACACCACTTCCCTCCCTCCCTCCTCCTCCCCCCGAACCCCCTGCTTCCCCTCCCCTCACCCCTCCCTCCACATTCCCCAGTGCCTCCCCCCAATCCCCAGAGAGTCCTTTCTTGTGCATGCCAGACTCTCCTTTGGGCCCTCCTCTCCGATGACTTACAAGGACCCAGTGGCATTTCCCTGAACCCTTTCTCATGTTCCCCTTAAGCATAGGAACACTACTGTGGCTGTCAATCCCTTGCCTCCAAGGATCTTGGTGCCTTTAGCAGATGCTAAACGTTGTGAGGTCAATAGTGTGTTGGACATTGCGCCGAGCATGCAAAGTCCAATTATGATTGCTTCGGCCCTAATTTGTGTGGAGTATCTTGCATATCATTGCTCCTCCCATCTTTTTGCTCTTACAATCTTACCACCCCATCTTCCGCAAATTTCCCTGAGCTTCAAGATGGGGAGAAATTAGTCTGGCCTAGATCTAAGTGGTTGATATAGAGTCTCTGAAGTTCTGGATTGTGGTTTGTTGATTTTCATTTGCAGTTTTGCTGCTCCTGCAATGCCCTTCACTCCATCCTGGTGGGCATTGTATGTCCCCCCCTGGCCAGAGACAAAAAGCTGTTAAACTGGAGTCTTGTTATAAGAGCACATTCAAGGGTAGATGTAATAAAAGTAGGAAATCACAGTGAGGGAGGGGTCAATCGCCCATTTGCAAAATGGTTACTTTTTATCTGCCAGACTATATGCCTTCCCCTTCTGGTGAGATCATACCCCCTCAGTTGTAAATGATCAGGAACGAATGACTGAGAACTTAACTAGGTGTCTTATTACTTACTCGCAGTCCTTGATGGAGGCCTATTTTCTCTGCTGTAACATGGTCCCCTCTCTCCTTGTGTCTGGTGTGGCCCTCCAACCCTATCCTCCTGTTCATAATCCTTGGAATTACTGTAGGTATTACATAGATTTATCTTTTTTTAAATTTTTTTTATTTATTCAATTGTGCATGTGTATGTACGTGTGTGTGTGTGTGTGTGTGTGTGTGTGTGCATGTGTGTGTGTGTGTGTGTGTGTGTAGAACCACAGACGATTCGGGAACCACCATGGACTGCCTCCACCTACTCCTTGTTTACTTTGTCCCAGGATTCACAGGCTCCACCCTACTAGGACCAGAAACGCAGGCCGTCTATACGTGGGGTCTAGGACCTAAACTCAGGACCTTCCACCTGCAAGGCAGAGGCTTAACCCCTGAGCCACCTCTCCAGCCCCTACATAGATTTATCTTTGAGTGTCTCAAGGTGGGCTGGGTGGGTTTGGTGCTAGGAGTCACCTATTAGGGCGTACATACGGTGCTTAATTTTTTGGGTCTGGGATACTTCACTTAATATAATTGTTTCTAATGACATCCATTTCCCAACAAATTGCAGTAATTCATCATTTTTGAGGGCTGAGTAGTACTCCATTGTATAGATGTATCACATTTTCCTTATCCACTCGTCAACTGTTGAACATTTGGATAGATTCCATGACTTTGCTATTGTAAAAAGTGTTGCTATGAACATGGTCGTGCTTGTGCTATTGAGGTGAACCTCTGCTGCATGGGGGGTTCTTCCCAAAAGTGGAATAGCAGGGTCATATGGCATTTCAATCTTTAGTTTCTTTAAGAATCTCCAGACGGCTCGCCAGAGTGGCTGTATGAGCCTGCATTCTCATTAGCAGTGTAGGAGAGTTCCCCTCTCTCCACATCCTCTCCAGCATTTGTTGTTGTTTGTATTGTGGATTTTTGCCATCCTGACAGGGGTGAGATGATATCTCAGGGAAGTTTTGATTTGCATTTCCCTGATGGCGAAGGAAGTGGAGCATTTTTTAAGATATTTGTTAGACATTTTAATTTCATCCCTGGTAAAGTTTCTTTGAAGTTCCAGGGCCCATTTTTTAATTGGGCCAGTGTTTTCCTTGGAGTTTAGTTTTCTAAGTTCTTTGTGCACTCTGGACAGTAGAGCTCTGTCAGATACGTGGTTAGTGAAGATTTTCTCCCATTCTGTGGGTTGCCTTTGAGCTCGTGTTACAATCTCTTTATCTGAACAGAAGCTCTTTAATTTCACAAGATCCCAACTGTTGAGAGTTGGTAACAGTGACTGTGCCATTGGATATCTGTTTAGGAACTGTTGGCCTAGCCCAATCAGCTTGAGGGAATTCCCTATCCTTTCAACTATGGTTTTTAAAGTCTCTGGCCTTAAATCAAGGTCCTTGATACATTTGGAATTAAGTCTTGTACATGGTGACAAGTACGGGTCCAGCTTTAATCTTCTGCATGTGGAGATCCAGTTTACCAGCACCATTTGTTGAAGATGCTGTTCTTTTTCCATTGGATTCTTTGGGCCCCTTTGTCAAAGAACAAATGGCTGTAATTTTGTGAGCTTATATCTGGGTCTTCAACCTTTATCCATTGATCTGTGTGTCTATTTTGGAGCCAGTACCAGGCTGTCTTTACAACTATGGATTTGTAGTATAGACTAAGGTTTGGTATGGTGATACCTCCAGTAGTGTTTTTGTTACTCAGGATTGTCTTTGCTATCCTGGGTCTTTTGTGCCTCCATATGAACTTTGAGATTGTTTGGTCAACTTCTTTGAAGAATTGCTTTGGGATTTTAGTTGGTATAGCATTGAATTTGTATATTGCCTTTGGTAGGATGGTCATTTTTACGATGTTGATTCTGCCAATCCAGGAACATGGAAGGTTTTTCCACCTTCTGGTGTATTCTGCAATTTCTTTCTTTAGGGTTTTAAAGTTTTCATTATAGAGGTGTTTTACTTCCTTGGTTAGGTTTATCCCAAGGTATTTCATTTTTTTAGGGGCTACAGTAAATGGAATTGAGTCTCTCAAGCCTTTTTCACTTCTTTCATTCTGGGCATATAGGAAGGCCACTGATTTTTGCACATTTATTTTGTATCCTGCCACCCTGCTGAACTTCTGTATTAGTTCCAGGAGCTTCCTGGTGGAGTTTTTGGGACCACTCAGGTGTGAGATCATGTCATCTGCAAATAGAGATAACTTGACTTCTTCCTTGCTGATTGGACAGCCTTGTCTAGTTCCTGATCAAAGTGGGAATGCTTCAAGTTTTTCCCCATTGAGTATAATACTTGCTGTGGGCTTGTTGTAGACAGCTTTTATCATATTGATAAAGGTTCCTTCCATACCAACCTTCTCTAGGGTTTTGATCATAAAGGGCTTTTGGATCTTGTCGAAGCTTTTTCAGCATCTATCGAGAGTATCATGTGGTCTTGAACGTTGGACTGGTTTATATGGTGAATTACATTTATTGATTTGCGTATGATGAACCAACCTTGTG
Source organism: Typhlomys cinereus (assembly GCA_023101885.1). Classification (NCBI taxonomy): domain Eukaryota; kingdom Metazoa; phylum Chordata; class Mammalia; order Rodentia; family Platacanthomyidae; genus Typhlomys; species Typhlomys cinereus. The sequence goes on from JALPQD010000726.1 coordinate 205,405, forward strand.
TGCCTGGGATAAAGCCTACTTCTTCCCCATGAATGATCTTTTTGATATGTCTTTGAATCCGATTTGCTAAGATTTTATTGAGAATCTTTGCATCTGTGTTCATCAGAGAGATTGGCCTATAGTTTTCTTTTTTAAGTGCATCTTCATTAGGTTTTGAGATTAAGACGATATTAACTTCATAGATGGAATTTGGTAGTTTTCCTTCCTTTGCTATGTGATGGAACAGTTTAAGGAGTATTGGTGTTATTAGCTCCATAAATGTGTGGTAGAACTCTGTGCTGAATCCATCTGGTCCAGGACATTTTTTGGTGGGAAGTTTTGAGATTACTTCCTCAATTTCCTCATATGTTATAGGACTATTTAAATACTTCACAACTTCCTTATTCAATTTAGGTGAGTTTTGCTTACTTAGGAATTCATCCATCTCTTTCGTGTTCTCAAATTTCACAGAGTATAAGTTTTTGAAATTGATGTTATAATTCTCTGGATTTCTTGGGTATCAGTAGTGATACCTCCATTGTCATTTCTAATTTTGTTAATTTAGGTTTTCTTTCTCTTGCTTTTGCTTAAATTTGCTAGGGGTGTATCAATCTTATTGATATTTTTCAAAAAACCAGCTTTTTGACTGATTGATTTTTTCTATCGTTTTCTTAGTCTCGATTTCAGATATTTCTCCCCTTATTTTGCTAATCTCCTCCCTTCTACTGCTTTTGGGATCAGATTGCTCTAGTGTCTCTAAAACTTTAAGCTCCATTGTTAAGTTATTTATTTCTGATGTTTCCATTTTTTTGATGTAGTCATTAAGAGCTATGAGCTTACCTCTTAGGACAGCTTTCATTGTGTCCCAGAGATTTTGGTAAGTTGTATTTTCATTATCGTTCACTTTGAGGAAATCTTGAATTTCCCTTTTAATTTCTTCCTGAATCCAATTCTCATTCAGCATCATAGTGTTAAGTTTCCAGGAGTTAGTGTATTTTCTGTTGCTTGTTGTGTTGTGGATGTAAAGCTTTAAGCCATGGTGGTCTGATAAGATGCAGGCTAGAATTTCAACATTCCTGTATATGCGGAGATTCGTTTTGTGGCCCAATATGTGATCTATTTTGGAGAAAGTTCCGTGTGCTGCTGAAAAAAATGTGTATTCTTTGGTGTGTGGATGAAAAGTACGATAGAGATCTGTAAGGTCCATTTCAGTACGGGTTTTGTTAAGCTTCAAAGTGTCTCTGTTAAGTTTTTTGCCTGTAGATCTATCCCATGTTGAGAGGGCATTATTGAAATCCCCAAGAATTATCGTTTTGGGATTGATTTCTCACTTTAGACATTGAAGGGTTTGCTTAATGAATGTGGGAGGGGCCGTGTTAGGTGTATATATGTTCAGTATTGTGAAGTCTTCCTGGTGAATTGTACCTGTGACTAAAATGTAGTATCCATCCGTGTCTCTTATGATTTTCTTTGGTTTGAAGTCCACTTTGTCTGATATCATAATGGCTACCCCTGCCTGTTTTCTGCTTCCATTTGCTTGTAGAATTTTTGACCAGCCTATTATTTTTAGGGCATGCCTATCTTTTGTGGTGAGATGGGTTTCCTGCAGGCAGCAGATTGATGGATTGTGATTTTTAACCCAAGTTTGTAATCTGTGTCTCTTGATTGGTGAATTAATTCCATTAACATTTAGTGTTATAATGGAGAAACTATTTTTAATTCCAGACATTTATTATGTTAAGTAGTTTTTTAAGTATATTGCTTCACTTTTAATGGTGTTATACTTCCCTTCTCTTCTCCCGGATATGCCTGCGTTTTTCTTCAAACTTGAGTATCATTTCTAGCATTTTTTGAAGGCCTGGTTTGGTGGACATGTATCCCTTCAAGTTGTCTTTGTGCTGGAAGATTTTTCTTTCTCCCTGAGTCATGATGAAGGAGAAAGGGTTTGGTTAAGCTTCAAAGTGTCTCTGTTAAGTTTTTTGCCTGTAGATCTATCACATGTTGATAGGGCGGGTAAATCAGCCTGGGTTGACATTTTGGCTCATTCAATACTTGAAGTATGTCTCTCCAAGCTCTTCTTGCTTTTACTGTTTCGACTGAGAAGTCATTTGTCATTTTAATAGGTTTACCTTAAAAAGCGACTTGTTTTTTCTCCCTTGAATTTCTCAGCACCAGTTTTTTATCTTGAATGTGGAGTGTTTTGACTATTATTTGCCGTGGCGAGCTTCTGTTTTGGTCATACCTGTTTGGGGTGCGGAATGCCTCTTGTATATGGATGGGCCTCTCTTTTTTTAGATGAGGAAAGTTTTCCTTGATGATCGTTTGAAAAATTTCCTCAGGGGTGGTATTTTGAGATTCTTGCTCTGGTATTCGATGAATACGCATGTTGGGCTTCTTCAGGGTGTCCCATATCTCTTGAATATTTCTCTCAATTATCTTTTTGGCTTTAAGAACCTCTTCCATTGAGCTGGTTAGTACTCCCACTTTATCTTCAAGGTCTGAAATTCTGTTTTCTGCTTCATTATTTCTGCTGATAAGACTCTCTGTGGAGTTCTGGGTTGAAGATAACTTGTCTTTTAGCTCAGTTCTAAACTCTGCTTGAGTCTGTTTTAACTGCTCTATGCCAGTTTTTGTTTCTTGCACTGTTTTCTCGCCTCCTTCAAGTGTCTGTTGTGTTCCTCTTCAAAGCAATTGATTCAATTATTTAATTACTCCTGTATTTCCTCTTTCATAGTATTGAACATGGTATTGATCATATTTTGAAAGTCATTATCCTGGGTCAGGCTTTTTTGGCCATTGTCCCTGGGTTTGTTCTGGTTGGAGTCTAACATTATGGGATTAACTCCTTCAGTGGGAGATTTGTTTACTTGAGTGTTGTTTCTCATGGATTTGCACTTTGACTTGGGCATTGTCGTTTTAAGTCTTAAGATCTTCTTTCAATTTCTCTGCGTTTTTCACTGAAGTATATTATTTGGCCTGGGATTCTGGGGGTGGGCAGGGACTGAGATTACCTAGGTCGTGTTGCGTCCTGGCTGCACCGCACGCGAGTCCTGGGCAGCAGAGTGGGAAAGGGAAGATGGGGCATTGGTGGGACGTGATTTCACCTGGGGGGCCTGGGGCTGGGCCAGGAGCAGGGGGTCCTCCTCCCCAGCCCTGCGTGGCTCCGGCTCCGGCTGGCTGGTGGAAGGAGCTGGGTCCCCTGGGCTGCCTGGGGTTCTGGGGGTGGGCGGGGGCAGAGCTTACCTAGGTGGCAGTGAGTCCAGGCTGGACCCCGCGTGTGTCCAGGGCAGCGGAATGGGGAAAGTCAAAAAAGCATTTGTATCTATTGAGTTATCTGTCCCCATTTTTCTTATTTAAATGTTTATTACCTTAAATTGTAATAATATTTTAAATGCACTAATTTCATTATAGATTACATAACTCATTGCCAATAGTTAAACTTATATAACTAAAAAATTGTGGTCATCATCCAAAAATTGTTAATCTTTTAAAACCATATTAGGATGGAGGACTCAGAGGGAGGTTTGGCACCCACATAAACAGATGCTCCAGGGGATTGGAGGGAGGAAGGGAGAAGTACCAGGAAAGGGGTGGGTGGCAAGGGTAATAAAAGGAAAGGGGAAGGGTGGTAAAGGGAATGGGGGATAATAGGCAAGGGAAGGGGACAGGAAGGATGAGATACTTATTGAGTTTGAATGATTAGGAAAATATAAAATGTGGGAGAAAAAAATCATGTACCATGAACCTAAAAAACTTAGTTATGTAGTCGATAAAAAGAAAACTTTCCATTATTCTCCTCTCAACATGATTACCATGCTATCATGATATGTAATAAGAAAGAAAATTCATGATTCTATAAATAAGTGAAAACATGGAGACATCAGCTATTGGATTCAGAGATTAATTTTGCTTCATTTTGCAGCTTATATTCATTCTAATGTAACACATCTGACACTAGATTGTTCTATTCCACAGTCTCCTTAAGGAGCACTTGAAGCCCTGTTCCTCAAGCTGTAAATAGGAATTTAGCATGGGGGTGGCCACAATGTACATTACTATGGCCAGTAATGCCTTTCTGGGTGAATGCAGTATAGATAAACCAATAGACACCTCAGTTCCTGTCCTATAAAATAGGCAAACAACTGAAATGGCTCTCCTAATAATATATTACATACATATGTTTGTGTATGGGTGTATTTATACATATATGTAATATTTTCTATCTCTTTGGTCCTTCTTTCATATTTTCAATTACTTTTCTTTATGAACTTGTTTCCCTTTATAATTATGGAAAGCATAATGCATGTCCTTGCATTTTGTGGGCCTCAAATTTTAATGAAAGTGTTTCAGTTAAATGTGTTGATATCAATGAAACAGATGAGAGATTTATTTGTGCTGCTGTGAAATAATAAAAAAAATTGCAAGCATTGACTTAGCAGGTTAAAACCCTTGGGAGGTCATCCAGACGACCTCATGCTGATTCCCAGAACCCACAAAGGACCAGATGTTCTCAGGCTTTTTAAAAGTAAAGGTAACACGTTTCCTCAGGTTTGAACTGATTTTTTTCATTCATGTCTGCTATGATATTGAAATTAAATAATTTTCTCCCATATGTTATTTTTTCCTAATCATAGAAGCTCGATACCTATTTCTGTCCTTTTGCTCCTTCCTCCCCTCTCTAGTCATCCCCCCTTGCACTCTCCCCTTTCCCCCCTTCCTTTCACCTCCATCCTTCCCTCCCTCTCTCTCTCTTAGTGCCTTCCCCTTCCTCCTTCCCATCCCCTGGAGCATCCTTTTGTGTGAATACCAAACTACCCTCTAAGTCCTAAACTCTAGTGAGGGGTAAGGACTCAGTGGCATAGCCCAGAGCCCTTTTTCAGATTCTCCATTAGTATGGGAACTCTATTATGACTGTTAATCCCTTTCCTCTAAGTATCCTACTGCCTGGAGTCTTCTCCCCTGTGATCCATGCTAGACTTTGGGGGATCGTTAACATTCCGCCATTGTGTAGATCAGGCAAAGTCCAGTTCTGACTGCTGCAGCCCCAACTTGTGTGGAGTATCTTGCATATCATTGGTCCTCCCCATTTAGGCTCTTGCAATCTTGCCGCCCCTTTTCTGCAAGGTTCACTGAGGTTTAGGATGGGGAGAGATTTGGCTGGTCTGGTTCCAGGTGAATAATGTAGGGTCATTGGTGTTTTGAATTTTGTTTTGTTGTTTTCAGTTTCGCTTTTCCTGCACCGCCCTTGGCTACACCCTAATTGGTATCGAAAGTCACCTCCTTTGAATATGCCATTAAGTGGGTTTGGAACTAAGATCCACCTATTAGGGAGTGGTGTCTAACTTTCTGTGTCTGGGATACTTCACTCAATATTATTTTATCTAATTCCATCCATTTCCCAGCAGATTTCATTAATTCATTTTTTTGATGGCTGAGTAGTATTCCATTGTATAAGTGTACCATATTTTCCTTATTCATTCGTCAACCGTTGGGCATTTAGGGTGGTTCCATGACTTTGCTATTGTAAATAGTGCTGCAATGAACATGATTGTGCTCATATCACTGTAGTGAATTTCTGCATTATGGGGGATTAGTTCTCAGAAGCAGTGTAGCAGGGTCATATGGCATTTCAAGCATTAACTTTTTTAGAAATCTCCATACTTACCGCTGGAGTGGTTGTATAAACCTGCATTCCCACCAGCAATATATGAAAGTTCCCTTCTCTCCACATCTCCAACATTTGTTGTTGTTTGTATTGTGGATTTTTGCCATCCTAACTGGGGTGAGATGATATCTCAGGGAAGTTTTGATTTGTGTTTCCCTGATGGCTAGGCATGTGGAGCAACAAATTGGATAATTTCAATGAGCTCTAATGGAAATACAGATTCCAGGTAGCCAGGACATGAACCCACACAGTACTTTCTACTTGTATTCACTTGCAACATTACTGAGAAGAAAGGGAACTTAACCAGCAGAATTCTAGCATTTTAAGCAAAACACATTCTGAACAATTTTTATAAAGAATAAATGAGAAAATACATTGTCCACACATTTCTTTTCCTCTCTGCTGAGCAAAATGGGATATCAGTAATGTAATCCATGAGATACTTTTCTCCAATTGAAAAGCCTAATTAACTTGAGACACAAAAATGAAATGTTTTACACTGAGGTAGACAATATGTTTATTTTTAGAGTAGAAAATAGTTTTCATGGAATGTAAAAAGAATAGTAAGTATCATAAAAATAAGCATCACATTTAAATTTTATTTTGCTCTTGTTCATGAATGCTTTATAAATGAATCTCATGGGAAGCACTCAACTAATTAAATCCTTAACTACCCAAGGACATTGTTTCATTTAGAAGCTACCTGCAGTAACACTATTTGTTATATTTTCCTCATCATTTGTTTGATCTTTTCATTTGGATGCATTTAGGATGTGTCCACATTACCACATCTGTGTTAGATTTGTCCACATGCCCCTAATGAGTCAATAAAAGTTTCACAATGAAAAGCAGAAAAAGAAACTTATCCAATATGGTCATAGTCACATAGTGCAAAAATAATGTCTAATGTATAAAGTACTCTATTGAGGTTCTGATGTGAGATTTTGGATTAAAGGTACAAGAATTATGTAAATCCACACAGTTCTGCTTAAGATATGATTGTATGTGGCTTGCTGCAGTCCTGTAAGATGGTCTGAAGAGATGTCATAGTAGTAAGAAATCTTTGTGAAAGACTGATTCCTTCTCTAGCTCATAACAAATCTGAAAAACTTCTAGTAATTTTTTGATTGGAAAGTTGAGTCCAGAAATATTAAATACTATTATTCATAAATATTAATTGATTCCTGCTATTTCACCAATTTAATTTATATGAGTGATCCTTGCATTAGTGGTAGTCCTGGAATTATTTTTCCTCTGCACTATGTTTAGTGTTTATTGTTTTGTTTATTCTTGAGAATTCCTTCTAGAATCTTCTGTTGACCTGGTTTTATATTAATGTATACAAGCAGTATGCTTGTATCATGGAAAGTTTTTTCTTTGATCATCATTTATGACTGATACTTTGCTGGATAGAGTTGGTTTATACTTGTGATCATCCATACTTGAAGTTTGTCTCTCCAAACTCTTTTGGATTTTACCATTTCCATTAAAAAGTCAAATTTATTTTCATACATACATGTCTTTATATATGACTTGGTTTTACTTTCTTTATACTGTCATGATTTTTTTTTGCAATGTAATAGTGTTCTGATTATTCTGTGTTGTGATCATTATTATTCTGATCTTGTCCATTTGGTGTTATGTACAGATCTTGTACTTTTTTTGGTAAGCACCTCTTTCCTTAGACATGAGTACTTTTTAATCAATAATATCATTGGGGATATGCTCTATGCTTTATTTTGTTGTTGTTGAGTTTCTTGCTCCAAGATTCCCAAGATCCATAAATTTGAAATCTTCATGCTGTCTTAGAGCTCCTACATAGCCCTTTCTTATATTATCTTCACTGACAGATATAGTTCTGCCATGTTATCTTCCAGTTCTGATACTATATCTTCTGTCTAATCTGTTCCCTTAGTGAGACTTTCTATTGAGATTTTTATTGTACTTATTGAAGTTTTGGCTGCAAGTTTTAATTCAGATAGTTTTTTTATGCAACCTTATATTTATTTTCATTTCCTTCACAGTCTTCTTCATTTCATTTATCTACTTATTATTTTGTTGTTGATATTTGTTCACACATTTACTCATCTCCTCTTATAGTTCCTCTAAGGATTCCTGCTGGTACCTCTCAGAGATGCTATTGGAGTTCCTTGATAAATTTTATAATCAAATTTTTGAATACATTATCGTTACTTTTTATCTTCTTTACCATTACCCAAGAAGTTATTTTCCTTGGAATTTGGTATTATAATAATGGTGACTTTTGAAGGACACGTTTTCCTCTTTTTTGTTGTGACTTGTGTTTTTCCGATATTATTCGTATGTCTTTATTTAGGTGTTTTGTTACTTCTTTGGCATGTGTTCCTGGATCACCTGCATCCAGTGGTGTCGTACATCTTTGATAGTTACTGGAATTGCTTCTTGGGGCTTGAATGAGAAAGTCTACCATCCCATTTGAGAGTCGTTTATGTCTAATGGATGCTGTTTATGGATATAGTGGTAGTAATGTACCTGGGGAACATGGGCCCAGTTGTGATATTGATTTGGAAATGAAAGACTACATGATGTGATATCAATTTATAAAATTATGATGTGGATTCAGATTTGGTGACTGAGGTTTGTTTTAATATTTGTATAATTTTTATTGGTTTTTTATTTTTTAGTATGAGTGTGTGTGTGTGTGTGTGTGTGTGTGTGTGTGTGTGTGTGCATTGGAGGGCACTGTATGTGCCTGTGGAGGTCTGAGCATTAGTTTGGGAATCATCCTGGATTGTATCTACTTCATTATTGTTTTCTTCTGAGTTTTCCCTACATTCACCTTCCAAAGCCAGAAGTGCAAGCCACTTCTATCTCTCATTTTTATGTAAAATCTGGGATCCAAACTCATGTCCTTCTGCTTAATCCCTGAGACATATCTCTAATCCTTGAGGAGTTTTTAAAAGACAAGATTGGGTAAGTAAAATAGCTAGGAGTGGAGGGTTGGGATTTAATAAGAGTTCATAGATTTTAGATGTTTTTAAGAGTAAGAGAAACTACAGTTCATTCGTTATGAAAAGGGGATGATGTGGCATTGCAGTTCGCTTGCATTTTTCCAGTAAATTCACAGCCAAAAAGCTTGGTGGAAGAAGGGGATTTTATTCTTTCTTATGATTTGTGTTTATAGTTCTTAGTCTGGCTTGACAGGAGAACTCATGGCCACACCAGAAGTTGCCCCCACCATATCCACTGGATTGCTGACATCCTCACTTACCAATATGCCCAAGGGTGCTGATGAATTTCAATTTACTGAGCAATCTTCCCCCATCTTATTTGCCTGCATGAAGAATGATTCCAGCATCCCACGTGAGTCTTGCAGGATCCTGAAGGCTTATCTCAAGACTTGTCTCAGCTATCAATTCTTCACAGATGTGTCCAAAGCTAAGCTTTCAAGTTGAATACACTCCCATGTACATTTTCTGCATTCTATCTTGAATGATACCTGTATCATTTTAACCATGTTTTCAAAGACTTCAAAGCTTCAGTTTCCATGTAGGATACCTCACTCCAATGTCTCCTTCTATTATTTTGAAAGTATTCATCATACAATATGTTAACTTATGACTGGCTTGTGCTCATTTGTCCTCAACTACATTACCTACTCCTTATAAACTCTCAGTTGGGGGACTCCTAAACTTTTGGCGATTTTTTTCTAGTTAACATTTTATTTTTACTTATTTCTTTTTACTGTGTGTGGGTGGGCAGGTATATGCATTTACAGCATATTATTTGTGTAGATGTTCAGTCTGTGGATGAATTCAAGTGTTCAGTCAAGAACCTTTATTTCTTCAGTGGTTTCCAACCTTATCTGGTAGCCATTTCAGGTATGACTTCAAAACCTCTTTGCTTTACAAAGTAATTCTTACAAAGACATAAAAGTTCTCTTTTCTGCTCAGAAGTTTCTCATTTTGTTAAAATGGATTCACATGATTTTAAACAAATCTTGTAGTGTCTTCTTATCCTCCTTTATTTTCTTTTTCAAACTCAGGAATTTTAGTGTATTACTGAGTACATCCCTGTCATGAAATAGGAAATATAAACCATTGATATTTTAACTAATATTTTATAGACCAAGCCTAAGATTTTACAAGGACTAAACCATAATAGATATTTTCAGAATGTTTGTTGTGTTCATTGATACGAAGTATGGCCAACAATGATTTCTTTTATTTCACTATCAGGGAAAAGAAGGCTTCAAATACTTTTAAGATATTCCAAGACAAAAGATAAATAAATAAACACACATTATCTTAGACCTGTAGCACTGAGGAATGTAGTTTAGAAATTTTGGGAGATTAACACATACCTTCAGAAATTGACATGTCCTCTTTGATCACATTATTTATGTATGAAGATAGCTTTAATTAACTTATGGTTCATATCGATGGTACATAGGTGTGTTATATGTGAGGAAAAAGGCTTTTTAAATTGAAAGAAAGTTTCAGTTTGTGAAAATGAACAGTCTCTGGAAAAGGATAATGATCATAATTGTACTATATAATTCCAATTATTCCACAGAAGTTGTTCTTGATATAGATATAACATAACACTTTCAATTCACTATATTTACATCTTTAAAAAATGGAAAACCAAATAAAACTTTTAAAAATATAGAAGTTAAACAATAATGTACATAAACAAACTTCCACATAAACAGAGGATGATACAATGTTCATTTTTCATATTTATTTTCTTGTCTTTTTCCTCATTAGTGTTAGGAAGTCCCTAGAGATTAGGAAAATGCAGAACAATTGAGGTAATGATGAGGTCTGTGCATTGAGCTTCCAACTCCCTTTTCTTTATTTATTCAATTATGCGTTTGTGTGTGTATATATGTGTGTGTGTATAACCACGGGCGAATTCGGGAACCACCATGGACTGCCTCCACCTCCTCCTCGTTTACTGTGCCCTGGAACTCACAGGCTCTGCCCTACCAGGACCAGAAACGCAGACTGCCCCCGCTTCCGCCCGGCGTCTATATGTGGGTTCTAGGATCCGAACTCAGGACTTACCGCCTGCCAGGCAGAAGCTTAACCTCTGAGCCACCTTTCCAGCCCCTCAACTCCTTTTTATAGTCAGTAGTCAGAAGTCTGTGTGTCTCTTCAATTTAATACTTCCAGCATAGTGATTGTTAGAGACACATCTCCCATGAAGGTCTGGGTGGGGGACTCCTCTCCAATGATGTGTCAATATGACTCCTCAGGACAGAGTCTTTGTTCTCACTGTAGATCTGGCACAAGCAGGTTACAGGATCTGCACTCCTCGATCATGACCCATTATAAAGACAGCATCACCCAGTAAGTACAGATATCCAAATGCAAGAAGAATGCATGCATCTTTTGGAAGCTTCGGTTCTTAATCTTAAGGGCAAGTATTACAGCTTAGGTAAAAAAAATAAAGGAACACCTATAGGCAAATTTCATCCACAATGACAACAAGTTTGTCTTTGCTAAGTTATTTATTAATCACCCCAATGATTAATGATATCAATGATGTTTTGATATCATTGATGTTTTGACAAGGATGAAGAGAAGGAAGACAACAGCAATACCTTCTTGAATCCCCACAGGGAGTTTCCTAATTGCCAAGTTCTGAGCAATGTTGTCTGGGTAGTTTGCTTTATTTCATATGCATTATTCCTGTCTAAATACATTTACCCACATTATTATTTTATAATGAATGAAAGTATATTATTATGTAGTCTTTATAGTTAAATAGATACAGTGAATGAAGTAATGCTTTAAACACTATACAGCAAATATAGTAGAGGAATCTAAACAGATGTTTATGTCCTTTACCCACGGTCTAATTGGCAACACGGTCTATTGTTTATTTTCTTGGAATTACAGGGGACATTAAAGAATGAAAATGTTTTTTGCTTTAGGAACATAGCCAGAGATCACAGGCCAATATTACTGAAAATATCAAGACATAATAATTCACGATAGATAGGTGTTTTAACTGCAACTACATGATATTCTAAACTGAGCACGTTTTTATACGGTTAAAATTATCTTGCTCAGTCTCTAAATGAAACATATCAGGTCTTGATATAATTTCTTGAGGTATATCAATAGTGGCAACCTCTACAATTTAGTTTAACATTTTAAATTGGGTAGGAAAACAGTCATAAATTGGACTCGCAACATAACAATTCATTTTGAATCCTGTCTGGGCCACTGATAATCTCTGTGATCTAGGAAATGTTTTTAACATAGTCATCTCTGGTGACTGCAATATTCATATAGCATTTAGTCAGGATTAACCAGAGAATGGTGCTCTCTAACAGATTAATTTGCAAGGCATACATAAAAAAGGAAAAATAATAGTCATAATTAGAAGATTGCACTGTACAGTATTCATAATAAATACCAGTGAACTGAAAATACTTTTTCCTCATATTTTCAAATAGCACACTTTATTTTGTCATCCTAAATGCATATATTTTTATGCCATTTCTCAACATGTTCATGTTTTACACCTGAAGTAATAATTAAATTCACATTTTCATCATGGATGGAGCACATATCTTTGGCACATAGAAAGGCATCTATTTAAAATCACAGTAATAAATATCACACCATTTATTGTTTATTTCTTTGAAGCTTTCATTCAACAAATATTTATCATTCTCCACATATCACTACTCTCATCCCCACTGTGTTTACCACTGAGAATTTTCCTCTTACAAATAAGTTTCCCTCTTGCTTTTATGTTCTTTCTTGTGTATGTGACACACTGAGTCTCTTCACCAATAGCTATTCAATTACAGATTTCCTTAGGCACTACACAGGTCATTAAGGTAGGTATTACCATGAATTTTCCATCAAGAATGATGAACACTGAGCTGTGGAGATATTTACATGTATTGTGCATATCAAAGAATGTCAGTGGTAAGACAGTAAAATGTTGGCTTTCTCATTCTTGTCTTACTGTTTTATTCAATAGATCTAAAAAAATACTTTACTTCCTATAACAGGGTAACTTTTTCCATGAGTTGTTATGGAGAATATATTATTAGACAGACACTTGCCTAATATATAGAATTAATTAAGTAAATGATAGCAAGACACTTTTCTGCAGGAAAAAATATAGTAATATAGGTGGCTAAGACTAAAAATGATCATGCATTAGTTATGAAAAATCAGAGAAATGTCCCCTACAAACATATTGTATTGACACTGAAACATGTATGAATGAACACAAAAGGTACAAAAAGATAAGTGAAGGCTCCTAACACTTGCAGGGTCCACCTTGGCCACCTCTAATGGTAATTGAGTAACTGTATCTGGAATATCTTATTAAGAAATCACATATATGTGTCTTACATACATAACCAAATAGTTCTTTTATAAACAAATGTAATGTAGCCATAGTAATACTTTGTAACTTAAAGATTAGACATATGTGATAAGTATCTTTCCATGCATGTAATCTGCCTTTTTCTTCTTAAGGCTACCTATAAGTATATGTATCAAATTTATTGAACCTATAGTGTATGGATGGAGGCCTAAATTATTTCACTGTATTGTAATACATGACAAATATAAAAGAATTCTAAGAGCTAAGTCATTATAATAATGTCAAAAGTTCTTGAAGCCAATGTATTTTTGTTTAAAAAAATAGAGAGGATGTGAGGAAGAAAGCAGGAAGCACCAAGAGAGGAAGAGAGAAGGAAGGGAGTTGGGAAGGAGGGAGGGGTGAGAAGTGGGGGAGAGTGAAATGGAGGACAAAGGAGGAAGTGAGGGAAAGGGAGAAGAAGGGGTACCTACTGAGTTTGTGTGATTAGGCAAAAAAGCAATAAAATATAAAAAATAGAATGTTTATTATACTCATAGATTGGAGAAACTCCCAGTACTTGAATATGAAGCATTTTTTAAGTGAAAGTATTTAGTGTAGAGGCAAACATCTGCCCAAAGTACAGAGAACAAGTAACTGTGTATTGCTTAGTCCTAAACAGACATCTATATAACCACCAATCCCAAGGCTCAGGGAAGAAAGAGTCTTGTGGAAAAGGGGAGAAAAAGAATGTAAGAACCTGATGTAAGGTTGGATCCTGTCATAGAGTATCCTCTGCTCACTTTACTACTGTGATGTCTACTTCCATAAAAACAGCACAACATTTGGTCAATCAAAATTTCACCCAACAAGTGGGAAGATCTCAAGAGACATTACACCTCCCTAAGAGACTATTGAAGGTTAATGCCAGATGGGAGAAGAGGATCTTCTTTACTCAAATGAGTTATATACCAATAAGTCACACAAGTCCCAACAAATACTAAGGCACTTGATTGCTATAGTCTGGCAACAGCCTGGATCCAAGAACCCAATAGATGGAAAAGGAGTCAGCAGAGGTGAAGAACAGCAGACACACAACTCAGGGCTGAGTGAATCTGAACTTGTTTATTGAAGATTACAGTGGTGATTATATTAGAAAAATTTTTGACAGAAAACATATTCTAGCAATTGTGTAAGAGGAAGCAAACTTTAGCAAAGGCCATCAATCTCAAAAGTAAAAAAACAATTCTTGCTCTGTTCTCCAACCCTGTGCATCAAAGCAGAACACACCAAGCAAAACCTCCACCAGGTGCCAGATCGAACTCTAAATACATCTTTATAGGTTACCTTGACATTAGTATCTAAGAGTGAAAACTAAACATATTTTACTTACTAACAATTCTACAAGGAAGACATACTCTTTTAAGTTTCTTCTAGAAGGGTGCAAGGGGGACTGAAGAAGGGTGCAGGGAGAGAGGAGACCGGGGTACCTATTGAGCTTGTACAATTGGGGAAAAATAAATAAACACAAATTTTTAAAAAAAGTCTCTTCCAAATGTTTAAAAAATAAAAGGGAAATGATGGGTCAATAGGAGGGAGTGCATATCATACACTATCTTTTCTTTTAGGTGGATAACAAATTCTCCCTGCAATAGCACAAGAGGGTCCATACTTAGTCATAATTTTCAGAACTATGCTATCAGGTTTATTTTCTTAACTTTCAATAATTTAAACACTTTATAAAAAGTGGTGGACTACTGATTCTTGACAACAGATGGCATGATCTCATATTCTGTAAGCTTTTGTAAAAACTCTTTGTTATGGTTTGAAATGTGTCCTCCATAGTCTTATATGTTTGGCAAGGTCATGGCACCTCGAGAGGTGGAGTCTTGCTGGAGGAAGGCAGACACAAAGGGTGGGCCTTGAGGTGGTGTAGTCCCACCCGACTTCCAGGAGAAGTCAGCTTAAGCAGCAAGTAATCTGCAGCTCTCAGCTTCCAAGATGTCTGAGGTGACCTAGCCTCCTCCATCTTTGGCCAACCAGCCATGCCTCCTCTACTTTGAGAGACTGTTTCTCCCCTCTGGAACCATGAGCTGAATACATCCTTATAAATCCTCCCTTTCTGCTTATAACAGTTACTCTTGGCAATTGCTGAGAGAAAATAACCAAAGTCAAGCAACTTAAGGGAGAAAGGGAGGTTTATTCAGCTTACGGTTCCAGAGGGAAGGTACAGTCTCTCAAAACAGAGGTAGCATGGCTGGCTGGCCAAAGATGGAGGAGGCTAAGTTACCACAGACACCTTGGAAGCTGATAGGTGCAGACTGCTTGCTGCAAAGGCTGACTTTTCCCAGAGGTAGGGTGGAACTAATCCACCTCAAGGACCCCCCTCCCGTGACTGTCTTCTCTAGCAAGGCTCTACCTTTCAAGGTGATATGACCTTGCTAAACACATGAGACTGTGGGGGGATACATTTCAAACCATGACACTCCACCCCTGGCCCACCACAGGCTCATTGCCATCTCATTATGCAAACCATACTCAGTCCAACTTTAAAACTCTTCATAGACTACAACAGTAGTCCCAATACTCCAAAAGTCTAAAGTTTCCTATAAAATCAAAATACAAGTTATTTACTTCCAACATATAATGGCACAGAATAACCATTCCCATTCCAAAAGGAAGGTATGGGGGCATATCCAGGAAAGATCAGTCCATAACAAGACCGAAAACCAGCAAGACAAACTCCAAATCTTGTAGCTCCAAATCCAACAGGTGAGCGTCTCCTTGAAATCATCTCAGTTCCAAAGGGCTTTGGTTCCACCCCTCCAATGCAGCTGCCCATAGAATACGTTGGTATCTTGAGCTGACTCCTCCCAGGGTATACAGCTCTCCTTGGCAGGTGTCCCGCGTTGTGTCTGAAATCTCTAACATCTTTACTTCTCAATGGCAAACCAGGTTTTAACTCCACAGCACAAACTGCCCTTCTTGGGCCTCTAAACTACAGGCTTCTTGCCTCATGATGCCTAGATACTGCCAATTTTTGAAATCTTGGAGGAGGACTCCAGATCTCCTCCCTCTTGCATCACTGATGCCTCTAAAACCAGAACCACGTGGACGACTTTGCCAAGACTGGCCCCCTTGAATCACAACTGATTCTGTTTCTCTATGTTGACCATCTCTTTCACTCCTGGGCAGTTGCTTGGTAAGAGAAACCAACTCTTGCTTTGGAACTCCACCCACCCTTTAGCTCCAGTCTTCTGAAAGGATTTGCATTCTTATGAGTGGGAGCCTTCCCTGAGGATCTTGCCCTCAAGCTAGGGCCTCTCCAATCATTCAAATTAAGATCAGGCTTTGATTTACAAATGGAGCTAATCTCTTCAACAGCCATTTTGTTCTCTGCTTCTTCCCGGTTCAACTCTTTAAGTTTGCTGTTGTATTTTTCGTCATTGGATCTTACAGTTTTTGCTTCTTCCTCCCTGATTCTTTGCTCTTTTTCATAACTCTGAAGACAACTAAAAAGTAGCCATATCACATTGTCAGGACTACATTGCCTTGAAATATCCTCTGCCAAGCCCTCCAGCTTAATTTCAGGCAAACTTTCAGGATGAGGGCAAAACTTCACTAAACTCTTTGTCAACACATGGCTCCATGTGTCACTCATCCAGTTGCAAACTCAGTTTCTGTTCCCCTCTGGACCATCACAAGCTGGGCTTCCACTGTCTGCGTCTCTCACAGCATTGCTCTCCTCTGAGCTCTCACAAGAAAGGTCCCTTCGGCCCAACCACCAATACGCAAAGACTTTCACAGCACAAAGTCCCAAAGTTCTCCGTATTTGTCCCAACAAACAGATCCAAAGGCACACACTAGCCACATCACAGCACTGGCCATGCTTCTGGGTACCAACTTTTTTTAATTTCACAAACAACTTCACTTTGTGGTACCAGCTGTTCTTAATCTCACAGCAATACCCCATTTCTGGTACCAATTTCTATAACAGTTACTCTCAACTATTGCTGTAAGAGAACACTCAAAGTCAATCAACTTAAGGGAGAAAGGGAGGTTTATTCAGTTCCAGCACAAAGTCCTAAAGTTCTCCACATTTCTCCCAACAAACAGTTCCAAAGGCATACTAGCCACATCACAGCATTGGCCATATTGCTGGGTACCAACTCCTCTCAGAACTTCACGTTCTGGTACCAGCTGTTCTTAATCTCACAGCAATACCCCACTTCCGGTACCAATTTCTATAACAGTTACTGTTAACAATTGCTGAGAGAGAATACCCAAAGTCAAGCAACTTAAGGGATAAAGGGAGGTTTATTCAGCTTATGGTTCCAGAGGGAAGGTACAGTCTCTCAAAGCAGAGGTAGCATGGCTGGCTGGCCAAAGATGTAAGAGGCTAAGTCACCACAGACATCTTGGAAGATGAGAGCTGCAGACTGCTTGCTGCAAAGGCTGACTTTTCCCAGAGGTAGGGTGGGACTAATCCACCTCAGGCCTCCCCCCCCCCCCCCGGTGACTGCCTTCTCTAGCAAGGCTCTACCTTTCAAGGTGATATGACCTTGCCAAACACATAAGACTGTGGGGAACACATTTCAAACCATGACACTCCTTTAAGTTGCTTGACTTTGGGTACTTTCTCATAGCAATAGTTAAGAGTAACTGTTACAGAAATTGGTATCAGGTAGTAAGGTATTGATATGAGATTAAGAACAGCTGTACCACAATGTATAGTTGTTTGTGAAACTGAGAGAAGTTGGTACCCAGCAGTATGGCCAATTCCTTGATGTGGCTAATGTGCCTTTGGAACTGTTTGTTGGGAGAAATATGTGCTGGGAAAGTCTTTGGGTCTTGGTGGTGAGGCCGAATGGGACTTTCTCAGGAGAGGTTCAAAGAGAGAAAAGCTGTGTGAGAGACACTGGCAGTGGAAGCCCAGCTTGTTATGATGGTCCAGATGCTAACAGAGACTGTGTGCAACTGGATGAGTGACATTACATGGAGCCATGTGTTGGAAGAGTATTTAGTGGTTTTGCCCTTATCCTGAAAGCTTGCTTGAAGTTAAACTGGAGTGCTTGGTGGAGGAAATTTCAAAGCAGTGTAGTCTTGACAATGTGATATGGCTACTTTTTAGTTGTCCTCAACATTATGAAAAAGAGCAAAGAATCAGGCTGGGATAAGAAAATCTGTAAGATCTAATGATGAAAAATATAAAGCCAAACTTAAAATTAAACCAGGAAGAAGCAGGGAACAAAATGGCTGTTAAAGAGATTAGCTCCATTTTCTTTTTATATATATATATACATTTTTATTATTATTTCCGCTCATACAAACTTAATAGGTACACCAGTTCCCTCCCTCCCTCTTCCCCCCCCGAACCCTCTGCTTCCCCTTCCCTCACCCCTCCCTCCCCATCCCCCAGTGCCTCCCGACACAATTCCCAGAGAGTCCTTTATTGTGCATGCCTGACTCTCCTCTGGGCCCTCCTCTCCGATGACTTACAAGGACCCAGTGGCATTTCCCTTAACCCTTTCTCATGTTCCCCTTAAGCATAGGAACACTACTGTGGCTGTCAATCCCTTGCCTCCAAGGATCTTGGTGCTTTTAGCAGATGCTAGACGTTGTGAGGTCAATAGTGTGTTGGACATTGCGCCGGGCATGCAAAGTCCAATTATGATTGCTTCAGCCCTAACTCGTGTGGAGTATCTTGCAAATCATTGCTCCTCCCATCCTTTTGCTCTTACACTCTTACCGCCCCCTCTTCCGCAAATTTTCCTGAGCTTCAGGATGGGGAGAGATTAGTCTGGCCTAGTTCTAGGTGGTTGATATAGAATCTCTGAAGTTCTGGATAGTGGTTTGTTGATTTTCTTTTGCAGTTTTGCTGCTCCTGCAATGCCCTTCACTTCATCCTGCTGGGCACTGTATGTCACCCCCCGGCCATAGACAGAAAGCTGTTAAACTGGAGTCTTATTATAAGAGCACATTCAAGGGTAGATGTAATAAAAGTAGGAAACCTAGGGGAGGGAGGGGTCAATCGCCCATTTGCAAAATGGTTACTTTTTATCTGCCAGACTATATGCCCTCCCCTTCTGGTGAGATCATATCCCCTCAGTTGAAAATGATCAGGAACGAACGTCTGTGAACTTAACCAGGTGTCACATTACTTACTTGCAGTCCTTGATGGAGGCCTATTTTCTCTACTGTAACATGGTCACTTCTCTCCTTGTTTCTGGTGTGGCCCTCCAACCCCATCCCTCCTGTTCATAATCCTTGGAATTACTATAGGTATTACATAGATTTAGCTTTGAGTGTTTCAAGGTGGGCTGAGTGGGTTTGGTACAAAGAACCACCTATTAGGGAGTACATACGGAGCTTAATTTTCTGGGTTTGGGATACTTCACTTAATATAATTGTTTCTAATGACATCCATTTCCTGGCAAATTCCAGTAGTTCATCATTTTTGATGGCTGAGTAGTACTCCATTGTATAGATGTACCACAATTTCCTTATCCATTCGTCAACTGTTGGACATTTGGGTTGATTCCATGACTTGGCTATTGTAAACAGTGCTGCTATGAACATGGTCATGCTTGTGCTATCGATGTGAACCTCTGCTGTATGGGGGGGGGTTATTCCCAAAAGTGGAATAACAGGGTCATATGGCATTTCAATCTTTAATTTCTTTAAAAATCTCCAGACGGCTCACCAGAGTGGCTGTAGGAGCTAGCATTCATACCAGCAATGTAGGAGAGATCCCCTCTCTCCACATCCTCTCCAGCATTTGTTGTTGTTTGTATTGTGGATTTTTGCCATCCTGACCGGAGTGAGATGATATCTCAGGGAAGTTGTGATGGCTAAAGAAGTGAAGCATTTTTTAAGATATTTGTTAGACATTTTAATTTCATCCCTGGTAAAGTTTCTTTTAAGTTTCAGGGCCCATTTCTTAAGTGGGCCAGTGGTTTCCTTGGTATTTAGTTTTCTAAGTTCTTTGTGCACTCTGGACAGTAGAGCTCTATCAGATTTGTGATTCATGAAGATTTTCTCCCATTCTGTGTGTTGCCTTTGTAGCTCCATTTTCCATGTGGATCCAGGACCTCAATAACCTTAGTTGTAAGGGTTGGGAACTCCCTTGAGCTGATTGGACTAGGCCAACAGTTCCTAATTGGAAATTCAATATCACAGTCAATACAACTAACACTGAACAGATGGGATCTGATGGAATCGAAGAGCTTCTGTTCAGATAAAGAGATTGTAACTCGAGGACAAAGGCAACATACAGAATGGGAGAAAGTCTTCACTAACCACATGTCTGATAGAGCTCTATTATGCAGAGTGCACAAAGAACTTAAAAAACTAAACACCAAGGAAACAAATGGCCCAATTAAAAAATGAAGCTTGGGGGGCTGGAGAGGTGGCTCAGGGGTTAAGCCTCCGCCTTGCAGACGGAAGGTCCTGAGTTCGGATCCCAGATCCCACGTATAGATGCCAGGCGGAAGCGGGGGCGTCCTGTGCTTCTGGTCCTGGTAGGGTGGAGCCTGTGAATCCTGGGGCAGAAGGAGGTGGAGGCGTCCATGGTGGTTCACAAATTTGTCCGTGGTTCTACACATACACAGACATACACACACACATACAGACACACGTGCGCGTGCACCTACACACGCATATGCACACAGTTGAATAAATAATAATAATAAAAAAATTAAAAAAAATCTTCCTTTAAAAAAAAAAATGAAGCTTGAAACTTAAAAGAAACTTTACCAGGGAAGAAATTGAAGGGTCTAACAGATATCTTAAAAAATGTTCCACATCCTTAGCCATCAGGGAAATGCAAATCAAAACCTCCCTGAGAGATCATCTTACTCCAGTCAGGATGGCAAAAATCCACAATACAAACAACAACAAATGCTGGAGAGGATGTGGAGATAAGGGAACTCTCCTACATTGCTGGTGGGAATGCAGGCTTATACATCCACTCTGACGAGCTGTCTGTCAATTCTTAAAGAAGTTAAAGATTGAAATGCCATATGACCCTGCTATTCCACTTTTGGGAATAATCCCCCATACAGCAAAAATTCACCTGGATAGCATAAGCATGACCATGCTCATAGCAGCACTGTTTACAATAGCAAAGTCATGGAATCAACCCAAATGTCCAACAGTTGATGAGTGAATAAGGAAAATGTGGTGCATTTATACAATAGAATACTACTTAGCCATCAAAAATGATGAATTAATGAAATTTTCCACGAAATGGATGGAATTAGAAAAAGTTATATTGAGTGAAGTATCACAGACACAGAAAATTAAGTGCTGTATGTACTCCCTAATGGGTGGATCCTAGTACCAAACCCACTTAGTGACACACTCAAAGATAAATCTCTGTTATACCTATAGTAATTGCAAAGATTATAAACAGGGATGGAAGGGGAAGGAAGTCCTCACCAGCAACAAGGAGCAAGGGGATCATGCTTCAGCAGAGAAAATAGGCCACCATCAAGTACTGCAAGGGGTGACATCCAATACCCATCAGGATGGAGCTAAGAGCAGTGCAGGAACAGCAAAACTGAAAAAAAAAGTCAAACCATAATTCAAAAATCAGAGACACCTGGAACCAGGCCAGCCTAATCTCTACCCATCCTAAAGCTCAGGGAAATTTGCAGAAGAGGGGGCGGTAAGAATGTAAGAGCCTAAAGATGGAGAGGAGCAATGATATGCAAGATACTCCATACAAGTTAGGGCCTAAGTAATCATAATAGGACTTTGCATGACTTGTGCAATGACCAACATATCATTGAATCCTCAATGTCTAACATGGATCATAGGCACTAGGATCCTTAGAGGAAAAGGATTAACAGCCACAATAGTGTTCCAATACTTTAGGGGAACACAAAAAAAGAGCTATAGGCAATGCCACTGAGTCCTTACACCTCATCAGAGAGGAGGACCCAGAGGGAATTTTGACATGCACAGTGAAGGAAGCTCAAGAATGCGGGGGAGGGAGCACTGGGAAAAAGGGAGGGAGGGAAGAAAGGAAGGAGAAAATGGGGAGGGAACAAAAGGGTCCAGGGAGCTGTGGAGGGAGGGAGAGAGGGGAATGGGGTACTTATCAACTTTGTATGAGTGGGAAAAAAAATTAAAAAAAGAGATTAGCTCCATTTGCAAATTAAAGCCTGCTCTCAATTTGGATAATAGGAGAGGCCCTAACTTGAGGGCAAGATCATCAGAGAAGGCTCCCACCCATAAGAATGCAAATCCTTTTAGAAGAAATGAGTTAAAAGGTGGAGTTCCAAAGCAAGGATCCACTTCTATAAATCAACTTTCCTGGTGTGAAAGAGGTTTTCCCTATGGTCTGCATAGAGAAGTGGAATCAGCTATGATTCAAAGGGGCCAGTCTTGGCTAAGTTGTCCATGTGGTTCTGGTTTTAGAGACATCAAGGATGCAAGCGGGAGCAGATGGTGGAGTCCTCCAAGATTTCGAAAAATGATGGAAGTCAGGCAGCACATGGCAGAAAGTGTGCAATTTAGAGGCCCCAGAAGGGCAGTTTGTGCTATGGAGTTCAAGCCTGGTTTGCCATTGAGAAGTAAAGATGTTAGAGATTTCAGACACAACGTGGGACACCTGCAAAAGAGAGCTGTATACCCTGGAAGAGTCAGCCCAAGACAGTGATGTGTTCTATGGGCAGCTGCACTGGAGGGGTGGAACCAAAGCTCTTCAGAACTGGGAACTGAGATGATTTCAAAGACAGGCTCACCTGTTGGACTTGGAGCTACAAGATTTGGGGTTTGTACTGCTGGTTTTCAGTTTTGTTATGAACCAATCTTTCCTGAATATGCCCCCATACCTTCCTTTTGGAATGGGAATGGTTATTCTGTGACACTGTATATTGGAAGTATGTAACTTCTATTTTGATTTTACAGGAGGCTTTGGACTTTTGGACTGTGTTGGGACTACTGATGTAGTCTATGAAGACTTTTAAAGTTGGACTGAGTATGGTTTATATAATGAGATGGCAATGAGACTGTGGGGGGTCAGGGGTGGACTGTTATGGTTTGTAATGTGTCCCCCACAGTCTCATGTGTTTGGCAAGGTCATGGCACCTCGAGAGGTGAAGTCTTGCTGGAGGAAGGCAGTCACGGGGGGGGGGGAGCTTGAGGTAGATTAGTCCCACCCTACCTCCATGAGTAGTCTGCTTTTGTATAAAGCAGTCTGCAACTCTCAGCTTCCAAGATATCTGCAGTGACCTAGCCTCCTCTAGCTTTGGCCAATCAGCCATGCCTCCCCCGCTTTGAGAGACTGTTTCTCTCCTCTGGAACCATACGCTGAATAAATCTCCCTTTCTCCTTTAGTTGCTTGACTTTGGGTACTCTCTCATAGCAATAGTTAAGAGTAACTGTTACACTCTTGAAGACTTAATATTTAGGAAAATTTTCTCAAGTATATACTTAACAAACCATGATTTACTCATTACTTCTGAGGAAGTTTCTAACTTAGCAATTTTAGGTTCTCCTTATCTAACACACACACTAGTAGTTACCAATATGTCCAAAAGCAATGCAAGTCCCCAAATTCCCAATTTCTCCATATTTATTATAAGCATGCCACATCCTATTCTTGGAAGATGCTTTCCTTGAAGAAACCCCTCCCCATGTGTGGACCTTGTCAGACAACATGGTTGGCTGAGGATGTAGCACTTGGGAGTACAAACATGACCATAAATATCAAATGCTATGAATGTAGTAATCAATAATGACAGTACCTACATGGACTGTATTTTCCAAATGTGAGGAATATAGTTGAAAGTGTATGGATAACTACTAGTGTCAATGCTCCAGCTGTAGCTACCTAAACTCAGAAAGCTACATAATTTTTCATGTATTGCCAACTACCCACTATCTTTTTTTTTTCCAAAAGATATCCAAGCAAAATCTAACACATGCTTCAGAGTTCCAATTAATAACCCTGTCAGAAGACCCAGAACTGCAGCCCATCCTCTTTGGTTTGTTTCTGTTTATGTATCTTGTTGGGCCTGCCCAGGATTTGCCCCCGGCACATGGGACTAAAGATGGTGCTGAGGGTAAGGGTCTTGGGAATGACCCTGATCACTTCACAGAGAGCCCTAATTAGCTTTCAGGTATCTACCTGTCCTCTGTGCTGAGTGACATTGAACTTGACCATTAGCACCTGTAGGATGTGTTAATTTGTGACACAATTGGATACCCGTTTTGCGCCTTGGTGGCCTTTGTCTATAGAAGTTCCTTTTCTCCCCCCAATAAACTGAGATCTGCTTCTGACAATCTCCCTGTCCCGTGCCGAGTCTCTGGGGGTAGAGGCGGAGGTGGGGACGGCTGGAACCTGCTTTCATCACAGCCAGCAGCTGTGTGTTTGAGTGAGTGAATGAGTGCATGAGTGGGCACTGGTTCCCACAGTATCTGGTCACACTGCTTGGGAATCTGCTCATTATCCTAGCTGTGAGCTCTAACTCCCACCTCCCCACCCCCATGTACTTCTTCTTCTGCAACCTGTCTTTGGCTAACATCAGCGTCATCTCCATCACAGTCCCCAAGATGATTGCTGTCATCCACACTCAAAGTAGTGCCATCTCTTATGTAAGTTGTCTCATTCAGATATCTTTTTATGTTTTTTTTTTGGATCCAATAGGATGACAGCTGAATAAACCCTTTTATAGTCATTTTATTGTTCCCATGTTGCTTGTCTTGTCTTAGAGGTCAGCAGTGTAGCATACAGAGTTAATATGTGAATAAATCTATTGATTTTCCTTGTCCCAGGTCATGTGTAACACCAGCCAATGCTAAGAAGGAAGGAAGATTCTAGCTCAGTTCCACCTTGATTTCTCTTATGTCTTACAACCAGAATATGTGACTTCTTCAGCAATTCATTCTTACCATCTAATTCTGGCATGGAACTAACTATATCAGCAATAGCTTCATCATAGGATATCAGATGATATGAAGTTAATGTATATTAATCTTTACAACATCAGACTAAATTGTTTTGTATCATAAAGTATTTGTTTTCTTATTTCTTTTATCTTCTTTTAATGTATGCCTTACATAAATAGATTCTATATGGTAGGAGATAAATGGTTTATGTCTGTCATTTTTGATTGCCTAGATCCTAAAATTTGTTCTGTGTGTGTATGTGTGTGTGTGTGTGTGTGTGTGTGTGTGTGTGTGTGTGTGTGTGTGTGTGAAGGTACTGTGTGTGCCCATGCAGGCCTAAGTGTAACTTTGGAATCATCCTGGATTATTCTATCTCATTTTTGCTTTGCTGTAGGATTTCCAAGGCCCTGTCTTCCAGGACCAAACTACAGGGTGTCACCATTACACCCACGATACTCAGGTGGTACTTGGGATCAAAACTCATGTTTGTCTCTTTATAAGGCAGAGACTTCATCTCTGAGTCATCTCTATAGCTCCTAATCTTTATTTTCAATGGAGAAATCTGAAGTAAAAGCATTGTATGTTAAAGGATAAATACTGTCTCCCTAACCTCAGAAAAAATGCTAAAACTTAGCAGAGCTTCAAAGTATTTAGTACTTTCCATGCTAAACTTTCATCCTTTTCAAGAATATCCCATAGAAGTACAGACAAATAAGGGTGTCAAGATGGCCCAATGAGAAAGGTACCTATTCTCATATCTGCTTGCCTGAATTTGATCCATGGAAGACCATGTGGTGGAAGGAGACCACATGAATGCTGAAAGTTGTTCTCTAACTTCCAGCTGTGTGCCATGTCATGACTGTGACTCTCTCTCTCTCTCTCTCCATAGTAAATAAATAGTATATAAAATAAAATATTCTAAAAACTTGAAAAAGTAGTAGAGGCAAAATAAAATAGCTATGGTTCTTGTAAATGCTAAAGATCCATAGCACCAATAATTCTATTTATTACTTTTTGATTAAAAAAAAATGAGCTGGAACAGAGCTCAGAGAAGACTCTGCCTCTCAGGCAGGAGGACGTAAGTTTAGACCCCGGATCCCACACAAAAACACCAGGCAGAACTGTCACACAGGCCTGTACTTACAGCTCTGGAAGGTGGAGTTTTCCCAGAGCAAAGGGAAAAGGAGGAAAAAACAATCCAGGATGGTTCTTGAAGTCACTCTTGATCCTCTACAGGGACACACAGTGCCCCGTAACACACACACACACACACACACACACACACACACACTCACTCACTCACTCACTCATTCACTTGCTCACTTATGCACATACACACATAAATAATAAATAAATATTTAAAAAATAAGCCGAGATTTTTTCATGGCATAAAACAAGCAAGGGAGGCATAAATGGAAGGAAACTTTAGTCTTTCTTTTGACTGCTGTTCTAGATTTTTACAACGTTCTAAAGTTTGAGGATCCATCAATAGCATCACTATCTCTATGATAAATGAGTTAGGAATTTTAATTTGTAAAGTACCTACCAGGGGCTGGAGAGATGCCTCAGGGTTTAAGATTATGCCTCACAAACAAAAGATTTGTGCTTGGATCCCAGGTCCCATGAGAAAAAATGAGAAATGGTGGTGGCTGTACTTCCAGCCCTGGTGGACTCCCAGAGTGAAGCAAAAGCAAAAAGGAAGTAGAAGCAATGCAGAATGATTCCTGAAGTCACTCTTAGTCCTCCATAGGGACACACACTGCCCTCTGACACATACACATACACACACACACACACACACACACACACACACACACACGTGTGCAAAAATAAAGTTGAAAAAAATTTAAAAGTACTAACCAAATATTTGTGAGTTTCCACATTTGCTTTTGAGCCATGCATGTTCTGAAGATTGGTATCAACTATCTTTCCTCATGTGGCATAAAAAAACAGGTGGAACAAATGAATGTATTCCAATTGTCATAGAAATACTTAGTGCATGAGAATAAAAGGAAATTTATTCCTTCACATCAAGTCAAACTTATTTTTGCTGATGTAATTTGGAAATGGTAGTCACTGGGTAAATTGAAATTTCATTATTAGCTTCCTTGGAAATATTATCACCAGGTTGGCTTTAAAGATTATGGCAAAAAAAGATTATGGCATTAATTCTTTACTCTTTAAATGTAATACACAGGCAAGAGAATTTATGTTTCTTTCCCCTCCACACTTCTTCCATATGTATATTCCAGCCGTCTTTCCTCTCTCAGTTCCCTCTGTGTGCATGGACACCAGAGTTCCATTTTTATTTCCAAGAGTCCTGGCATCAGTTGGTACAAGGAGCCAACAGGGGTTAAACCTAAAAGTGGGGAAACTTCCTTGCCTTGTTCAGCTCCTGCTGCCAGAGTCTCTTAGGTTAGTGCTGTATTTCCTGAGATCCTCATTTATGCATGGGAGAATACTGATATGTCAACTATCGTGTAGGTCTAGTTGGAGGTATTCCTCCATGCAGTGAGCTCCTGAGAGTAGCACTCACAAACCTTAGGCTTTTACGATCTTATTTCTCACTCTTCTGCAAGGTTCCCTGAGCCTTGGGAATGGAGAACACTTTTTAGGTCCTGTTTTGAATTAAGCTTATGCTATGTACTCTGATCAGTTGTCATTCTTTACATATCTTCCATTACAACAAGATCCTCTTTGAGTGAGTGCTGAGAGTTTTCCTTATCTAAGGATGTAATGAGAAGAGTGTAGATGGGAGCTCACCATAGGATATTTATAGTTAACATTATAATTTGTATCTATGGTCTCTCCACTCAGTGGTATGGCTTACAGCATATGTTTCATACCAATAGGTGGGGCTTTATAATCATTCTATACTCCAGTGGACTCTTCTTGTTAGAATTTTTGTTATTGTATTTGCAGAATTCATACCTGGGTGAAGTTGTTGATCACTTTTCTTCTTAGATAGCCTACCCCTTCTATGCATTCTCTCCTTTCTTTCTTCTCTTTAAAATTTATTTCTATGTTTCTCATTTTTCACCTGCCTACCCTCTGTGTTCTTTTGTGAGCAATATATGACCATGATTGGATTGTTTTTACAATAGCAAGTGCAGGCAAATAATAAGAAAATGGAAAATTCATCCATTTGTGAAACTCAGATATCTAACCTCTTCCTACACAGTATATATGCTTTTCACAGTCATCTGAAGAAAAATGGAAGAATATAGAAAGCATTATCACACAATAAATTACTAGTCAACCAAGGCCACATACTATATTTCAAATCAGCTAAGACTTTTAGCATAGTTAGTATTATGCTGCTAACAATGAAAGCTGGGAAAGTTGAATATCAACATCTGTATTGTGATAGTTAATCCTGGGTGTCAACTTGATATACCTGGTATTAACTAAGATCAGCTGAGACCACATCTGAAAAGATCAACTGAGACCACCTGAAGGAATTATATCCACCCTAGATCCCATCAGAACCTCCATAGATCTCATAGGAACCTCCTAGTAATGGACCGTATAAAAGGGACCACAGAATATAGGAAAGAGAGAGGTTCCTGGAATGCTCCAGCTATGTGGATGTCTGATATGACTTAGCCTGCCTGCCTGGCAGCTTCATCCATGCTGTCTCTACCATGTGTCTTCCCTCTGGAGCTGTAAGTTCAATAAATCTTCCTTTCTCCTATAAGTTAGTTGACTTTGGGTGCTCTTTCAGCAATAGTGCATAAAAATAGTTGATAAAAAATTAGAACCTTACTTCTCACCAATAAAACTATAAACTCATAATGGATCAAAGTCTTTAAAGAAAGGTCTGTGAATTTGAAACTGCTAGGGTAAAACATTGGAAAACACATCAGCACACACTGGCCTGTCAACCCAGTGAATTATATTATCTGTGTACAAACAACATAAGACAGTTCCAATGAACTGGTCTCTATGATCTCATGATGTGGACTGCCTCTTAATATCCAGGCTCCATGTGTTCACATTAGGATGGCACCCCTGGGTCCTGGGTCCATGTGCCAGAACATGTATGGTCTCCCTGGGCCTAAGTTCCATTGCTCTTAATATGGATGGCCTTCCTGGAACAGGGCTCTGTGTGCTCACACCATAAACTTGCTAAGTATAGTAGGAGATGGACAAAACTATTGATCTTAAGCTTTATCCGATGTTCTTAAACATAGTAAGGAACCATGGGTGATTAACTATGGAAGCTCAACCATAAAAGCTGTCTATTTCTTAAATGTATTTTCTTTCATTGATCATATTTTATATCACATTATAAACTAATTTAAAAAAATAAGGACAAAAAGGTGGACATGTTAGTGGAAATGCTCAGAAGTACAGTCAGGATAAAGAGGTAGCTATGATCAAAATACATTGTATGTATGGACATGGTTGTAAAAGAACAACAATATTATTAGAAAATATTAATTCCTTCATTCTAATGATTCTATAATAAGCTAAGAAACATTAATCCATGTTGCAGTTCACCTGCATGATTGTTAATAAATGACCATCAAATGGCTTAAGGGAATAAGGGGTTTATTGTCTGTTATGATTATCTGGTACAGTTCTCAGTCCAACTTGACAGAAGAGCACACACCAACACCAGGGCTGAAGGAACTGGCCACATCTTCACTACATAAGGGTGAGACAGGGACAACCCTTATTTGCTAGACCAGCATGTCTGGCCAAATGGACAGAAGGATGCCAACTTCTTCAACTGACTCTCAGTATTTCATTCGTCTGTTCAGGGCCTACTCTCACCCACCATAGACTGGACTTTCTCCATCAGCTAGACAATCCCCTGCACGTTTGCTCTGGGCTCAACTCAACCACTAAGTCTCCACAAATGTGCCCAGATCTCAAACCCTAATGGTTAAGTTGACATGAAAAATCATGAAAAGTTAAACCCATTAAATCAAAAATTGGTGTGTTCAAATAGGTGATGTTAAGATATTTAGATGTTACGTTTCATTAATTTTTGAAATCTGCATTATGAAAAAAGATAATATACGTTCTAAGGTGCCTTTAAGAAATGTTCTAAATGTCCTTCTCCTGAAGTCTATTGTGAAGACATTTTGAAAAGGAATAACCAGAACATATATAGTAAAGTATACCATCCCACTTCTGAGGAGATATTATACAATAAAGTACAGGTACAAGACAAAACTTGTTCTTCAGAATAAGCAAATAGTTGACATACAAGGCCCAAAGACAGTTAGGGATTAATGTTTCTTAGATGACTGCAGGATGATTAGAATGGAGGGATTAATATTTTCTAATAATATTGTTGTTCTTTTACAATCATATTTATACATACAATGTATTTTGATCATAACTACCTCTTTATCCTGACCCTAATTCTGGGCATTTCTGCTAACATGTCCACTTTTATGTCCTTATTTTTTAAAATTAGACTAAAATGTGATATAAAATAATATATGATCAATAAAAGAAAATACATTTAAGACGTAGACAACTATTATGATTTATGATTCCTTACTATGCATAAGAACATCAGATAAAGCTTAAGATCAACAGTTTTATCCATCTCTTACTATACTTAACAAGTTTATGATATGCACATATGGAGCCCTGTTATAGGAAGGCCATCCATATTAAGAGCAATGGAACTTAGGCCCAGGGAGACCATACATGTTCTGGGCACATGGACCCAGAACCCAGGGGTGCTATCCTAATATAAATACATGGAGCCTGGATATTGAGAGGCTGTCCATATTGTGAGCACATGGAATCCAGTTCATGGGAATTGTCGTATATTGTTCATACACAGATAATGTAATCCATGGGTTTGACAGGCAGTATGTGCTAATGTGTTTTCCCATGTTTTACCTTAGTAGTTTCAAATTCACAGACCTTTCTTTAAAGACTTTGATCCATTATGAGTTTATAGTTTTATTGGTGAGAAGTAAGGTTTTAGTTTTTTATGCATGTAGTGGTTATTCTTTACTATTGCTGTGAGAGATCACCCAAAGTGAGAAAGGAAGATTACGGGAGAAAGGAAGATTTATTCAACTTACAGTTCTAGAGGGAAGATACATGGCAGAGAGAGCATGGCTGAAGCTGCCAGGCAGGCAGGCTAAGTCATATCAGACATCCACATAGCTGGAGCTTTCCAGGAACATCTCTTTTTCCTATATTCTGTTGTCTCTTTTATATGGTCCATTACTGGGAGGTTCCTATGAGATCTATGGAGGTTCTGATGGGATCTAGGGTGGATATAATTCCTTCAGGTGGTCTCAGTTGATCTTTCCAGGTGTGGTCTCAGCTGATCTTAATTAATACCAGGTGTATCAAGTTGACACCCAGGATTAACTATCACAATACAGATGTTGATATTCAACTTTCCCAGCTTTCATTGTTAGCAGCATAATACTAACTATGCTAAAAGTCTTAGCTGATTTGAAATATAGTATGTGGCCTTGGTTGACTAGTAATTTATTGTGTGATAATGCTTTCTATATTCTTCCATTTTTCTTCAGATGACCATAAGTGAGAAGTGTATATACTGTGTAGGAAGAAGTTAGATATCTGAGTTTCACAAATGGATGAATTTTCCATTTTCTTATTATTTGCCTGCACTTGCTATTGTAAAAACAATCCAATCATGGTCACATATTGCTTACAAAAGAACACAGAGGGTAGGAAGGTGAAAAATGAGAAACATAGAAAGAAATTTTAAAGAGAAGAAAGAAAGGAGAGAATGCATAGAAGGGGTAGGCTATCTAAGAAGAAATGTGATCAACAACCTCACCCAGGTATGAATTCTACAAATACAATAACAAAAATTCTAACAAGAAGAGTTCACTGGAGTATAGAATGATTATTAATCCCCACCTATTGGTATAAAACACATGCTGTAAGCCATACCACTGGGTGGAGAGACCATAGATACAAATTAGAAAGTTAACTATAAATATCCTATAGTATCTACACTCTTCTCATTACATCCTTAGATAAGGGAAACTCTCAGCATTCACCCAAGAAGAGCTTTGTTACAATAGAAGATATGTAATGTAGAGAATGACAACTGCTCAGAGGACACAGCATAAGCTTAATTCTAAACAGGACCTAAAAAGTGTTCTCCATTCTCAAGGCTCAGGGAACATTGCAGAAGAGGAAGCAGTAAAATTGTAAGAGCCTAAGGGTGGGAGTGCTGCTTCTAGGAGCTCACTGCATAGAGGAATACCTTCACTTAGATCTACACGATAGCTGACATATCAACATTTTTCCATGCATAAATGAGGATCTCAGGAAATACAGCACTACCCAAGGAGACTCTGGTAGCAGGGGCTGAACAAGAGAAGGGAAGCTTCTCCACTTGTAGTTTTGCCCCCTGGTAGCTCCTTGTAGCAAATGATGCCAGGACTCTTGGAAGTACAACCTCTGGTGTCCATGCACACAGAGGGACATGAGAGAGGAAAGGAATATATATGTGGAAGAAGAGTGGGAGAAGAAGAGATGGAGGGCAAAGACCCATAAATTCATCTTGCCTGTGTATTAAATTTAAAGATCTAATAAAAAATTCAATTTAGCCAATGACTATCATTTTCAAATTACATCAGCAAAAATGAGTTTGACTTGATGTGAAGGAATAAATTTCCTTTTATTCTCATGTACTAGTACTTCCATTACAATTTGAATCTATTCATTTGTTCTGCCTCTTTGTGTTTATGCCACATGAAGAAAGATAGCTGAAAACAACCTTTAGAACACACGTGGTTCAGAAGCAAAGGTGGAAACTCACAAATATTTTTAGAACTTTTAAAATTTTTTTCAACTTTATCTATTTTTGAGCGTGTGTGTATGTGTGTGTGTGTGTGTGTGTGTGTGTGTGTGTGTGTGTGTGTGTGTGTGTCAGAAGTCAGTGTGTGTCCCTGTGGAGGACTAAGGGTGACTTTAGGAATCATCCTGCATTGCTTCTACATCCTTTTTGCTTTTGCTTCACTCTGGGAGTCCACCAGGGCTTGGAAGTGCAGCCCACCACCATTTCTCATTTTTTCACATGGGACCTGGGATCCAAACACAGATCTTCTGTTTGTGAGGCATAATCTTAAACCCTGAGGCATCTCTCCAGCCCCTGGTAGGTACTTTATAAATTAAAATTCCTAATTCATCTATCATAGAGATAGTGATGCTATTGATGGATCCTCGAACTTTAGAATGTTCTGAAAATTTAGAACAGTAGTCAAAAGAAAGACTAAAGTTTCCTTCCATTTATGCCTCTCTTGCTTGTTTTTATGCCATGAAAAAATCTCGGCTTATTTTTTAAATATTTATTTATTATTTGTGTATGTATGTGCATAAGTGAGCAAGTGAGTGTGTGTGTGTGTGTATGTGTGTGTTAGAGGGCACTGTGTGTCCCTGTGGAAAATCAAGAGTAACTTCAGGAACCATCCTGGATTGTTTTTACTTCCTTTTCCCTTTCCTCTGGAATTTCTCAGGCTCCACCTTCCAGAGTTGTAATTACAGGCCTGTGACAGTTCTGCCTGGTGTTTGTGTGGGATCCAGGGTCTAAACTTACGTCCTCCTGCCTGAGAGACAGAGTCTTCTCTGAGCTCTGTTCCAGCTCATTTTTTTATAAAATACTACTAAATAGAATTATTGATGCTATGGATCTTCAGCATTTACAAGAACCATAGCTATTTTATTTTGCCTCTACTACTTTTTCAAGTTTTCAGAATATTTTATTTTATATATTATTTATTTACTATGTAGAGAGAGAGAGTCACAGTCATGACATGGCACACAGCTGGAGGTTAGAGAACAACTTTCAGCATTCATGTGGTCTCCTTCCACCACATGGTCTTCCATGGATCAAATTCAGGCAAGCAGATATGAGAATACCTTTCTCATTGGGCCATCTTGACACGCTTATTTGTCTGTACTTCTATGGGATATTCTTGAAAAAGATGAAAGTTTAGCATGGAAAGCACTAAATATTTTGAAGCTCTGCTAAGTTTTAGCATTTTTTCTGAGGCTAGGGAGACAGTATTTATTCTTTAACATACAATGCTTTTACTTCAGATTTCTCCATTGAAAACAAAGATTAGGAGCTATAGAGATGACTCAGAGATTAATTTTCTGCCTCATAAAGAGACAAACATGAGTTTTGCTCCCAGATATCACATGAATATGATGGTTGACAATGGTGACAGCCTATAATTTTGGTCCTGGAAGATATGGCCTTGGAAATCCCAGAACAAAGGAAAAAGAAAGTAAAATAATCCAGGATGATTCCCAAAGTTACATTTGGGCCTCCATAAGGACACACAGTGTCTAGGCCCACAAACCAGCAGGAACCTGAGTCTGCAAATGTGGAAATCTGAAGTGGGAGCAGTAGGAATGAAAAGTTTCAGGCTTTGGGTCAGAGGGGGCCTTGGATGTCCTTTATCATCCAAGCCAACTTTATTGTAACATACAGGGGTTTTATAATCAAGAAGCAGGGCCAAATTCAGGAAAACATCAAAGAGGAGCAGAACCAAATTCTTTACAGGATTATGTAAAACATATGTGAAAGACCCCCCTGTCTTTCAGTCAGGAACGAGGCCACCTAGAGAAAGACCAAGACCCTTCTTGCTGCAATAGCATGAGGTTTTATTTAATCACGCGCCAGGCAGCTCCAGCAACCTCTCACGCAGGAGAGACTGAAGCGGCCCCCAACGACTGAAGCAAGGGGTTTATAAAGGGGTGTCATAGTTAAGCACAGGTGTCAACTTGACTCTTGAGGGTTTGAGCTCTGGGCACAGTTGTAGAGAGTTGATGGTTGAGTTAAGCCCAGAGCAAACCCTGAAGGAGATTGTCTAGCTGCTGGGGAAGACCCAGCCCATGGTGGGTGGGATTAGGCCCTGGATAAATCAGAGAGACCTGGTTGAGAGAGTTGGCATCCTTCTGTATACTTGGCCAGACATGCTGGTCTGGCAAGTAAGGATTGTCCATCTCTCAGCCATTATGTTGGTCAGTTCCCTCGGCCCGGTGTTGGTGCATGCTCTCCCGTGAAGCAGGACTTAGAACTGTAACCGGACTGTCTTAAGAAAGTAAGCTCCCCCTTTTACCCCACCCCGCTCCATGGGTCAGGACTCGCACGTGGTCCAGCCTGGCCTCACCCCGCGACTCTACACTCCAACCAGAACAAACCCGCAGAAAAACGCCAAGAAAGCCTGACCCAGGATAATGACTTTCAAAATATGATCATTACCATGTTCAATACTATGAAAGAGGAAATCAGGGAGGAATTACATAATCGAATCAATCGCTTTGAAGAGGAACACAACAGACATTTGGAGGAGTTGAGAAAAACAGTGCAAGAAACAAAAACTGGCATAGAGCAGTTAAAGCAGACTCAAGCAGAGTTTAAAACTAAGCTACAAGACAAGTTATCTTCAACCCAGAACTCCACAGAGAGCCTTATCAACAGAACTAACGAAGCAGAAAACAGAATTTCAGACCTTGAAGATAAAGTGGGAGTACTAACCAGCTCAATGGAAGAGGTGGTTAAAGCCAAAAAGATACTTGAGAGAAATATCCAGGAGATATGGGACACCCTGAAGAAGCCTAACATGCGTATTCATGGAATACCAGAGCAAGAATCTCAAAATACCACCCCTGAGGAAATTTTTCAAATGATCATCAAGGAAAACTTTCCTCATAAAAAACGAGAGGCCCATCCATATACAAGAGGCATTCCGCACCCCAAACAGATATGACCAAAACAGAAGCACCCCACAGCAAATAGTAGTTAAAACACTCTACATTCAAGATAAAGAACTGGTGCTGAGAGATTCAAGGGAGAAAAAACAAGTCACTTTTAAAGGTAAACCTATTAAAATAACAAATGACTTCTCGGTCTAAACAGTAAAAGCAACAAGAGTTTGGAGAGAAATACTTCAAGTATTGAATGAGCAAAAATGTCAACCCAGGATGATTTACCCTGCAAAACTATCAGTCATGATCGAGGGAGAAAGAAAAACTTTCCAGCACAAAGACAACTTGAAGGGATACATGTCCACCAAACCAGGCCTTCAAAAAATGTTAGAAATGATACTCAAGCATGAAGAAAAAAACAGGCATATCCAGGAGAACAGAAGGCAAATATAACACCATTAAAAGCGAAGCAATATACTTATAAAAACTACTAAACATAATAAATGTCTGGAATTAAAAATAGTTTCTCCATTATAACACTAAATGTTAATGGAATTAATTCACCGATCAAGAGACACAGATTACAAACTTGGATCAAAAATCACAATCTGCTGCCAGCAGGAAACCCATCTCACCACAAAAGATAGGCACGCTCTAAAAATAAAAGGCTGGTCAACAATTCTACAAGCTAATGGAAGCAGAAAACAGGCAGGGGTAGCCATTATGCTATCAGACAAAGTGGACTTCAAACCAAAGAAAATTAGAAGAGACACCGATGGATATTACATTTTAGTCACAGGTACAATTTACCAGGAAGACTTCACAATACTGAATATATATGCACCCAATACGGCCCCCTCCACATTCATTAAGGAAACCCTACAGCGTCTAAAGCAAGAAATCAACTCCCAAACGATAATTCTTGGGGACTTCAACACCGACTTCTCAACATGGGATAGATCAACAGGTCAAAAGCTTAAAAAGCACTTTGGAACTTAATCAAACCCTGAAAGAAATGGACCTTACAGATCTCTATCGAACTTTTCGCCCACGTACCAAAGAATACACATTTTTCTCAGCAGCACACGGAACTTTCTCCTAAATAGATCACATATTGGGCCACAAAACGAATCTACACATATACACAAAAGTAGAAATTCTAACCTGTGCCCTATCAGACCACCACGGCTTAAAGCTGGACATCCACAACACATCAAACAAGAGAAAATACACTAACTCACGGAAACTTAACAATATGATGCTGAATGAGAACTGGATTCAGGAAGAAATTAAAAAGGAAATTCAAGATTTCCTGAAAGTGAATGATAATGAAAATACAACTTACCAAATCACTGGGACACAATGAAAGCTTTCTAAGAGGTAAGTTCATAGCTCTTAATGCCTACATCAAAAAAATGGAAACATCAGAAATAAACAACTTAACAATGCAGCTTAAAGCATTAGAGAAACTAGAGCAATCTGATCCCAAAAGCAGTAGAAGAGAGGAGATTAGCAAAATAAGGGGAGAAATATCTGAAATCGAGACTAAGAAAACGATAGAAAAAATCAACCAGTAAAAAAGCTGGTTCTTGGAAAAAATCAATAAGATTGATACACCCCTATCTAAATTAACCGAAAGCAGGAAAGAGAAAACCCAAATTAACAAAATCAGAAATGAACATGGAGTTATCACTACTGATACCCAATAAATCCAGAGAATTATAACATCATATTTCAAAAACTTATACTCTGTGAAGTTTGACAACACAAAAGAGATGGATGAATTTCTAAGTACACACAACTTACCTAAATTGAATCAGGAAGTTGTGAAGTATTTAAATAGTCCTATAACATATAAGGAAATTGAGGAAGTAATCTCAAATCTTCCCACCAAAAAATGTCCTGGGCCAGATGGATTCAGCACAGAGTTCTACCAGACATTTAAGGAGTTAATAATATCAATACTCCTTAAACTGTTCCATCAAATAGCAAAGGAAGGAACCTACCAAATTCTATCTATGAAGCTAATATCGTTTTAATCCCAAAACCTAATAAAGACTCACTTAAAAAAGAAAACTATAGGCCAATCTCTCTGATGAACACAAACGCAAAGATTCTCAACAAAGTTTTAGCAAATCAGATTCAAAAACATATTAAAAAGATTATTCACGGGGACCAAGTAGGCTTCATCCCCGGCACACAAGGTTGGTTCAAGATACGCAAATCAATAAATGTAATTCATCATGTAAACCAGTCTAAAGCCCAAGACCACATCATACTCTTGATAGATGCAGAAAAAGCTTTTGACAAGATCCAACAGCCTTTTATGATCAAAACGCTAGAGACAGTAGGAATGGAAGGAACCTTTATCAATATAATAAAAGCTGTATACAACAAGCCCACAGCAAGGATTATGCTCAATGGGGAACAATTGGAAGCATTCCCACTTCAATCAGGAACTAGACAAGGCTGTCCACTCTCACCACTTCTATTCAATATTGTACTTGAAGTCTTAGCTGAAGCCATAAGACAAGAAAGGGACATAAGAGGGATTCAAATCGGCGAGGAAGAAGTCAAACTATCCCTATTTGCAGATGACATGATCTTATACCTGAGTGATCCCCAAAACTCCACCAGGAAGATCCTGGAACTAATTGAGAAGTTCAGCAGGGTGGCAGGATACAAAATAAATGTGCAAAAATCAGAGGCCTTCCTATATGCCCAGAATGAAAGAAGTGAAAAAGCCTTGAGAGAAAAAATCCCATTCACTATAGCCCCTAAAAAAATGAAATACCTTGGTATAAACCTAACCAAGGAGGTAAAAGACCTTTACAATGAAAACTTTAAAACCCTAAAGAAAGAAATAGCAGAAGACACCAGAAGGTGGAAAGACCTCCCATGTTCCTGGATTGGCAGAATCAACATCGTAAAAATGACCATCCTACCAAAGGCAATATACAAATTCAATGCTATACAAATTAAAATCCCAAAGTAATTCTTTAAAGAAGTTGACCAAATAATCTCAAAATTCATATGGAGGCACAAAAGACCCAGGATAGCAAAGACAATCCTGAGTAACAAAAACACTGCTGGAGGTATTACCATACCAAACCTTAGTCTATATTACAAATCCATAGTTATAAAAACAGCCTGGTACTGGCTCCAAAATAGACACACAGATCAATGGACAAGGATTGAAGACCCAGATATAAGCCCACAAAATTACAGCCATTTGGTCTTTGACAAAGGGGCCCAAAGAATCCAACGGAAAAAAAAAAAGCATCTTCAACAAATGGTGCTGGCAAAACTGGATCTCCACATGCAGAAGATTAAAGCTGGACCCGTACTTGTTACCATGTACAAGACTTAATTCCAAATGGATCAAGGACCTTGATTTAAGGCCAGAGACTATAAAAACCATAGTTGAAAGGATAGGGAACACACTCGAGCTGATTTGGCTAGGCTAATATTTCCTAAACAGTCTTCCAAAGGCACAGTCACTGCTACCAAGTCTCAACAGTTGGGATCTTGTGAAATTAAAGATCTTTTGTTCAGATAAAGAGATTGTAACATGAGCTCAAAGGCAACCCACAGAATGGGAGAAAATCTTCACTAACCACATATCTGATAGAGCTCTACTGTCCAGAGTGCACAAAGAACTTAGAAAACTAAACATCAAGGAAACCAATGGCCCAATTAAAAAATGGGCCCTGGAACTTAAAAGAAATTTTACCATGGATGAAATTAAAATGTCTAACAAATATCTTCAAAAATGCTCCACTTCTTTAGCCATCAGGGAAATGCAAATCAAAACTTCCCTGAGATATCATCTCACCCCGGTCAGGATGGTAAAAATCCACAATACAAACAACAACAAATGCTGGAGAGGATGTGGAGAGAGGGGAACTCTCCTACATTGTTGGTGGGAATGCAGGCTCATACAGCCACTCTGGCAAGCCATCTGGAGATTCTTAAAGAAATTAAAGATTGAAATGCCATATGACCCTGCGATTCCACTTTTGGGTATGACCCACCATACAGCAGAGGTTCACCTCGATAGCATAAGCACGACTATGTTCATAGCAGCACTGTTTACAATAGCAAAGACATGGAATCAACCCAAATGTCCAACATTTGACAAGTGGATAAAGAAAATATGGTGCATCTATACAATGGAGTACTACTCAGCCCTCAAAAATGATGAATTACTGGAATTTGTCGGGAAACGGATGTCATTAGAAAGAATTATATTAAGTGAAGTATCACAGACCCAGAAAATTAAGCACTGTATGTACTCCCTAATAGGTGGCTGCTAATACCAAACCTACCCAGCCCATCTTGGGACACTCATAGGTAAATCTATGTATTACCTACAGTAATTGCAAGTATTATGAACAGGAGGGATGGGGTTGGGGGGCCACACCAGAAACAAGGAGAGAAGTGACCATGTTACAGTAGAGAAAATAGGCCTCCATGAAGGTCTGCAAGAAAGTAATGTGACACCTAGTTAAGTTCACAATTCGTTCCTGATCATTTACAACTAAGGGGGTATGAACTCACCAGAAGGGGAGGGCATGTAGTCCGGCAGATTAAAAAGTATCCATTTTGCAAATGGGTGATTGACCCCTCTCATTGCCTAATGCCGTATGACCCTGCGTTTCGAATTTTGGGTATAAGTATTATATCTACCCTTGAATGTGCTCTTATAATAAGACTCCAGTTTAAAAGCTTTCTGTCTCTGGCCAGGGGGTGACATACAGTTCCCATCACGATGGAGTGAAGGGCATTACAGGAGCAACAAACCTGCAAAAGAAAATCAACGAACCACTATCCAGAACTTCAGAGACTCTATATCAACCACCTAGAACTAGGACAGACTAATCTCTCCCCATCCTGAAGCTCAGGGACATTTGCAGAAGAGGGGGCGGTAAGAGTGTAAGAGCAAAACAATGGGAGGAGCAATGATTTGCAAGATACTCCACACAAGTTTGGGCCGAAGCAATCATAATTGGACATTGTATGCCCGGCACAATATCCAATACACTATTGACCTCACAATGTCTAGCATCTTCTAAAGGCACCAAGATCCTTGGAGGCAAGGGATTGACAGCCACAGTAGTGTTCCTATGCTTAAGGGGAACACAGGAAGGGGTTCAGGGAAATGCCACTGGTTCTTTGTACGTCATCGGAGAGGAGGGCCCAGAGGAGAATCAGGCATGCACAAGAAAGGACTCTGGGAATCGGGGCGGGAGGCACGGGGGGATGGTGCGGGAGGAGTGAGGGGAGGGGGAGCACGGGATTCGGGGGGGAGGAGGAGGGAGGGAGGGAACTGGTGTACCTATTAAGTTTGTATGAGCTGAAATAATAAAAATGTATTATATAAAAAAAAAAAGAAAGTAAACTCCTTGTTCCCTTAAGTTGTTTTCTGGTCATTTATCAGCAACCATGTAGGTGGACTGCAACAAGGGGTTTTGGGAGCGTGGGGGTCTCGTTGGTCAGCAAGAGTCCAGGCCTCCGTGATAGATGCAGTCTATCTGCTTAACTGCAGGAAGTTTGCTCCAGATGGCAATTATGCTATTAACAGAATTTTCTTGCAAGACTTGTTTTCCCTAGGGCTAGTCATCTTTAGGTTACAGCCTGTTTTCCCATCACTAAGGGTTACAGCTCCTTATCCCATCACCAGGAGTTTCAGGGCAGGGAGGCAAGTAGCAAGGTGCATAGTTTTAGAGAATGGCTAGAAGTAGCTACGCTTGAATAGCTATGGGCAATAACTATCTATAGCTATGCCTGATCAGCTATTAGCAAATATCTACACTGTGGGCCTGGACTGGCCTGTTCTGTGAATTTTAGTGTGAGGGTCTCAGGGTCCAACATTCCCCCCTTTTCTATAGGCACACTCCAATCATGGAGTGTTAGTCACAGTTCTCGTGGTAAATTTCTGGGAGGATTGGAGTCAGTTTTTCAGCAGGGTTGTTCCTTCCAGGCGATTCCAGCAGTAGGGGATGTCTCTTCAGAATTCCAAAGACCTTGAGAGACCCATCCCAGCATAGCTGCTCTAACCCTGCCTCACTTTCCCATAAACCTATTTGAGAATTCAGACTGCTCTGGGGATAAAGGGCGATGATTCGATCTGGCTGCTTCCTGCTGAATCGGGGCGAAGAAAATAAGAGCAGTCTGACATCCTCATCTATGAAATGTTGGGTTGGTCTAGAGGTCTTTGATAGATGGCTTTATTACCTCAAGGTTGGTCTAAAAGAGACAAAACACAGGCAAATTGAGTCTCCAGAATCTATAGAAGGACCAGATCATTGTAATTGGGAAGGCACATGAGATAAACCAAACAAGCTCAGCAGTCTTGCTGTGGACACAAGCAAGCAGGAGTTAGTAAAAGAACACATTTGCAAGGTGTAAAAGCCAAGGAGACATTTCTCCTCTGACTACTGTAAATTTAAGATCACATTTTAAAACCTGTCCAAAACAATATGAACTGATTCTTTGTACAGAACAATCTAAATTATCCTCCTTTTTGGGTTCTGAAAAATAAAGCAACATAAGTCTTTTTGGGACCAAAGGGATGTAGCACCATTTCTCTGATCTAAATGAAAAGCCAGCATTGATTTGCTAATGGAGCTACTCTGGAGCTACACCTGGAGTTTTGCGCTCTTTCCTAGTTTACTCTTTAAGTTTGCCATTGCTTTTTCCCTCTGTCAAGCACTGAGTTTAACTTTAGGCAACCTTTTAGGACAAGGGAAAAAACTTGATTAAACTTTTCGCCAACCTATGTCTCTGGTTTTAACTCTACAGCATAAACTGTCTTTCTTGGGTGCCTCAGGCCAGAGCTGCAGCCTCGAGTCCAGGGCTCCCCTGGATCAGGTGAGGCAAGGAGTCAGCAGAATGGAGAACAAAAACAACTCTCTTGGCTTAGTGAATCTGGACCCGTTTACTGAAACTTCTGTGACAGCTTTACTTTTAAGAAGGACATTTTTTCCAAGAACCTATCCCATTGCTTGAGGATAATGGCACTTAATGGAAATATTCTCTCAGTATTTCCAAATCTAGCCAATCTATATAATGCTGCACCAGATAGCCAAGAGGCTGATCCCACGTACTTGTAACAGAGACTGCATTTTTTTTAAATATACAGAGAAGGATTGAGCTCCTGATTTCAGTAAGGAACATATTTTACAATTAACTATACGTGTCCCCAACATTTTATAAGTCCCAGTGTGAGCTTAAGCAATATAATTATTAAAAAAATAATTCCTCCTATGATAGCATCCTTTCATTTTTCTGCTTTGTGCTTCAATCCAGGAATTTTGCTTGGATTTTAAGCATAGCATCTTTAACATTCTTGCTTGCAAATTCTAGGTAATGATCTATCTGCGCCTGGGATGTCAGTCATAAATAACAGGAATACTGAAGAGTGAAATCAGCTAAAATCAGTGGTGTCAGACCATTGAACAAGGCACCAACATAAGTAAACACCCACATCAACACTGCAAACTTCAGAGAATCAACAAAATCAACTAAGAAAAGGCACCTGAGTTCTTTTATTGTGCAGTTCACATGACTGAGAGCAGAATTATTGTACTTCTGAATGGGTGGCCTTCATCTGATTTCTGGATTGCTTGGATCACACCCTTATATACTCTAAAGCTGATAGTCACAGAGAGCAGGGCCAAGGCAATGTAGGCCGTCACACTCATGATGCTGAATACTGTCAAGGAAGCAGGAGGAACAAACTGGCATCAAACACCACTCTAGTTTTCTTAATCTCTTTAGTAGAGGAGGTCAACAACCACGGAGCCCGAACCCCTGCACTTGGGTGCAGCCAGGGTGGAATAGGGTGTGGCAGGAGCAGAAGGGGTCCAGGCGGGCTCGGCCTGGGGACTCACGCCATCCGGGGGCAAAACGTAAATTACCTAGGAAAGAATGTTTAGCACCTGTCCGTGGGCATTATTGTGACATGCCAAGAAATTCCTAGCACCTGCCCATGGGGTTACAGTGACCTTCCCCAGGGAACAGGCTTTAGGCCTGAACTGGGAAGAAACACCAAGACCTGACAATTTCTATATTTTTTTATTTCTCCTAAATAAAGCCATGTCTTTTCTCCAGAAAATGTTTCCTTGCAATAATATCTTATCAGGTTGGAATCTTATCCATCAGAATGGTTGGATAAGGATGCAGCATTTAGGGTCTTTAAACTGCAGACTTTTGTTACATGCTGTCTGGCATTTTCTATAATCCATGATTTTCTCTTTTAATATCTTTGGTGCATCTAAAACCAGAACCACGTGGATGACTTTATAACAGTGCTAAAATATTTTATTCTATTAAGCCTAAACCTTGAATATTCGGGCACTCAGGCATGTAAACAAAGGAATGCCTAAAAAGCATCACTATTAAGCATATAAGGAATCTCAGTAGTTACTTTGTGAGTGCAATGAACCTGTCATTTTCCTGATCTTAAACATTTTAGTAAAATCAAAAGTTGACAAAAGCCTAGGAAGGAAGTTGAGCACTAGAATTTTATGCTCCCTTGTCTATTAATATAGAAACAAAGAGGCTTCCCATTTGCACGTTAAACCCAAGGTTCTCACGAGATGC
Source organism: Typhlomys cinereus (assembly GCA_023101885.1). Classification (NCBI taxonomy): domain Eukaryota; kingdom Metazoa; phylum Chordata; class Mammalia; order Rodentia; family Platacanthomyidae; genus Typhlomys; species Typhlomys cinereus. Next base: position 249,548 of record JALPQD010000726.1, read on the forward strand.
TCAACCTGGCACTTTTGGGCTTCCTTTTGCTGGATATCAGTGGCAAACTCCTTTTTCCCATCGGAGGGAAGCTAAGAGCTTCAGGCCATTTCATTGGTCTCCACCAGAGAACTCGCTCGACCCCTGGGCCCTGGGGTTCAGGGGGCAATCTTCCTCCAGTGGAGATTCCCATAGTTGGGACATAGGCCACATGAAAGCTTTCTGTGCTCACAACAGTCTCAAAGCGCCCAGTCTGGTCATATTCGATGCATCTTTTTCCACCTTTCCCCTGTCGGGAGGGGTCCTGGGTTGATCTGCTTGGGGTGCCTGTTTAATCTATCCCCTAAGGCAAATGTCAAGTTCCGATTTCTTTGCTTTCTGGTTCTTTTTCTTTCTTTTCTTTTTCTATACTAAGTCCTAGGTCACCTGTCCTATTTTTAAAGTCCTAGGACAAACAGAAACAAAGGATTCCACCTCCAAGACAGAAATGAAAGCTTCCTGATGGTGCCAATCTCTCCCTTACAGATGATGGGGACCTATTTCCCTCAACAGATGAGAACCCTGTTGTCCTCCACATGAGAGTGTACTTCCCCCTGACAGATGAAGACTTTGGCTGACATGGAAGCTAAATGAAATTCCTGTCTGTTTCACCTTAGTCTTGAGGGCATTGGAAGGCAAAGCTTTTCCTGAGTTACTAGCTGGTACTTTTGGTCCAGCTCTATAGTCTCTCAACTTTCTGTCATTTTTTTGTCTAGTTGAATGGTAGTATAACTTAAAGATCTTCCTGGGATCATCTCTTGTCTAAGATGTATACAGGGCATGTCTGAGAATATGCTACGACTTAACACTCTTTTAGGTTGGTAGAACTAAGCATTCACAATTTCTAGATAGTCCCTGGACACAGGAAGGGGAAATCTCTCTCTCTCTTTTGGCTTCAATTAGTGAACCTGGACTTGAGGAAAAGATGTGTGGCTTAGCAGAATTCTGATAATCACTATATACACAGTGTTGTCAGCAAAGACATCCACTGACACTGCCCATGGTGTGGTCAGGGGAGGCCAGCACTCCACCCAACGCCACCAGAGCCCCACCCGATGACACTAAAAGGGGAGAGTCCATGGTCCACACATGCCTGAAGCTTCCTGTATTCCCTATGCTATTTAAACAGCATGGTCATTGTCTCAGACTTGAAACACTTTCCTTCAGGGCAAACATTCCTAGGAATTCCCTTCCATTGACTAACAAGAGCTAGAGTCACATTGATCCCCACCACACAAGGCAGACAGACAAAGGTTGGGAATCCCTCCAGGAGACATCATTCAAGTACCAGTCTGGCCACACTCTTTGCAGAGTCATGGGTGATAACTTGGCCATAGTGGGTTCAGCGGTTTCTTGACTTGTGATCGGATTCTAATCCGATCCCACCCTAGACCTTATGTTATCACCATGGAAATGCAGAACAGGCCCAATCGAATCCCGTGGCTTTAAGAGATCTTAGGGATCTCGCCTTGGGACTACAAACTCGAGCCAGAGGTGTTACAGGTTTCCCACCTCAGGCTGACACTCACTCACACATTCATACAGAGGTTGAAACATTCCCTCCCCCATTTTGCAGGTGTTCTTTTCCTCCCCCTCCAGGAGAGGCCTGTTCCAAAAGGTGAGCAGAGGTTGGTTTAGCACAGTCTCTTTTACCATGAAGTCTAAGATTTAGAGAAACTCCCTAGCTGGCCTTGAGTCTGTTCCAAGCTGCAGCTGAGGCGGAGCCTCAGCTTCTCCTGCTGGCCACCTCCCTGGGGGCAGGGAGAGCTCTGGTCTCAGACTTCTTTAGTTTTCACTTATGACCCCACTGATAAGCTTCCTGCTGTCCTTGAGAAGTTGGGATTTTAGGAGTAACCAATTTTCTGCTTCAAACAGACAACTGAAATACATTTGAATACATGAAGCTTAATTCTTAATTTCTAATTTCTGAGGTTCAATAACTTTTCTTTTATAACATGGAAGAAGCATAACAAATAATACTTTCTTTAACCATCATCTCTTATTTTCAGTCTTCTCATAACTCTAACATCCCATAAACCTTCACAACATACTTTAACATTCTTTTTAAGTAACCAACTCATAAACCTCCTGCACATACTTTAACTTTCTAAGTAACATATCTCACCCCATAAACTTTCTTTTAAACCTTTTGTACATCTAAGTACTATACATACATATATATATTTTTATTTGATGGTTTCCTGCTGTTTTCACATTAGTTATCCTGTTGGACCCTGAGACCCTCGCCCTAAAATTCACAAAGCAGGCCGGTTCAGGCCCACAGTATAGCCCTTGCTTGTAGTCATTCAGGCATCCATTGTTTATAGCCATCCAAGCATCCATTGTTAGTCATTGCTTAAAACTATGTACAGCCTTGAGTTTTTTACAGGTATTTCCCCACCCCTTAAGACCTCCAGCCCTTCAGTTCTGGAAAAGCAAGTTTTCACAAAAGGGAATTCCATCAATGAATGTCACCCAGAATGAACAGCCTGCGGTTAACCAGGTGGACTGGAACAATCACCAAGAGCCAACTCCACCCGAGCTCTTGCCGACCAATGACTGTAAAGGTCATAGAAAATTCCTCAGCTAAGCAACCCCCCCCACCCCAAGACCCCTTAAAAACCCCTTGCCCGAGCTGCTTGGGGCCGCTTCAGTCTCTCCTGCATGAGAGGTTGCTGGAGCCGCCCGGCGCGTCGTTAATAAAACCTCATGCTATTGCAGTGAGAAGGGTCTTGGTCTTTCTCTCGGTGGCCTCGTTCCTGACTGAAAGACGGGGGTCTTTCATTTTGGGGGCTCATCCGGGATTCGAGACCCCCGAGAGATTGCCCCAACACCGGCCTCGGAAGTATGTGAGCGCTCCTGTCTGTGTTTACTTGTGCTTTGTTTAAGTCTGTGTCTGTTTGTGTTTGATACTGTGTCTGTTTGTTTCCTCTTATGAGGTTTGGGGTGGTCAGAAACTGCGAGACAGACGTGTCATATCGCAGAGACCGTGAGGGTCCCGGAGGATGCTCTGGACTCTCTGTAGGGGAAAGGACAGAAGTGTCCGTTCCCCATCTGGTTTTGTCTAATCTGCTGTCCATAATTTGTCTAATCTGCAATCTGTAGTTTGTCTGATCTGCAGTCTGCAGTATTTGTGTCTTGTCTATCTTGTCTTGAATCACTAAAAGGATATTAGGAAAAGAACCCAAAATCTGAGTGTTGAGGTAGAAAATTTTGCCTGTGATGATAAAGAGTTACTTCAAATGTTCTAACTTGATTGGTTACTTGGATTTCTTATAATATGTGGGTTTTATGTTTCAAAATAACAAGCTGTGGCCACTATAAATTTCATTGCGCGCTTATGATCACATTTTGGTTTTTGACTCTGTTTACTATTTGGCATGCTCAATTTAAATGCACGTGCACACTTAGGAATAAATCATTTTGATAATGTTAAAAGGCCTGAGTACGTACTGACAAAAATATCTTGTTTTATCTTGAAGCTTCACAAAAAGTGGCATTGTGTTTTTACCTAGGATCTGGTGACATCACTTTTGTAGTTCCTTTAAAAGTTTGTTTTCCCATGAGTAATACCAACATATCTAACAGCCAGAAAGGAAAACTGATTTCTGAAAAATTCATTGGAATTCCTTCATTCTCCTGGTATGTACAAGTTCCCTTTCTTGGGGACAAATCTGCTTTCTAATTCCCTGTTCCCAGGTGTACTCCTGTGTTCTGCGACATAATGATTTTTAAGATGAGGTCTACTGCCTCTTTTAAAGGATATTTCTTACAGGATAACTAATGTGAAAACAGCAGGAAACCATCAAATAGAAAAAAATATATATGTATAGTACGTAGAGGTAAAGAAGGTTTTAAGATGAGATATGTTACTTAAAAAGTTAAAGTATATGCAGGAGGTTTATGAGTTGGTTACTTAAAAAGAATGTTAAAGTATGTTGTGAAGGTTTGTGGGATGTTAGAGTTATGAGAAGACTGAAAATAAGAGATGATGGTTAAAGAAAATATTATTTGTTATGTTTCGACCATGTTATAAAACAAAAGATATTGAACCTCAGAAATTAGAAATTAAGAATTAAGCTTCATGTATTCAAATGTATTTCAGTTGTCTGTTTAAAGCAGAAAATTGGTTACTCCTAAAATCCCAACTTCTCAAGGACAGCAGGAAGCTTATCAGTGGGGTCATAAGTGAAAACTGGAGAAATCTGAGACCAGGGCCCTCCCTGCCCCCAGGGAGGTGGCCAGCAGGGGAAGCTGAGGCCCCGCCTCAGCTGCAGCTTGGAACAGACTCAAGGCCAGCTAGGGAGTTTCTCTAAATCTTAGACTTCATGGTAAAAGAGACTGTGCTAAACCAACCTCTGCTCACCTTTTGGAGCAGGCCTCTCTTGGAGGGGGAGGAAAAGGGCACCTGCAAAATGGGGGAGGGAATGTTTTAACCTCTGTATGAATGTGTGAGTGAGTGTCAGCCTGAGGTGGGAAACCTGTAACACCTCTGGCTCGAGTTTGTAGTCCCACGGCGAGATCCCTAAGATCTCTTAAAGCCACGGGATTCGATTGGGCCTGTTCTGCATTTCCATGGTGATAACATAAGGTCTAGGGTGGGATCGGATTAGAATCCAATCGCAAGGAAACCGCTGAACCCACTATGGCCAAGTTATCACCCATGACTCTGCAAAGAGTGTGGCCAGACTGGTACTTGAATGATGTCTCCTGGAGGGATTCCCAACCTTTATCTGTCTGCCTTGTGTGGTGGGGATCAATGTGACTCTAGCTCTTGGTCTATGTAGTACAGTAGGGATCAATGTAACTTTAGCTCTTGTTAGTCAATGGAAGGGAATTCCTAGGAATGTTTGCCCTGAAGGAAAGTGTTTCAAGTCTGAGACAATGACTAATCTGTTTAAATAGCATAGGGAATACAGGAAGCTTCAGGCATGTGTGGACCATGGACTCTCCCCTTTTAGTGTCATCGGGTGGGGCTCTGGTGGCATTGGGTGGAGTGCTGGCCTCCCCTGACCACACCATGGGCAGTGTCAGTGGATGTCTTTGCTGACAACACTGTGTATATAGTGATTATCAGAACTCTGCTAAGCCATGCATCCTTTCCTCAAGTCCAGGTTCACTAATTGAAGCCAAAAGAGAGAGATTTCCCCTTCCTGTGTCCAGGGACTATCTAGAAATTGTGAATGCTTAGTTCTACCAACCTAAAAGAAGGTAAAGTCATAGCATATTCTCAGACATGCCCTGTATACATCTTAGACAAGAGATGATCCCAGGAAGATCTTTAAGTTATACTACCATCCAACTAGACAAACAAATGTCAGAAAGTTGAGAGACTATAGAGCTGGACCAAAAGTACCAGCTAGTAACTCAGGAAAAGCTTTGCCTCCCAATGCCCTCAAGACTAAGGTGAAACAGACAGGAATTTCATTTAGCTTCCATGTCAGCCAAAGTCCTCATCTGTCAGGGGGAAGTAAACTCTCATGTGGAGGACAATAGGGCTGTCATCTGTTGAGGGAAATAGGTCCCCATCATCTGTAAGGGAGAGGTTGGTACCATCAGGAAGTTTTCATTTCTGTCTTGGAGGTAGAACCCTTTGTTTCTGTTTGTCCTAGGACTTTAAAAATAGGACAGGTGACCTAGGACTTAGTATAAAAAAAGAAAGAGAAAGAACCAGAAAGCAAAGAAATCAGAACTTGACATTTGCCTTAGGGGTTAGGTTAAACAGGCACCCCAAGCAGATCAAACCAGGACCCCTCCCGACAGGGGAAAGGTGGAAAAAGATGCTTCGAATATGACCAGACTGGGCGCTTTGAGACTGTTGTGAGCACAGAAAGCTTTCATGTGGCCTATGTCCCAATTATGGGAATCTCCACTGGAGGAAGATTGCCCCCTGAACCCCAGGGCCCAGGGGTTGAGTGAGCTCTCTGGTGGAGACCAATGAAATGGCCTGAAGCTCTTAGCTTCCCTCCGATGGGAAAAAGGAGTTTGCCACTGATATCCAGCAAAAGGAAGCCCAAAAGTGCCAGGTTGAGCATCTCGTGAGAACCTTGGGTTTAACGTGCAAATGGGAAGCCTCTTTGTTTCTATGTTAATAGACAAGGGAGCACAAAATTCTAGTGCTCAACTTCCTTCCTAGGCTTTTGTCAACTTTTGATTTTACTAAAATGTTTAAGATCAAGAAAATGACAGGCTCATTGCACTCACAAAGTAACTACTGAGATTCCTTATATGCTTAATAGTGATGCTTTTTAGGCATTCCTTTGTTTACATGCCTGAGTGCCCGAATATTCAAGGTTTAGGCTTAATAGAATAAAATATTTTAGCACTGTTATAAAGTCATCCACGTGGCTCTGGTTTTCGATGCACCAAAGGTATTAGAAGAGAAAATCATGGATTACAGAAAATGCCAGACAGCATGTAACAAAAGTCTGCAGTTTAAAGACCCTAAATGCTGCATCCTTATCCAACCATTCTGATGGATAAGATTCCAACCTGATAAGATATTATTGCAAGGAAACATTTTCTGGAGAAAAGACATGGCTTTATTTAGGAGAAATAAAAATATAAAAATTGTCAGGTCTTGGTGTTTCTTCCCAGTTCAGGCCTAAAGCCTGTTCCCTGGGGAAGGTCACTGTAACCCCATGGGCAGGTGCTAGGAACTTCTTGGTATGTCACAATAACATCCAGGGACAGGTGCTAAACATTCTTTCCTAGGTACTTTACCTTTTGCCCTGGGCTGGTGTGAGCCCCCAGGCCGAGCCAGCCTGGACCCCTTCTGCTCCTGCCACACCCCTCTCCACCCTGGCCATGCCCAAGTGCAGGGGTTTGGGCTCCCTGGTTGCTGACCTCCTCTACTAGAGAGATTAAGAAAACTGGAGTGGTGTTTGACGCCAGCTTGTTCCTGCTGCTTTCCTTGACAGTATTCAGCATCGTGAGTGTGACGGCCTACATTGCCTTGGCCCTGCTCTTTGTGACTATCAGCTTTAGAGTATATAAGGGTATGATCCAAGCAATCCAGAAATCAGATGAAGGCCACCCATTCAGGGCATATTTGGAATCTGATGTTGCTATATCCGAGGAATTGATTCAGAAGTACAATAATTCTGTTCTCAGTCATGTGAACTGCACCATAAAAGAACTCAGGTGCCTTTTCTTAGTTGATGATTTAGTTGATCCTCTGAAGTTTGCAGTGTTAATATGGGTGTTTACTTATGTTGGTGCCTTGCTCAACAGTCTGAGACCACTGATTTAACTGATTTCACTCGTCAGTATTCCTGTTATTTATGACTGACATCCTAAGTGCAGATAGATCATTACCTAGGACTTGCAAGCAAGAATGTTAAAGATGCTATGCCTAAAATCCAAGCAAAATTCCTGGATTGAAGCACAAAGCAGAAAAATGAAAAGATGCTATCATAGGAGGAATTATTCTTTTAATAATTATATTGCTTAAGCTCACGCTGGGACTTATAAAATGTTGGGGACACGTATAGTTAATTGTAAAATATGTTTCTTTCTGAAATCAAAAAGAGCTCAATCCTTCTCTGTATATTAAAAAAAAATGTAGTCTCTGTTACAAGTATGTGGGCTCAGCCTCTTGGCTATCTGGTGCAGCAATATAGACTGGCTAGATTTGCAAATACTGAGAGAATATTTCTGTTAAGTGCCATTATCCTCAGGCAATGGGATAGGTTCTTGGAAAAAATGTCCTTCCTAAAAGTAAAGCTGTCACAGAAGTTTCAGTAAACGGGTTCAGATTCACTAAGCCAAGAGAGTTGTTTTTGTTCTCAATTCTGCTGACTCCTTGCCTCACCTGATCCAGGGGAGCCCTGGACTCGAGGCTGCAGCTCTGGCCTGAGGCACCCAAGAAAGACAGTTTATGCTGTAGAGTTAAAACCAGAGACATAGGTTGGCGAAAAGTTTAATCAAGTTTTTTCCCTTGTCCTAAAAGGTTGCCTAAAGTTAAACTCAGTGCTTGACAGAGGGAAAAAGCAATGGCAAACTTAAAGAGTAAACTAGGAAAGAGCGCAAAACTCCAGGTGTAGCTCCAGAGTAGCTCCATTAGCAAATCAATGCTGGCTTTTCATTTAGATCAGAGAAATGGTGCTACATCCCTTTGGTCCCAAAAAGACTTATGTTGCTTTCTTTTTCAGAATCCAAAAAAGAGGATAATTTAGATTGATCTGTACAAAGAATCAGTTCACATGGTTTTAGACAGGTTTTAAAATATGATCTACAGTAGCCAGAGGAAAATGGTCTCCTTGGCTTTTACACCTTGCAAACGTGTTCTTTTACTAACTCCTGCTTGCTTGTACCCACAGCAAGACTGCTGAGCTTGTTTGGTTTATCTCATGTGCCTTCCCAATTACAATGATCTGGTCCTTCTATAGATTCTGGAGACTCAATTTGCCTGTGTTTTGTCTCTTTTAGACCAACCTTGAGGTAATAAAGCCATCTATCAAAGACCTCTAGACCAACCCAGCATTTCATAGATGAGAATGTCAGACTGCTCTTATTTTCTTCGCCCCGATTCAGCAGGAAGCAGTCAGATCGAATCATCGCCCTTTATCCCCAGAGCAAGTCTGAATTCTCAAATAGGTTTATGGGAAAGTGAGGCAGGATTAGAGCAGCTATGCTGGGATGGGTCTCTCAAGGTCTTTGGAATTCTGAAGAGACATCCCCTACTGCTGGAATCGCCTGGAAGGAACACCCCTGCTGAAAAACTGACTCCAATCCTCCCAGAAATTTACTGCAAGAACTGTGACTAACACTCCATGATTGGAGTGTGCCTATAGAAAAGGGGGGAATGTTGGACCCTGAGACCCTCGCCCTAAAATTCACAAAGCAGGCCGGTTCAGGCCCACAGTATAGCCCTTGCTTGTAGTCATTCAGGCATCCACTGTTTATAGCCATCCAAGCATCCATTGTTAGTCATTGCTTAAAACTATGTACAGCCTTGAGTTTTTTACAGGTATTTCCCCACCCCTTAAGACCTCCAGCCCTTCAGTTCTGGAAAAGCAAGTTTGCACAAAAGGGAATTCCATCAATGAATGTCACCCAGAATGAACAGCCTGCAGTTAACCAGGTGGACTGGAACAATCACCAAGAGCCAACTCCACCCGAGCTCTTGCCGACCAATGACTGTAAAGGTCATAGAAAATTCCTCAGCTAAGCAACCCCCCCCCACCCCAAGACCCCTTAAAAACCCCTTGCCCGAGCTGCTCGGGGCCGCTTCAGTCTCTCCTGCGTGAGAGGTTGCTGGAGCCGCCCGGCGCGTCGTTAAATAAAACCTCATGCTATTGCAGTGAGAAGGGTCTTGGTCTTTCTCTCGGTGGCCTCGTTCCTGACTGAAAGACGGGGGTCTTTCAATCCTGTAAGAAATATCCTTTAAAAGAGGCAGTAGACCTCATCTTAAAAATCATTATATAGCAGAACACAGGAGTACACCTGGGAACAGGGAATTAGAAAGCAGATTTGTCCCCAAGAAAGGGAACTCGTACATACCAGGAGAATGAAGAAATTCCAATGAATTTTTCAGAAATCAGTTTTCCTTTCTGGCTGTTAGATATGTTGGTATTACTCATGGGAAAACAAACTTTTAAAGGAACTACAAAAGCGATGTTACCAAATCCTAGGTAAAAACACAATGCCACCTTTTGTGAAGCTTCAAGATAAAACAAGATATTTTGGTCAGGATGTACTCAGGCCTTTTAACATTATGAAAATGATTTATTCCTAAGTGTGCACGTACATTTAAAGTGAGCATGCCAAGTAGTAAACAGAGTCAAAAAACAAAATGTGATCATAAGCGTGCAATGAAATTTATAGTGGCCACAGCTTGTTATTTTGTTTGTTATAAGAAATCCTAGTCAGAACATTTTAAGTTACTCTTTATCATCACAGGCTAAATTTTTCTACCTCAACACTCAGATTTTGGGTTCTTTTCCTAATATCCTTTCAGTGACTCAAGACAAGATAGAAAAGACACAAATACTGCAGACTGAAGATCAGATAAACTACAGACAGCAGATTCAGACAAACTACAGACAGCAGATTAGACAAACCCAGATGGGGAGCGGACGCTTCTGTCCTTTCCCCTACAGAGAGTCTGGAGCGTCCTCTGGGACCCTCATGGTCTCTGCAATATGACACTTCTGTCTCGCAGTTTCTGACCGCCCCAAATCTTATACTCGTACGAGGAAACAAACAGACACAGTCTTATATCAAACACAAACAGACACAGACTTAAACAAAGAACAAGTAAACACAGACAGGAGCACTCACATACCTCCGAGGCCAGTGTTGGGGCAATCTCTTGGGGGTCTCGAATCCCGGATGAGCCCCCAAAATGAAAGACATCCCCCCCCCCCCCCGGTCTTTCAGTCAGGAACGAGGCCACCGAGAGAAAGACCAAGACCCTTCTCGCTGCAATAGCATGAGGTTTTATTTAATGACGCGCCAGGCGGCTCCAGCAACCTCTCACAGAGGAGAGAATGAAGCGGCCCCTAGCAACTGAAGCAAGGGGTTTATAAAGGGGTTTTGGGTGGGGGTGGTCTCGTTGGCCAGCAAGAGTTCAGGCCTCCGTGATAGATGCAGTCTACCTGCTTAACTGCAGGAAGTTTGCTCCAGATGGCAATTATGCTATTAACAGAATTTTCCTGCAAGACTTGTTTTCCCTAGGGCTAGTCATCTTGAGGTTACAGCCTGTTTTCCCATCACTAAGGGTTACAGCTCCTTTTCCCATCACCAGGGGTTTCAGGGCAGGGAGGGAAGTAGCAAGGTGCATAGTTTTAGAAAATGGCTAGCAGTAGCTACGCTTGAATAGCTATGAGCAATAGCTAACTATAGCTATGCCTGATCAGCTATGAGCAAATATCTACACTGTGGGCCTGGACTGGCCCATTCTGTGAATTTTAGGGCGAGGGTCTCAGGGTCCAACAATATGCATTCTAGTTAACAAAGAAAAGTCAGGAGTGACATCTAGCTGCTGTGGGACCAGACATGATGTCTCCAGGTAGAGTAAACAAGCATGTCACCTTGTTGCTAGAAGCAAATGGGCAATGTATGCCCCAAAACAGAGTTACTTAGTGCTTGCGTTAACATATCTCAGGTAAGCAGGAAAGAAATGTTGGGGGAGGAACAGCCCAGCCAGTTTTTTTGAGAAACAAAAGCATTCCAAATGATCTGGGAGTTTTCTCAACTTCCAAGGAGGGAGATCAGCCTATCATTTTCTTGCAGACAAGAGGCAAACTCAACCACCCAAGGAAGGAGTCACTCAATGGTCTGTTCAGTTGCTAATGTATCCAGAGAGCAGGCCTAAGGGCCTAGCAATCCCCACAGTTCCTCCTTGTTTTTATTATTAAAAAAATGGACCTATTTCAATATTAAGGAAGCCAAGATTACAAAAGGCAAGCAAATCAATTCCCAAATAGCAACAAGTGTCAAGCCAGTCAGATCTTTTCTGGAGTTTTAAAATTACATGTTATTTAAATGAGTTTGAATATTGTCCCAGATAAAATTCTATCTCAGTACCAATATTGACTTAGTTTACATTTAGGAGAAGCACAATTAACAATAAAACAATAGATACATTTGATAGGATAAATGCAAGCAAAAGTCAACAGACAATGGTACATTTTTAGGAACCAAAAGTAAAACGTGGTGAGTACACAACAGTGATTTTTAAATAGGCAATAAAGTCCTTTTGCATATGGGGACCAGAGTTAGCTTTCAAAGTCCAGTTTGTGAAAGACTCTCACAGTCAGTCCAAACAGGGGTCAAGAATCCATCATGGAAGTAAATATTTTGTGTCCAGGCATTGATTATCTAAGAAAATCTGATACTTAAGTCTAGAATGTTGAAGAATAGAGCAGCACAAGAATAGCCAAGAGATGCCTGGGGGGTCACTGGTTGTTGAGACTCTTGGACTAGTCTGGCTCCATCACATATCAGAGCGTCTAGTTGGCTCCAGGTCAGGATCTGGCTCCTCAAGTTGTTCTGCATCAATGCCAGCTCTTTTTTTCCTGTAGGCTGAGAGCTGTGGTCTTGTCAGGGAAATTCTCCATGATTTTCTATTGGGCAGAGCAAATGCTTGGGAATCCACCTGTTGATGGAGAAACACAAAGATACCTGCAACTCCAGTGGAGCTCTGAGTCTGGTTAGAACAGGTGTATGTCAAAGGTGTTCTGCCATTATAAAACCATTTTTAACTGTATTTCTTTCTTTTTTTTAATAAAATGGAGGAAAGAATTAAATAAGGTGTATCTGAGGAAGTCCTTTCCCCTTCCCTAATTTTTAAAATATCATTTAATCGTGTCATTATCACATTTAACAACAGCAATTATAATTAATAAAAGAAAAATTTGTCCTATGATAGTATAGATTACTATCTAGGAGAGGTTTTGAAAAGTAAACAATCAATTTTCTCTAAAATCAATCTGAAACAGCCTGTTAGTAAGGGGTCTCAAACCTCAGTGAGAATCCCAACAACAGTTTGTTTAAATATGAACAAGACTCTGGAGGCAAGGCCTGTACTACCAGGAGTGGTCCTGGTGACATTTGATATGTATCTTAGTCCTCTGAGGAATTACAGATAGAGGGACTTTAATATTTTACTTTTTTGTGTCATAATTATAACTTTTTTAGTAACTATAAACTCTACCTTTAAAAGAAATAAAGAATTGGGAATTTTAGGCAATTGTGTAGACAATAAACATTTATACATGTATAATTTGAAATCTAAGATATTGTAGCTCTCAATTTACCATTTTACTTTATCATCAGGTAACTACAAAATTTATATCTTTAAAGTGCATGAATCTTATAAACAAAAACATTAAATCAAAGATAAACAACTTTAAATCTTTTTGAAATGAACATGTTAAATAATTTATAAAAAATTTAATTAGTTATAATACTTTAATATCTTTTAGAGGCAAATGTATAGCTATAACACAAATTAGTAAAAGTTTTTTAAAATTTTGTAGAGACCAGGACATTATCAAATATGGAATAAATGAGTAGCACAAAGTCACAGGAGAATACCTGTGTATTTGTTTAGATAAACAACCTTTAAAAAATAAAATCTTAGCAGCTATCAATACTGAGTAGAACCTTTACCAAATCCATGAGCTATATTGTTGTTGCATAGAGCCTTCATAAGTCTATTAATCTGTTTCTAACCTTTTAACTTTCGTTGTAAGAAAGTCTCTGATATCTATAGGTTACCTTCAAAAACTTCTCTTTTAAAAGTTTTGAAGTATCTCAAGAACTTATTAACCAATATTATAATTTTGTTACAGGAAACAGCCTCATGCCAAATGTTACAGGACTCATGAAAAGCAGGCAACTAGAAAGAACCTGTGGTATCTGTGAGAAACAGTCATGGAACTAGAAATGGCACTACAGTGCCACCAGGGGCTACACCAAAGATTGTTACCAGAGCAAGCCTCTGACATTGACTTTTTTCTCATTGGTTAACTCCCATTGGGCCTACCCACTTGCTCTGAGGCCCAAGTGGGGCTAGGGGAGAGTTCATCTCCATAATCTCTTCATAGGGAAATTGACCTTATCTTTGGGAGGTCTGGAGTCAGTTCCTCCTCAGGGGTGTTCTATAGGGTAATTCTAGCCTCTAGCTGTGGGGGATGGCCTTAAGGAATCCAAAGACCTTCAAAGACCTTGAGCATAGCTATTTTAATCTGTCTCAATTTAAGAGATTCTTATTTATGACTAATTATAATTGTTAATTTATAAATAACCCTATGACATTATGAATGAAAAGTACCTGGATAAAAGCACTTTAGCTACAGGACAGAAATGTGTAATACAGCAAGCATGAATTAGAATAATCAAGATTTTAAATGTAACGTTAAAGAATATCTTAACAGGGAAGATTAATGAAAATTCTTTTCTACATACATTATGATGATTAGCAGGATAGTAAATTTTAGTTGTAATTATAAGACAAAAATTGTTAAACCACACTTTTACTATAAAATTACATTATCTTTTGTAGAGACAACTACCATGCATGAAGTAATCAGACATTATCATTTAATGTCATTTAATGTACACCCAGTGAAGGACCCTGGCCCTAAAGAAGGAAGCTTATAGAATGGGCCAGGTACACAATATAGATATTTGCTCATAAGTGATCAAGCATAGCTACTGCTATGTACCCAGCTACTCCCCTCCCTGCCCCCCCCCTGAACCCTTGGTGACTGGAAAAAGAGCTGTAACCCTTGGTGACGGGAAAAAGAAATGTAACCCTTGGTGACGGGAAAACAAGCTGTAACCTTGAGATGACTAGCCCTAGGGGAAACAAGTTTTGCAAGGCAATTCTGTTGATAACATAGTTGTCATCTGGAACAAACTACCTGTGGTTACACAGGTGGACAACACCAAATATGATAAAAATTTACCTAAGCCTTTGCTGACTAATGATTGTACAATTCCTTATCAATAAGACCCCTACCCAAAATCCCTTTATAAACCCCTTGCCCTAGCCGCTCGGGGCCGCTTCAGTCTTTCCTGCGTGAAAGGTTGCTGGAGTTGCCCGGCGCGCCGAAATAAAATCCTCTTGCTTGTTGCATCGAGTGCGGTCTTGGAGTCTCTCTCGGCGGTCCCGTTCCTGACTGAAAGACCGGGGGTCTTTCACCCAGGACATGAGGAGGTCTGATGTTAAAACTCTATAAGCACATTATACAACACAGCATTTAAAATTTTAGAGAGTAAGCTTATCCTATGGCAATAGAAACATTTAGATATTCTCATATCTTACCACAAGGAGAATGAAGAAATTCCAATGAAACGTTTTAGAACACAATTATATTTTCCCGGTTGCTAGATTTGATGGGAAAAAATTCTATAAAAGAAGTCAGAGGGGTGAGCAAGTTCAATCAAGCAATATCATAGTGACTTTGCCATTTTGGGAACACATGGAAAAGCCTTTAAGAACACAATAGCATTTTCATTTTAGGTAAAAACCAAACAAGATAATCTTTCCTGAAAGAAAACTTACAATCTATCAGAAAAACAGTTGTGATCCATTTAAAACAGAAGTAGTTAAGGCCTTAGATGTTATTAAAATTATGTTCTTATTTTAGGTATGCATACATGTATTTAAAAATGGCATGCCAAAATTTAAATATTATCATGCAAAACATTGAAGTAGCCACAGGTATGTTGAAACACAAATTATCCTTGAAAGCTTCACTTGATCTTAGCCAAAAGGCTGAGAAGCGATCCTTGAAAGCTTCAAAGGCAGATTAATATTTAAAGTCCAGCAGCTTAGTGTAATTATGAAAAATATTATTAAAAGCAGATTAAACCTTAATCTGCTCGTTTAGTACCAAAAACAAATTATTATTTAAGAAACCTTATTTTAGCAATAGATGAATTAGTTGACTGATTTTTATTTCTCCAAAAATCAATTTGTTAACATTCCCACAAGTGTCATTTGCATTTTCAAAGGCCAATAATTTTGCATTTTTGCTTTCCTAGTTGAGATCCTCTTGCCCCTAGCCACAGAAGTGGACATTTTTTAGTTTTTCTGGAGCAGCAGCTGTTTTAAGGATCTCAGATTTTCTTTCCCTTTTTTTTTTTATCATAACTTAAGGATTATATCAGGAGGAACATTTTCTTGTCCTCTTAATTTTCTCTGATCTATATGAACCCAAATTCTAGGATTTAAGCTCCCTTCAATAAAAGAGGCCTGTAATTCTGTAACAAGATTTAAAACCCTTAATAATTGTTTTTTGTCTATCTTTATCTTTTCTGCTTTTAGCATTTGTCTCTCCTTTATATAAGCTTGTCCCATTTTACTTAACTTTCTTTAACCTCTGATTGATGCTTCAGTCTAAACAACTCTCTTACATATGCCAGCTGAGTTCCCTGAAGTTCCTTACCTTAAATACTGGGTTAGTTCCCCCTTACTTCAGCCCCACGTTGGACCTTACCTTAAATACTGGGTTAGTTCCCCCTTACTTCAGCCCCACGTTGGACGCCATTTGTCTGGGCCCACAAACCAGCAGGAACCTGAGTCTGCAAATGTGGAAATCTGAAGTGGGAGCAGTAGGAATGAAAAGTTTCAGGCTTTGGGTCAGAGGAGGCCTTGGATGTCCCTTATCATCCAAGCCAACTTTATTGTAACATACAGGAGTTTTATAATCAAGAAGCAGGGTCAAAATCAGGAAAACATCAAAGAGGAGTAGAACCAAATTCTTTACAGGATTATGTAAAACATATGCATTCTAGTTAACAAAGAAAAGTCAGGAGTGACATCTAGCTGCTGTGGGACCAGACATGATGTCTCCAGGTAGAGTAAACAAGCATGTCACCTTGTTGCTAGAAGCGAATGGACAATGTATGCCCCCAAAACAGAGTTACTTGGCGCTTGCATTAACATATCTCAGGTAAGCAGGAAAGAAATATTGGGGGAGGAACAGCCCAGCCAGTTTTTTAGAGAAACAAAAGCATTCCAAATGACCTGGGAGTTTTCTCAACTTCCAAGGAGGGAGTTCAGCCTATCATGTCTTGCAGACAAGAGGCAAACTCAACCACCCAAGGAAGGAGTCACTCAATGGCCCATTCAGTTGCTAATGTATCCAGAGAGCAGGCTTCTGGGCCTAGCAACCTCCACAACGCAGTACCTTCTCACACACACACACACACACACACACACACACACACACACACACACAAACACACACACAGAACAAATTTTAGATTCTAGGCAATCAGAAATGACAGACACTTTGATACAAAACAATTTAGTCCCATGATGTAAAGATTAATATTCATTAACTTCATGTCATCAATTATCCTATGATGAAGCTATTGTTGATGTAGGTAGTTCCATGCCAGAACTAGATGGTAAGAATGAATTGCTGAAGAAGTTACATATTCCTGTTGTAAGACATAAGAAAAACAAGTTGGAACTGAGCTGGAATTTTCTTTCCTTCTTACACTGGCTGGTGCTACCCATTATCTGGGACAAGGAAAATCAATAGGCTTATTTACATATTGACTCTGTATGGTACACTGCTGACTGTAAGACAAGCAACACAAGAATAATAAAATGATTGTAAAGGGGTTTAATAACCTGTCATCCTATTGGATCTGTGGCCTGCTCTACAGCATAGAATTCATACCTGGTGCAGTAAATCACATCAGAAGTATGTGATTGGGAAGTTCCTAGGCCATAGTGGGTAGTTGCTAGTGCCATTTTATTGTATGGACATGGTATTCCCATCAAACTACCTTTAGTACATTGATGTTTAAGCTCACAGCTTTGTTCTGCCATTAGTTTTGTTTGTCAAAGCTTCTTCTTGCAGTGGGTAGCAGCAGTGGTTAAAGTTCTGAGAATAGGTGACTGTTGAGTGCTCCACTCCACATGTACCATCCATATCACCCCAAGCCTATAATCAGGGAACATTATGCAAGAAACAATGGAATAGGAATGTGCAAGACAAAGGAAGGAATGATGTTTTGTGGAACATCATCCTTTGGGAAGAGCATTAGTAACTGTGGTTACCTACAAGACAACTCAACAATCAATGATCTGTCATGGGTGGAGGAGGGGATGTTGAGGACCCATGAGCATTTTCTGTTATTAAATGGTTTCCAGGAAGAGAGAAACCTTCTATTCATAAGTGTAGCCACTGGTATTTGGTCATGATGTTCAAAATATCCCCTTACCCATACTTGTATACATAACTCTTATTAGACTCACTCAGTTAGTAAGAATAATGAAACCAAAACATCAATAGGAGAGATGACGTTTGAAGGGCAACAGCTGAGAAGAAGAAGGTATCACCAGGTGTGAGGTAGCAGAAGTATACTTGAATGGAGATGATGATGATGGCAATATACTATGCATGCATGAAACTATGAAAATAAATCCATTACTATTCATGATTGGTATTTGCTAAGAAAAATCATTCCTCAATCTTACCTTCCCACCCGGGCCTGTGAATATGTATTATGAAACATGATAAGAAATTAAACACAATGAACTAAAAGATTAATATTATGTAGTTGCAGGATTTATATTACTGTATGTTTAGTTTTGATGCATTTTCTGTGCAGCAGTATATCTGGCAGCCACAAATCATGAGATGAGCTTCCTGCTGCACAGTTTTCCCAGGGAGCATTTAATGTCCTTATTCTCAAGGTGTAGATGAAGGGATTCAGCATGGGATTCCGTATCACCCCAAGCTATAACCAGGGAACATTATGCAAGGAGCAATGGAACAGGAATGTGCAAGACAAAGGAAGGAGTGATATTTTGTGGAACATCATCCTTTGGGAAGAGCATTAGTGACTGTGGTCACCTGTAAGACAACCACGCGTAAAAGACTGAAGCTACCATATTATCTCTTGGAGATTGTGACACAGATGAATCAAGATATACACCAATACATGTTCCATAAAATAGGCAACAACAGATAGGTGACAGCCACAGGTGGAGAAGGTTTTGTACTTCCTATTTGATGATGGGATTCTCAGAATGGAGGCATTTGTTTTATAATAAGAGAAGAAGATTCTTGAGAAAGGGAACAAACCATAGACAGTGGCAAGAAAATATTTTACAATGATATTAAAGATGGTGTCGTAGCAAACCAGGTTAGACTTGAGATGGATCATAGAAGAAATTGGAGATTTCGATACCTCTGAAGCAGGTTATTTTGAAAGAAATCAAACCATGTGCCTGTGAGTCTAAAATGCTAGTGATAGAAGTAGCCAAAACTAAAAAGACACAGAGAAGAGAGTTCATAATAACTGAGTAATGCAGAGGATGGCATATGACTACAAACCGGTCATAGGCCATCATGGTTAGAAGCATGCCATCCATACCTCCAAAAACATTTAAAAAAAGATATCTGAGTGAGACAAGCTACATAAGAGATGGCTCTACTTTGAGTTTAGATGACGACAATCATCTTGGGGACTGTGACGGAGATGAAGCCGATGTTAGCCAAGGACAGGTTGCAGAGGAAAAAGTACAAGAGTGTGTGGAGGTGGAAGTCAAAGCTGATAGCCAGGATGATGAGCAGATTCCCAAGCAGTGTGACCAGGTACATAGACAAAAACAAACCAAAGAGGATGGGCTGTAGTTCTGGGTCTTCTGAGAGACTCATTAATTGGAACTCTGAAGCATGTGTTAGATTGTGTGATTCAGTGTTGCTTGGATATCATTTGGAAAAGAAAAGACAATGGGTAGTTGACAATACATGAAACATAATTAGCTGTCTGAGTTTAGGTATCTACAGCTGGAGAATTCTTCACACAAGTAGTCATCTATACATCCTCAACTATATTTCTCACTTTTGAAAAATGCAGTCTATGAAGGCACTGTCATTATTGATTACTACATTTATTGCATTTGATATTCATGATAATGTTTGTACTACTAAGTGACTCTCAGGGAGGTGTAATCTCTTGAGATCTTCCCACTTGTTGGGTGAAATGTGCTGTTTTTTTTTTTTAATTTATTTATTTTTCTGCCCAAGTCAAAGTGCAGATCCATGAGAAAAAAAATCCAGGAAGACAAATCTCCCACTGAAAGAATTAACCCCATAATGATGGATTCCAACCAGAACAAATTCACATATAATAGCCAAGAAAGCCAGACCCAAGGTAACGACTTTCAAAGTATGATCATTACCATGATTAATAAATACTATGAAAGAGGAAATCTGAAAGGTGTTAAGCAACCGCATCAACCATTTTGAACAGAAACACAAAAGACACTTGGAGGAGTTGAGAAAAACAGTTCAAGAAACAAAAATAGACATAGAGCAGTTAAAACAGTCTCAGGCAGTGTTTAAAATTGAATGATAACACAAGTTATCTTCAACCCAAAACTCAACAGAGAGTCTTATCAGCAGAACTAACGAAGCAGAAAATAGAATTTCAGATCATGAAGACAAAGTGGGAGAATTAAACAACTCAATGGAAGAGGTCCTTAAAACCAAAAAGATACTTGAGAGGAATATTCAAGAGCTATGGGACACCCTGAAGAACCCTAACATGTGTATTCATGGAATACCAGAGCAAGAATCACAAAATATCACACCTGAGGAAATTTTTCAAACTATCATAAATGAAAACTTCCCTCAACTAAAGAATGAGAGGCCCATCCTAATACAAGAGGCAATCCACACCCCAAACAGATGTGACCAAAAGAGAAAATCGCCAAGGCAAATAATAGTCAAAACACTCCATATTCAAGACAAAGAAAAGGTGCTGAGAGCTTCAAGAGAAAAAAAGCAAGTCACTTTTAAAAGTACACCTATTAAAATAACAAATGATTTCTCAATGGAAACAGTAAAAGCAAGAAGAGCTTGGAGAGACATACTTCAAGTATTAAATGAGCAAAAATGCCAACCCAGACTGATATACCCAGCAAAACTATCTGTCATGATCCAGGGAGAAAGAAAAATTTTCCAGCACAAAGACAACTTGAAGGCTTACATGTGTACCAAACCAGGCCTTCAAAAAATGCTAGAAAAGATACTCAAACTTGAAGATAAATACGAGTGTAAAGATAAATATGAGTGTATCCAGGGGGACAGAGGGGAAGCATAATACAACCAAAACAAAAATGTCAAACAATACGCTTACAAAATCCACTAAACATAAAAATGTCCAGAATTAAAAATAATTTCTCCTATATAACAATAAATGTCAATGATATTAATTCACCTATCAAGAGACACAGATTATAAACTTGGATTAAAAACAACAACCCATCAATCTGCTGCCTTCAGAAAACTCATCTCACCACAAAAGATAGGCACATCCTAAAAATGAAAGGTTGGTTCAAAATTCTGTAAGCTAATGGAACCAGGAAACAGGCAGGGGTAGCCATTATGCTGTCGGACAAAGTAGACTTCAAACCAAAAAAAATCATAAGAGACACAGATGGATACTACATTTTAGTCACAGGTGCAATTCACCAGGAAGACTTCACAATACTGAACATATCTGCACCTAATACAGGACCCTTCACATTCATTAAGAAAACCCTACAGCGTCTAAAGCAAGAAATCAACCCCCAAACGATAATTCTTTGGGACTTCAACACCGCCCTCTCAACATGGGATAGATCAACAGGTCAAAACTTAACAGAGACACTTTGGAACTCAATCAAACCCCTAAAGAAATGGACCTTACAGATCTCTATCAAACTTTTCATCCACACACCAAAGAATACACATTTTTCTCAGCAGCACATGGAACTTTCTCCAAAATAGATCACATATTGGGCCACAAAATGAATCTCCACATATACAGGAAAGTTGAAATTCTAGCCTGTTCCCTATGAGACCACCACGACCTATAGCTGGACATCCAGAACAAAACAAACAACAGAAAATACACTAACTCCTGGAAACTTAACACTATGATGCTGAATGAGAACTGGATTCAGGAAGAAATTAAAAAGGAAATTCAAGATTTCCTGAAACTGAATGATAATGAAAATACAACTTATCAAAATCTCTGGGACACGATGAAAGCTGTACTAAGAGGTCCCTGTTCCTCAGGTTGTAAATGAAAGGATTAAGCATAGGGTTGACAACAGTGTACATCACTGTGGCCAGTAATGCCTTTCTGGGTGAATGTAGTGTAGATGAACCAATATATACTCCAGTGCATGTTCTATAGAATAAACAAACAACTGACAGGTGAGAGCCACAAGTGGAGAAGGGTTTGTGTCTCCCACCTGAAGATGGGATCCTTAGAATGAAGGAAATAATTTTATAGTAAGAGTAAAGGATCCCAGTGAGGAAGAAAGTTGCATATACAGTGGCAAGAATATATTTTGTGATGTTATTTGAAAAAGTATCTGAACAGATAAGACTAAGAAGTTCAGAAGGGTCACAGAAGAAACTGGAAACTTCCACATCCCTGAAGTATGGAAATTTAAAGACTATCAAACTTTGAATCAGGGAGTCCAAAAGGCTTAACCAAAAAGAGACCAAAACTAAGAAGCCACAGAGTGATAATTCATAATGACTGGATAATGATGGGGGTGACAAATGGCAACATACCGGTCATAGGCTATCACAGTCAGAAGTATAGCATCCATACACACAAAGAGAAGAAACATAGACATCTGTATAAGGCAGCCCATGTAGGAGATGGCTCCACTCTGACTTCATATATCAACAATCATCTTTGGAACTGTGGTAGAGATAAAGCAGATGTCAATCAAAGAGAGGTTTCAGAGGAAGAAGTACATGGGGGTGTGGAGGTGGGAGTCAGAGCTGACAGCCACGATGATGAGCAGGTTCCTAAGTACTGTGACCAGATACATGGACAGGAACAGTCCAAAGAGGATGGGCTGCAGTTCTGGATCCTCTGAGATTCTATGAGATGAAATTCTGAATTATGTGTTAAATTTTGTGGATCTGTATTGCTTGGACACCTTTGTAAAAAAAGTATCAAATAATAAATAATCCCTCCCCAATTTTAGTTCAATTGTATCCAGAGATTTCAAATACAGTTTATAACTAATGTACACTTACATCTGTCAGTACTTCCCACTTGTGAAAAACTAATACTTAGACCCCCCCCAATATTTGATTCTGTATTATCCATCTACTATTAGACATAGACTTGAAATGTTCAAAAAGAAACTGATAACATACAGGACATTAGAGATGGTTAATCCACGATCACAGGCAAGTGCTTTTATGCTTTAAAATGTAGAGAATAATAAATACTGGTCTTCAGTCATTAAATATTCTTTTCTCCTAAAATGTGAGGTTAAATTTCTTTTGCTTGTAATTTTAAGTGAATTCACTTAGCATTATTAAGTCATTTAAACAATATTAAGTGAAAAATATTTTAAAAATCTACTTTTCAGGATCACAGGGGAGAAGCCTTCAGGCAGTAGGATCCTTTTAGGCAAGGGGTTAAACAGTTATAATAGAGTTCCCATTCTAGTGGGCAGTCCAGGAAGTGACCCCAAGATATGTCACTAAGTCCTGAATCCTCACTATTGCTGACACCTCAGAGGGAAATTCAGAGACCCGGAAACAAATGCTGTGGAGGATGGGAGGGAGGAAGCAGAAAGTACCAAGAGCGGAGGAGGGATGGAAGGAAAAGGGGTAAAAGGGAGGGAGGGTGGGAAGGGAAAAAGGGCAATGTTGGGACAATGGGGAAGGGAGGGAGGAGGGAGTAGAAGGGAATATCTATTGAGCTTGTATAATTATGCAAAAAAGTAATAAAGTGTAATAAAAAAGAAAAAAACAGTTTTTCCAATGGTAATTGAAATTTAATACCTGATAAGCTTCATATATATATATGCATGCTTACATGTAAGTGTATATGCTGACTATTTTCTTTTGTTTGACCATTTTTAATATTTTTTCATTTTTTCCTTTATAAACATTCTTAAACTTTGCAAGCATTGAAAGAATATTGTATGTCGTTTGATTTTTGTGGACTTTAAGTTTAGAAGACGCTATTTCATTTAAAGGCAAGCTGTAGGTGACACCAATGAGCACTTATTGAAGATTATTTTGTGCTGCTCTAAAATAATTAAAAATAATAAATCATGGGCCAAAGGGATGCCTTAGCCAATAAAAACTATTTGCTCCACCATCCTGATAACTTCAGTTCAATCCCTAGAATCCCCTCACCAATAAAAGGTGGTCTCATATAAATAATTTTACTAAAAATTTAGGGTAACAAATTTCCTTAGGTGTTGAATATTTACATATATATTTTCCATTTCCATGAAAGTATTGCTCTGATAATTAAATTGAATAATGTTGAGATTTATGGAAACCCAGACAGTGCTTTAACTTGTCTCCATTTTTCTACATTATTCTGAGATACAAGAACAGAATTGTTGCCTCTTAAACACAACATATTCTGATCAATTTTAAAGAATGAAGAAATGAACTATTTAACAGCCCAAAGATTTGTTTTTACACTTTGTGGAACAAAATAAGTCTGTGATGTCAGAAATATTATCCATGAGATATTTTTCTCTAAATAGATGGCTTATTTAACTTTAGACACAAGAATAAAATCCCCCCACAAAAAATTAGAAAAATCATCCTTTTTAGAATAGAAAGTGTGTTGCTTAAATGGTAAAAAGATTAATGGTATCATAAAAGTAAGAATCATATCTTTTGCCTTTGCTTTTTATGTTTGCTGAATTTATCTCATGAGAAATATCCAATCTCAGCAAATCCTTAATCTCCCTGTCACTGTTTCAAAAACAAAAAAAATGTCTCATGGTGGTACAGAAACACATACAACCTGTATGTATTAAAAACAAGAGACCACATACCTGATAAGTGCTGATTTCAATTCATTAATCTTTTGATTTCATTTACTAAGCAATTGAAATTTATTAATAAATTTAGGTCCTTGACAAGCCTATGTATGTGCATGTTGAGTTCCAATTATTCTCTTTCTCTTATCTCCTTCACCTTCTACTCTCTTCCCATTTTTCCTTATCTCTCTCCCACATTCATGGATTTTGAATTGGATCCTATGCCTCCCCCTCTCCTGAAATCTGTTAGCTGACAATAGTTCAGAGTAAGTGCAAATCTCATGAGCCCCTCACTCACAACAATCTCTGTCATTTGGATCAATCTTGTGGAGGCCCAGTGCCAATAACCTAGGTTATTGTGAGTTCATGATTGCCAAGGGCCATCTGAATTTTTAAAGCACAGATCCTATGATCATCATTACAGTCGAATCTTGTACCATCTTAAATACTTTACAGCTATATGAGCAGGACTTAAATCCATACCTAACATGCTGTCTATTCTTGAGTTTTAACTAATGAGTACAAGTTAGACAGAGCTGCATGTGATATTCTAACAGAGTGTTAGGAGAAGTCTGAGTAATGAAAACATGCTTGTGCCTGTAACCATTATGTTACTTTTGCCTATGATCTCTGGCATTCTAAGATGAAGGAAACTATTCTTACATACTACTCATCTCAGTATACTCCTGTAAATCATTAGCACCCTGAGTGAAGCAGCTCTTTTTAAGTTATCAGGAAATGAAATGGCTGGTAGGATGGGCCACAGGTAGACCTGCTAAGCTTCGCCTGTTGCCATATCCTGAATATGTCATTGGATTGACTAGTATAGGGGAGATTCACTACTTGCTACTTACAAGTTGGTAAAATATAAATAATAGAATTGCCTTTCATTATCAGGAGATAACAAAAACATTGTTCCATACAGTAAGACTAAGGAGATACTCATGGAAAAAGTTGTTGGGAACCCATTGCTCACATCTGTATCTCAGGAATCTCTGCACAGCAAATAGTTCATGGTGTCATGGGTAACCTTCTTCCTCTTCATTCTCTTTTCTGCAATGTTCAATACCTTGTTGGAGTACTTAAAAAACACTTAAGAATACACTTTTCTCTTTTTGTGAGATATCTTAGGGGAAAAAACCAGTTTGAGATGAAAGAAATTCAGATTTCTGATATTGGGAACAATCAACAATAACATAAATTTCAGAGTCCTGCAAGTTGAAATTTGTTTTTGTATATTGACGTCACACCTCTGCCTATAAAAGATTATGATGCTTGTCCTTCTGGTGAGGAAAGAACAATCTAGAATCCTTCCCACACGTGCGGGCAACCATGTGGAACTTACTGGGTTTTGCTGCTACTTCTCTGAGGGGCCATGATCAAGAAATGCATACAAGAATTTCTTTATATAATGATAATGAAGTCTAAGTTTCCTTCCAGAAGATTGATATAAATGCTGTGTTACTGAAGAGATTCTCATGTGGACAACTGTAGGTAGAAACGAATTTCAGAGATTTCTGGGTTGAATATGAGTCTGTGGGATGAAGACAGGCTGAATGTTGACTATTAAATGACCTGGGAGGTTCAGGGCTCAAAGCTGATAATTAGTGCAAATTGACCTTGCTCTCTTGATCTCTGAGGATATGCTGGTATTCATGGAGGGAGAAGGAAGAGGAAAAAATTAAAGTTCTTGAGCTTCAATCTGCCCTCCTTCATTTAAGAAAGAAGGCCCTGCATACTATTTACAATCTGTTGATCCTAGCAATTTTTTTATTAGTGTGTGACCATGTATGTTTGTACACAGACATGTGTGTGTGTGTGTGTGTGTGTGTGTGTGTGCATACAGTATACATTTGCAACTCAGAGTACAACTTTGTCAAGTCAGTTCTATCTTTACATAGTATCCAGGGATTGAACTTAGATAGACTTGTGCAGTAATTGCTATCACCATAGAACCATTATTCCAGAGTCTTCTTTATATTCTAAAGTTTTCTCTGCCTCTTACATCCACCTTTTACTGTTTTAGAATACACATTGATAAAATTCGTCTTTTCAATAATAAAAAGGCATGTTCTCTTTTTAAATATTTCATTTGTTGCATTGAAGTCCTAAATGCTCAACCTGAAACAGAAAACTCTAGAGGAAAAAAAAAAAAAAAACATAGGAAGTATCCTTTAAGAGATTTGCCTAGGTAGGGAAGAACTTTTTGAACAGGAACCCATTCCCCCAGGAAACATAGCCAGTGTGATCTGAAGACATTACAAATCTTCAGGACAGTGAGGTGTTTGCTTGCAAACATGGTATGCTGTGGTCAATCCCCAGATGTCCTCATGGTGGAAAGGAGAGAACTGACTTCTGAATGTTGTCATCTGGCTTTTCCTTCCTTCCTTCCCTCCCTCCCTCCTTCCCTCCTCACTTCAGATTTCTGATATCGGGAACAATCAACAATAACATAAACTTCAAAGTCCTGCAAGCTGAAATTTGTTTTTGTATATTGACATCACACCTCTGCCTACAAAAGATTCTGATGCTTGTCCTTCTGGTAAGGAAAGAACAATCTAGAATCCTTCCCACACTTGTAGGCAACCATGGTCCTCATGGTGAAAAGGAGAGAACTGACTTCTGAATGTTGTCATCTGGCTTTTCCTTCCTTCCCTCCCTCCCTCACTCACTCCCTCCTCACTTCAGATTTCTGATATCGGGAACAATCAACAATAATATAAACTTCAGAGTCCTGCAAGCTGAAATTTGTTTTTGTATATTGACATCACACCTCTGCCTACAAAAGATTATGATGCTTGTCCTTCTGGTGAGGAAAGAACAATCAAGAATCCTTCCCACACGTGCGGGCAACCATGTGGAACTTACTGGGTTTTGCTACTACTTCTATGAGAGGCCATGACTCCCTCCCTCCTTCCCTCCCTTCTTCCTTTCTTCCTTTCTTCCCTCCCTCCTTCCCTCTTTTCCTCTCTCTCTCCTTCCCTTTGTCTCTCTCCCTCCCTCCCTCCCTCTTCCCTCCTTCTTTCCTCCCTCCCTCCCTTCTTCTTCCCTCCTTCCTTCCTTTCTCCTTTCCCTCCCTCTTCTCTTCCTCTCTTTTTCTCTTTCTCTTTCTCTCTTTCCTCCCTTTGTCTCTCTCAAAAGTGCTTTTAAAAATATTAAACAGCTTCTTTTCTGTATTTTTAAACTCTTTCCAGTTTCCTTAGTAGTAAGGAAATCAATGTTTGACTCTCAATTTCCTCCTGAAGTTAAATAAATAGTCTGGTTCATAGGATTCAGGCAGTGTGAAGCATTTCAAATATAGGCTGCTGGATTCTTAATTATTGTGTGTCTGGTTTCTCTGTCATTGCTTCCCCTCATCAATTCCTCCATACCTTATATAGTATGTGATGCCTAGTGTTCTCCTTTGAGATATAAAATATTAATAAAGCAAATGCTTGTTGAGTAAAGTGTCCCATTATAGTGTGCTAGAGAAGTGAAATAAGTGATTCAGTTGTGAAGAGGACAACCTGCCAGAATGTTCCTGGTCTGATGCCATATGCATTCAATAAGACAGGTCAATTCAAACATAATTTCAGTGCTGTTGACTGAAATGCCAGGTCAAAGCTGAAAAAAGTCTCTTCTGTGTCTTTAAAGCAAAAAGGTATTGGACTCATACATGGCAAAGATTAGGTGGTTGAATTCCAGCCATCTACATAGAGCACATAGCTTCAGACTTTAGGTATCACTTGAAAACTACTGATGAGGCAATGACTAATATCATCTTAATATTCCATATCACAGAGTATTGTCATTCTTGAGAAACAGTTCAAATGGATACATTTTCTGATATAGTTACCCAAGTTATCTATGGGCTCTAGAGCAAGTATGGGAAGATTTCACTTTTTGGATGACATTTTAAGAAACCTGTATACAACCATGAATATAAATTTACAGCCCTTAGAAATATAATTTTACACACTGGTCTCTTATTTTTTTAAGGAGCACATTTTTCCAGTGAGGAAGAAAATGCTTTTTGGTGCACTTTTCTCCATTCTGTGTCAACTCTGGGAAATATTAAATTATGCTTCAGTTCTTCTGGACGATTACCAAGAACTGCAGATCTTAAGGTCCTCGCTACCTGGGATGTGAAGATCTTTTATTCCATAACCAGGAATTCCATGAAGGTGGTCTCAGACTTGTAGCTTCCTGCTTTTGAAAGCCATAGATGTGGGAGATATATATCATGGATGATTTGAAGAATATATGATATACAAACATTAAATCAATGCTCTGGAAGGGGAGAGGATGGGAAATGTTCAATGTTAACTTTTGTGGCTCCTCTACCATGCGTTTGGCTCGAGTGGCACATGTCTGAGATTAGAAGGTTCCCCTGAACAGATTCCCTAGGGATGTTTTAATGTCCCTGTTCCTCAGGCTGTAGATGAAGGGATTCAGCATGGGCGTGACCACAGTGTACATCACTGAGGCTGGTAAAATGATTCTTGGAGAATGCGATATGGCTGAACCGATGTAGACTCCAGTGCTTGTCCCATAAAACAGAAATACAACTGATAGGTGAGACCCACAGGTAAAGAAAGCTCTGTACTTCCCAAAGGATGTTGGTATTCTTAGGATGGGTGATATGATTTTGTAGTATGAGAATAGGATCCCAAAGATGGGGAGAAAAAGATACATAGTGACAAGAATATACTTCACCAGGTTATTAGAAAATGCATCAGTACAGGAAAGATTGAAGAGTTGAGATGGGTCACAGAAATTGTTGAAAATTTCCACATGCTTGATATATGGAAATTTTAAGACTATGAGATTATGTAACACAGAGTTCAAAAGGCTTAAAGCAAAGGATGCTAAAACTAAGAAGTTACAGAATTGAGGGTTCTTAATAACTAGGTAGTTCAAGGGATGGCAGACGGCCACAAACCGGTCATAAGCCATCACAGTTAAAAGCATATCACCCATACATCCAAAAATTAGAAACATGGTCATCTGGGCCATGCAGCCTATATAAGAAATATAGTTGCTATGAGTTTTAATGTTTATCAGCATCTTGGGGACTGTGGTGGAAATGAAGCCGATGTCAGCCCAGGACAGGTTACAGAGGAAGAAGTACACGGGGGTGTGGAGGTGGGAGTCAGAGCTGACAGACAGAATGATGAGCAGGTTCCCAGACACTGTGACCAGGAACATGGATAGGAACAGTCCAAAAAAGAAGGGTTGCAATTCTTGGTCCTCTGAGATGCTCATGAGTTGGAATTCCAAGATGTGTGTTAGATTTTGTAGTTCTGTATTGCTTGGGCACCTTTTTGAAAAGCAAAAGGGGTTAGAAAAGTCTAAACATCTAAATGGGCATTCTAAAAAAACTGTCTTTAAATATTTGTCTTTAAATATTTTATATAATACATTCTCACTTGAGAATCATATATTCTGACCGATTCTTCCCTGTTTGTGGAAAACTTAAAGTAGGTCTTCCTATTGGTAATATGGTAATTTCTCAACTCTTTATGTTTGTATCCTTTTTATAGACACACAACTCAACAGTGTTCACAGACCAGGATAAGATGCAGACCATTAGGGATAACCAGTTCATGATCACAGTGATCAAAAAGGAAGACCACAAAGAACCTTCCTCTTGACACACACATCATCATTCCAATCCAAAGAAATTAAGAAATAGTCCAGTAAGCCTTTTTATTCTTCAATATTGGGCCAAATTGCTTAACTACATCATCTAACAACTAAATTAAGTATTTTTCTTTGCATATGTGTGTGTGTGTGTGTGTGTGTGTGTGTGTGTGTGTGTGTGTGTGTGTGTGTGTGTGTGTATGCTTATGTGGATAATTTGCCTGTAAGTCAATATACCTGTGTTGTATGACATATGTACAAGAAGACATTTGAGTCTGTATGCCTGTGGGAGTCCAAGATTGCTCTGGAGATTACCAGACTCCATTTTTGAGAAGCAGAATTACAGGTAGCTGCCATAGCTGCCTGCCATTTTTACATGGGATCTGAGGATCCAAACTGAGGTCCTCTTGCTTGCAAGGCAAAAGCTTAAACCACTGTGCCATCTTCCCAAACCAGGATGATGTTTCTTAATTAGGAAAATATTACTTAGTCCTTAGTGTGTGTGTATATATATATATATATATTCTTTGACTTCCATCATTCTTTGATTTTATTTCTATTTTTTATATTCTATTTATATTCTATTTTTACAAGGATATTTATTATTCATCCCAGCTTCTCTCCCTCCTCTCACCTTCCTATCACCTCCCTTTCCTTTACCATTCCCTCCCATCCCCACTCACCCTTCTGCCTGTATGCTTCTATGGACTCTCAGGTTCACTCTAGCTTATCTACTCCTGTGGGGGCTCCGTTCTCTCTTTTATGTATATAATCATTTTTCTAAAATTGGGACATATTCAGCAAATCGCCCTTGCTTTAGTCAACTGTAAATAGGATGCTTCTTTACCATGTTTTAAGTTTAAGAATATATACTAGATTTTTGTACTAAAGCTTTTTAATATTTATTGTGTGGGTGGAGATATAACATCATAGCAAGCAAATACGTAAATTTAGAGAACAACATTGCAGTCACTGCTGATATCAATGACAGCCAATGTGGCAGAACTTTACATCATACAGAAATAATTCAAAGTGACAAATGTCAAGAAATATCCTGGCTTTCTGCAGGTCCAATTGAATTAATTCAGATCTTATCAGTGAGCTATATGCCACATATCACAGTTCTTCACTCAGATTTTTGTTACTGTATTGTGGTGGGTTGATAAAATACTGTGACCAAGGAAATTATTTTAGTTTATGATTCCAGAGGGGGTGAAGTTGACCATGGTAGGGAACACATGTTGGATGCATAAGCAGGAAGCTAGCTGCAGCCAGAAAAAGCATAACAGAGAAGAGGAAATAGGCTGGGTAATCCAACTTCAAGACTCACCTTGAGTGGGGCAATCTCTCCAGAGAGTCTCCAATTCCTAAAGATTTCATAACCTTCCCATACAGAGACACTAAATGCAGACCAAGTATTTAAATACATGAGTCTGTGAGGGAGCATTAATATTCAAATATGATACCTGTTAATACAATGAACTCTAGTAATTTGTAGCCTGAGACTTCATATTTGTTATGATATAGTGATTACATGAATGACATTTCACGATGACATCTTCATGTATGTACATATAGTATGTACTTTTTCACCCTTCTTATTTCTCTCTACTGTCACCCACTCCCTCCACTGCTCCTTTGCTTTAAAGTCTCATATTGCTTTCATGATCTCATTACTTTACTAATTTCATTGCATGAGAGAAAACATGCAAGTGTTGTCTTTCAGTGTTTAATCAGCATTAGATATTTTTACCCAAGTAAAGCCCCAAATCTGAGACTCATCATTCTTGTTTCCCTTTAATGTATTATCATTTCAGCCTTGTCTGGTATGCAGATATAGATTCCTTCACTTCAAGTATATGACACAAGTCAGATTCATTGTATGCTCAAGCCTCACCATGGCGGATGCAGATAAAATGAAACAAAGAACAATGAATGAAATAATCTTATATGTTGTGTCACTACATCAACAGTTGTGGTGTTGCTTATTAATAATCTACTTGAGAAATTTAAAAATATTCAGCTATCTTGGCTCAGCAGCTGTCTTGCATGTGTAGTTCCCTATTGAGAATACCATTTTCTGTTGCAATAAATTTTATGGATCCCGTTAACAATTATTATTGTCAATGTTTAATACTACCTGCATCAATAGGCAAAAATCATAATACTTGCATTAAACTGCCATTTCATAGATTCTTGAAGAATAGTAATAATATTTGAACATGGAGTATTTCTGCTTGTATGCTCACTCTCCAAAGGAAACTTCACACATGAATTTTATGAGTAAATTCTTATTCACTATTTCCAGGAAGAAGTGACAAATATGTTCATAAATAACTTCCTGTATCCCCTTACTTAAAAATGTCTAAAAGCTCACCTAAGTAGCATTCAGCACACCAATGGCACATGAACTATACTAGTTTTCACAGAGAAATTACCTTGAAACTCTATATGAAATCCAAGCATCAAACTCAAAGGTTTTAACTGCTAGAGGACATCATTTAACTTGCATGTTGATTACTATGAGAATCTTTCCAAAGTCTTTTACACTATGTCCATGCCTATATGATATGTTTATTTGATACATCCATCAGTAACAGCTTTTTTATTTACAATCATGGATGTATATTCAAATTACACTTAATCATCCATATTTTAATGCCAATGAAATGTCAGTCACTATTACAAACATTCTTATTCTTGATGTTAGCTAATACAGAAATAATTTATTTCTGTCTAAATATAGTAGAAGTGAAGGAAAATTAGAATAGGACTCGAAAATCAGCATTTTGAGATAGGCCTCCTCCTTTATTTTTGGATATGATTAGCTTTTTTGTTGATGTGATGAGAATCATTGTCATAATTCAAAATTAAAAGCAGATGAGAATGGAGACATCAGATTACTATTGTTTTAAGAACTATTGATTTTGGTCAGTTTTAGGGAATCAAGACATATATTACAGTTGGCAAAGAATAGAAAATTATACAGGGCTCAGTCTCAGGCAGGACATCTAGCTCTCTGCCCTGAAGAACCAAGGAACATCACAGAAAGAGAAGTGAGAATAATGCAATTTCTACCCTCAGTCTGACTCAGAAAAGCCTTTCATTGACATGATCTGAGGTAAATACAGAGAACCACAGTTGCACAAGTTGTAGAGAATATGTAAAGGTTAAGGGCACAGTCCTCATATGTCATATAAGCTACCCCTAGAAGATCAGGAACTCTTGTGCAACAGAAGTCAGAAAGAATGGATGAGTCAGAAGATAGGGGGAAAGATTATGAAATTCCCTTGCATAAAAATGATATGACCATGAGCATCATGAGCCCAGAGCAGAGATTGTCACTGACACTAAGGCAAAAGTTGAACTGCATGGCCAACCAGTAGCTATAAATGGAGGAGAAACTCACAGGGCTCTAGAAAGTACTGATGAAGCATGGGCACCTGACAGATTCAGAGAGAGGGGAAAGTGATAAAATATCTAGCATCTACTAGACTCCAGGAGCTAGTCCATGGTCCAGTTCCATAAAAAAAAAAAGTTCTTGCTGGACCCAGAAGGATACTAAACAAAGCAAAGGGACATGGATATGTGAAGTAGATTTATATGCATGGAGGAGGAAGATGGGATAGGGCAGAGGGGAAGTCAGAATGTATTATATACATCCATGATATTTCTTTTTTTTTCTTTTTTTATTATTTATTCAATTGTGCATGTTGTGCGTGGTGTGTGTGTGTGTGTGTGTGTGTGTGTGTGTAGAATCACAGGCGAATTCGGGAACCACCATGGACTGCCTCCACCTCCTCCTTGTTTACTGGGCCCGGGATTCACAGGCTCTGCCCTACCAGGACCAGAAACGCAGGCCGCCCCCTCTTCTACCTGGCATCTAACATGTATGACATTTCTAAAAAGTAAAATACATCAATAAAGAAAAATGGGAAACTAATAGAAGCTTCAGTACTGTAGTCATTCAGAAACCTTTCTCTGTGAGAAATAGCCATCTTTCTAAAATGGGAATAAATCGATTCTGCCAACTGTTCTATCAACAATCAGAGAACTTGAAAACCACAAGCAAGGGTATTCTCCCTGAAATGACAGGAAGCCAAATAGGTGGTTGGACTGTCTGTGGGAAAACCTTCCAGGGTTGTTTCTTATGATGTTCTGTGTCTGTAATCCCCACAGCCCTGAGTAAATGTAGATTTCTTCCTTGTACCTAATAAACTGATACAAATAATCTAATATTAGAGTTCTCTTTCATTTTTTGTACAGTATTCAAACCATGGGTATATAGAAGTAGACTAAGATAATCCCACTGAAATAAAACCAGTGGCACTGGATTTCTAGGGAATCAGCCTCTAGAAGTTCATGATGTTACAGTGATTTTTGTTTCTCCCTGTGGTTCTTATGACATTTGCAATCCTCTTAAAATGCCTAGACAACAGTTTAGAATGTCCGTTTTTGTGGTGTGAGAAAGCTTTCTACAGGAAGTAGGACTAAAGGGAAAAGAAAAATTCGACCACGAATTCTGAAATCAGACCTAAATGGTCAGCAAAAATATCAAATTTGCAGTCCTTATAGCTGAAATTTGCATATTCATGTCATGTATCTATCATATGAATTACCACGTTTGCCTCCATGATGAGAAGTAAACATATCTCAAGTTCTTTCACAAACATGGAGTCTCTTTGTACTCAGTGGGTTTTGCTGTTTTTCTGCTGAGTGTTGCCCAAGGAATGGAAATCTGATAATTCTGCCATGCCTGATGGTAATACAGTTTAAGTCTCTTCCCTGAAAGTGGAGGTAAACCTGGTGTCAGAAAGAGCATGGTGGCGACAACCATAGGTGGGACACAGCTATGAGGCCACTGGATGGAAACTAAGTCTGAAGAGTGAAGACAGAGACCGATGATTGACTGTTATATGTCTTTGAAATCTCAAAACACACAGATGATAATTACGGTACTTGGTACTTGATTATCCCATCTCTGAGGACTTCCTGATGTTAATGAAGAAAGAAGAAAATGTAAAGGAATGAAAATTCGCCAACGTTTTTGATAATCCTTCTGTGCATTATTTGCAACATTTACTCTTGTATATCTTAATTTTTTCTCTTTATTTAGATCCTATTTTTCCTGCAGGAAAATGATAGTGTTTTGACAATATAAATCATACATTTTGCTTTTATCGTTTCTCTTTATTATTGTAGCTTCCTTGCACAAAATTATGTGTTCTGTTATGAAATATCCATGTGTGAATTTAATGTACATTGATCATAAACACATGTCTCTGAAACTTCCTTATGTCCTGATATAGTTTGAATGTGAATTTCCCCCAACACACTCATGTGTGTGTCTTTCTCCTGTCCTTCCACAAAGGGACCTAAGGCCTTTCACTAGAGTAACTGTGCATTGGGGGAAAGGAAATAACCAGACATTTTGGGGTCTACTAGATACTGGGTCTGAGTTGACATTGATTCCAGGAGACCCTAAAAAGATGTTGGCCCTCCAGTTAAAATAGGGGTATATGGAGGTCAGGTGATTGATGGAGTTTTGGCTAATGTTAGACTCACAGTAGGTCCAGTAGGTCCCCAAACTCATCCTGTGGTTATTTCCCCAGTGCCAGAATGTATAATTGGTATAGATATACTTAGAAGTTGGCAGAATCCCCACATTCGTTCCTTGAAATGTGGAGTAAGGGCAATTATGGTTGGGAAGGCCAAATTGAAGCCTTTAGAATTACCTCTACCAAGGAAAATAGTGAATCAGAAACAGTATCATATCCCTGGAGGAATTACAGAAATTAGTGCCACCATAAAGACTTGAAAGATGCAGGGGTGGTGGTTTCTATCACCTCTCCTTTTAACTCTACCATTTGGCCTGTGCAGAAGACAGATGGATCATGGAGAATGACAGTTGATTATCGCAAAATTAATCAAGTCATGACTTCAATTGCAGCTGCTGTACCAGATGTGGTTTCATTGCTTGAGCAGATCAACACATCTCCTGGTACTTGGTATGCAGCCATTGATCTCGCAAATGCTTTTTTCTCCATACCTATTCATAAAAATCATCAGAAACAATTTGCTTTCAGTTGGCAAAGCCAGCAGTATACATTTACAGTGTTACCTCAAGGGTACCTCCAGCCCTATGCCAGAACTTGGTTCACAGAGATCTTGATCGCTTGTCTCTTCCACAAGGTATCACACTGGTCCATTATGTAGATGATATTATGCTGATTGGACCAAGAGAGCAGAAAGTAGCAAGCATTTTGGATTTGTTGGTAAGGCATATGCACAACAGAGGATGGGAAATAAATCCAACCAAAATTCAAGGACCTTCTATTTCAATAAAATTTTTAGGAGTTCAGTGGTGTGGGGCATGTAGAGATATTCCCTTTAAAGTAAAGGATAAGTTGTTGCACCTGACCTCTCCCACCACTAAGAAAGAAGCACAGTGTTTAGCGGGCCTTTTTGGATTTTGGAGGCAGCACATTCATCACTTGGGCATGTTACTTCGGCCTATAACCAAGTAACTCAGAAAGCTGCCAGCTTTAAGTGGGGCCCAGAACAAGAGAAGGCTCTTCAGCAGGTTCAAGCTGCTGTACAGGCTGCCTTGCCACTTGGACCATATGATCCAGCAGACCCAATGGTATTGGAAGTACCTGTTACACATAGAGATGTGTGGAGTCTCTGGCAGGCTCCCATAGTTGAATCACAGAGGAGACCCTTGGCATTTTGGAGCAAGGCCCTACCATCATCCACAGACAATTATTCTCCTTTTGAGAAACAACTCTTGGCCTGTTATTGGGCCTTAGTGGAAACTGAATGTCTGACAATGGGTCACCAAGTCACCATGCGACATGAGTTACCCATCATGAGTGGGTGTTATCTGACCCAGCAAGCCATAAAGTTGGATGGGCATAGCAGCAATCTATTATCAAATAGAAATGGTACATACGAGACAGGGCCCGAGCGAGTCCTGAAGGCACAAGTAAGCTGCATGAAGAAGTTGCCCAAATGCCTATGGTTCCTTAGCCTGTTGCAATGCCTGTTCCCAAGCATGCACCTATGACCTCCTGGAGCGTGCCCTATGATTGGCTGACTGAAAAAGAGAAGACTAGGGCCTGGTTCACAGATGGTTCTGCTTGCCATTCAGGTGCCACCCAGAAGTGGACAGCTGCAGTGATACAACCCCTTTCTGCAACAACCCTAAAGGATACTGGAGAAGGGAAATCTTCACAGTGGGCAGAACTTCGGGCAGTGCACATGGTTGTACATTTTGGAAGGAAAAATGGCCAGATGTGTGACTGTATACTGATTGTATATACTGGCTGTAGCCAATGGTTTGGCAGGATGGTCAGGGACTTGGAAGGAACATAATTGGAAAATTGGTGAGAAAGACATCTAGGGAAAAAGCATGTAGATAGATCTCTACCAATGGGCAAAGGACACAAAGATATTTGTGTCTCATGTAAATGCTCATCAAAAGAGGACATTGGCAGAAGAAACATTCAGTAATCAGGTGGATAAAATGACCTGTTCTGTGGACAGTCAGCCTCTTTCCCCAGCCATTCCTGTCATTGCCCAATGGGCCCATGAACAAAGTGCACATGGTGGCAGAGATGGAGTTTATACATGGGCTCAACAACATGGACTTCCACTCACCAAGGCTGATGTGGCTACAGCTGCTGCTGAGTCCCAAATCTGCCAACAGCAGAGACCAATGCTGAGTCCCTGATATGGAGCCATTCCTTGGGGTGACCAACCAGCAACATGGTGGCAGGTTGACTACATTGGACCACTTCCAAGATGGAAAGGGAAGCACTTTGTTCTTACCAGGATAGATACTTATTCTGGCTATGGATTTGCCTTTCCCACATGTAATACTTCTGCCAAGACTACCACCCTTGGACTTACAGAATGTCTTATCCACTGTCATGGAATTCCACACAGCTTTGCTTCTGACCAGGGAACTCATTTCACAGCTAAAAAGTACAGCAGTGGGCTCATGACCATGGAATTCATTGGTCTTACCTTGTTCCCCACCATTCTGAAGCAGCTGGCTTGAAAAATGGTGGAATGGCCTTTTAAAGGCACAATTACAGTGTCAATTAGGTGGTAATAGTCTGGAGGGATGGGGCAGAATTCTCCAGAAGGCAGTATATGCCTTAAACCAGCGTCCAATATATGGTACTGTATGTCCTTTAACCAGGATTCATGAGTCCAGGAATCAAGGAGTGGAAACAGGAATAACTCTCCTTACTATCACCCCTAGTGACCCATTAGGAAAATTTTTGCTTCCTGTTCCCACAAGCCTATATTCTACTGGCTTAGAAGTTTTGGGTCCAGAGCAGGGAATGCTTCTGCCAAGAGACACAGCAACTATTCCTTTGAACTAGAAGCTAAGGCTTCCCCCTGGTTATTTTGGACTTCTGATGCCCTTGAGCCAACAGGCTAAGAAAGGAATAACAGTGTTATGAAGGGTGATTGATGTAGACTACCAAGGAGAAATTGGACTGGTTTTCCACAATGGTAGTAAGGAAGAATATGTCTGGAATGTAGGAGATCCACTAGGGCATCTCTTGGTATTACCATGTCCTGGGAATAAGGTCAATGGGAATTTATAGCAAACTAACACAGGAAGGACAGTAAATGGTCCAGATCCTCCAGGAATGAAGGTATGGGTAACCCCCCAGGTAAAGAGCCAAGACCTGCAGAAGTGCTTGCTGAAGGTGGAGGAAATACAGAATGGGTAGTAGAAGAAGGTAGTTATAAATACCACCTAAGGCCACGTAACCAGTTACAAAAATGAGGATTATAATTGCCATGAGTGCTTCTGGTCTAGACTGTCAAGAATAGACTTGTGCATGTGTACATACTCTAAGAAGATACTTATGTTATGTAATGTAATGTTAATCTGTAGTTATGAGATGAAATATTGTAATCTACATTATGATATTGTGTTATGGGACACTAAAGACTAAGCATTTCTCAAGGGACATTGTCATTGATCTTGGAAAAAATAATGTGTGTGGTTGTACATGGATAGCTATATTATGTTAGGTGGAACTATGAATCTTACTATTTTTATTTGGAGAATTTTTAATTACCTAAGGAAATGTGATTTGGTGTCAAGTTGACAAGGGGTGGACTTGTGATAGTTAAGCCTGGGTGTCAACTTGACACACCTGGTATTAACTAAGCTGGGCTGAGACTACCTCTGGAAAGGATCAACTGAGACTACTTGAAAGGATTATACCCACCCCAGATCCTATCAGAACATCCAAAGGTCTCATAGAATCCTCCCAGTACTGCGTCATATAAAAAGGAGAAACCAAGGATAACAGATCCCTCCTTGTAGCTGTGCTAGGAATCGTTCTTCCTTCCGGTCGCCCAGTTTCTTTGACCCTCTAGCCTTCCAACCCTCCAAATCATTGTTGCCTAGACTAAAGACTCTAGGAAGTCCCCAGCTGAGCAGCTACCGGCAGCCATTGTTGGGCTACTTTGGCTACTGGCAGCCCTTGTTGGACTACCTCAGCCATACCTGTAAGCCAACTCAATGAATTTCCTATATGTATTATATATATATATATATATATATATATATATATATATATATATATATATATACATTCATACATTCTGTGAATTATGTGACTCTAGAGAACCCTAACTAACATACCTGTGTATTTAATTACATATTGAAAAGTTCATTTCCTACACCAATACCATAAACATTTCCCTCAAATAATTTTTTGATATAAGGTCTTTTATGAATTTAATCCTTAGTCTTCCAATGAAGGTTGATGGATTTTTCCCTTTAATACTGTATAAATCTCATTCCATTGCTTAGACATTAAGGTTTCTACAGGAAAGTGTGTTATTAGATGAATAGGACAGTCATATTCTGTGGAATCCACAAGTAAAATCTCATTTAACATTGGTGGACTCTTTATATCTTAGAGTATACTTGCTTAAGTTAGATAAGATTGTAACTTTTGATGTTCTCTTGCCTCAATGCATATATGTTCATTCGAGGTCTAGAGAACTTTCTAATATTATTTCATTGGCAATACTTCTTTCCTTTCACATTACAAATACCAACCTTATGGCCCAAATATTAGCATTTCAATACTGCAGCATCTTTTCCAAATGCTTTATTCAAGTCATTTTTTTCTTTTACCAACTCCAACTATGCTTTTCTGAGAGGCTCTGGCACCAAGTTCCCATCTCTTCTTTTCTATGTGGCATTGCTTTTTATACCTTATATCCTCATGGCTTTAATGTCATATAACAACATTGCTCAGATTGAGGATTTTTTTTTCTTTAATTTAATGGATATGTTTATTTCTTCTATCAGAGTACTGAATTATTTTTCTGTGTTTTCTGGAAGCTCATTTCATTTCATTAAATAATGGCTATTTTTTAAATCTCAATATATGTTGCAGTTTGTCTGCATGTTGCTGATAAATGTATGGCCAAAGAGCTTAGGCAAACAAAGAGATTTTCTTCTTAACAATTCTCTATTTCTGGTCCACCATGATAGCAGAGTTTACTTCCTCACCATGGTGTGTGGGAATAGTCTCTGGGCATGTGAATAAAATGGAGGGACCAGTTTGAGAAAATGGTCATCCTTGAATATACTTGACAAGATGTGCTGGTCTGGCAAGTAATAATGATTGTCCCTCTTTCAGGCATTACATGCAGATGGTGTGGCCAGTTCCTTCAGCCCTTTTGTGATGGTGCATGCTTTTCTGCCAACTGGAGTAACAGGTGAAACCAGACTATTTTTTTTTGATGTAAAGAAATTCATACATTTATTAATAACTTAAAAGCACATTAACAAACTTAGAAGTGTGATATCATCACTTGATAAAAGGGATGTCTTACAGAAGAGATATTCTAGAATGAATGAAAAATGAAAACCTTGAAGTCATAAAGGAGTATCTTTGTTATATACATACTTTGTTACAAGACGAAGTAAATACTAATAAAATTAATTAAAATGAAGATAACTATAAGTCAAAGTCTTCAGTGATTTTGAGTAACTATTTTCAGAAGCCCACATGGTAGAAGGAAAGAACTTACTTTCAAAAGTGATCCCCCAACTTCTATTCATGCACTACGTAATGAATATGTGCCCCACATGCAATACATTAAATAAAAATAAAAAAACTTTGTCTTCAGAGGGATGCCATTTAGATCTTTATAAAAAACTTAAAAAATTATGCACCCTGGACAGTAGAGCTCTATCAGATATGTGAAGATTTTCTCCCATTCTGTGGGTTGCCTTTGAGCTCGTGTTACAATCTCTTTATCTGAATAGAAGCTCTTTAATTTCACAAGATCCCAGCTGTTGAGAGTTGGTAGCAGTGACTGTGCCATTGGATGTCTGTTTAGGAAATGTTGGCCTAGCCCAATCAGCTCGAGGGAGTTCCCTATCCTTTCAACTATGGTTTTTATAGTCTCTGGCCTGATATCAAGGTCCTTGATCCATTTGGAATTAAGTCTTGTACATGGTGACAAGTATGGGTCCAGCTTTAATCTTCTGCATGTGGAGATCCAGTTTTGCCAGCACCATTTGTTGAAGATGCTGTTCTTTTTCCATTGGATTCTTTGGGCCCCTTTGTCAAAGACCAAATGGCTGTAATTTTGTGGGCTTATATTTGGGTCTTGAATCCTTATCCATTGATCTGTGTGTCTATTTTGGAGCCAGTACCAAGCTGTTTTTATAACTATGGATTTGTAATATAGACTAAGGTTTGGTATGGTAATACCTCCAGCAGTGTTTTTGTTACTCAGGATTGTCTTTGCTATCCTGGGTCTTTTGTGCCTCCATATGAATTTTGAGATTGTTTGGTCAACTTCTTTAAAGAATTGCTTTGGGATTTTAATTGGTATAGCATTGAATCTGTATATTGCCTTTGGTAGGATGGTCATTTTTATGATGTTGATTCTGCCATTCTAGGAACATGGGAGGTCTTTCCACCTTCTGGTGTCTTCTGCAATTTCAAGGTATATTGTAAAATAATTTACCACCTCCTTGAAATAACAATAAGAATAAATAGAAATAACAAATAGCTAGCATATCTCATATCATTGCAATGTACAGGATGTCTGCCTGTAAGTATTTCAGGGGTGAAAATAACACAGGAATCAGAAACTTGTTCTTCTGAGTCCTCAGATAGTTGGTACTTTCCCGAACTGGAAAACATTTCATGAGACACTGAAAGTGATCAATTGAACCAAATTCTCTAAAGGTAATCCATATAGGTGACAGCTTACCAGCAAACACAATTTTGTGATTCTCATGAGATCAATATCTCCCAGCTGCTTGGCTGTCTGTGCCTTTGTGCCACCAAAGAACTTGAACTGCAGAAATTAACAAAAACTTGCTTCTAGGTAAGTCATTAATAAGAAATGCAAAGAAATTAGTCACAAATTCCCTAAAATTTTAAATTAAAACAGTGATATCCATAGGACAATACCAAATATTTCAGTGATAAGATTTCAGAGGCAGGGGACTAGACTTGGGAGATAAACTTATAAGTTAATTAAGCATATCAGTTTCAATAAATGAAGAAACAATGGGGCTAGAGGGGGATGTAAAGTCTGATAGCAGAAGATACTCAAGACCCAAACGCTGCGTCATCTTTCTTTTAAAAAACAAGGATTGTGCAAACTTGTGTCTGCTACAGAAAATATATAAGAAGCAGGAAAATGAACACTAGGTTATTATTAACCATGTGAAGAAAGCTTTCCATAGCACTTAGAGTGTTTCTTTTTAAAACCACCAGTAAAAATAGTTAAAAGGAAATGGTTTTATATGCATGATGCTTAATATTAGAATATCTACAAAACAATTATCTTTTATGGTAGTGTGGTAGTAATACTTTTTTTTTCCAAAGGCAGGGTTCTCACTTTGTAACCCAGGTTGGTCTAGACTCACTGCGAACTTCTTAATTTAGCCTCCTAAGTGCTGGGACTCTTGAATAATGCCTGTCACTCAGTTTAATTTGATAATTTTTTTTCACAGTTGCTTTTTGTTTTATTTCCATTCATACAAACTTAACAGGTACACCGGGCCCCTCTCTCCCTCCACTCCCTTCACCCCCCTGTAATGCAAAGTCTAATTATGGTTGCTTCGGCCCTAACTTGTATGGAGTATCTCACATATCATTCATTACTCCTCCCATCCTTGTGCTCTTACAATCTTACCGCCCCCTTTTCCACAAATTTCCCTGAGCTTCAGGATGGGGAGAGATTAGGCTGGCCTAGTTCCAGGTGGTTGATATATATAGAGTCTCTGATGTTCTGGATTATGGTTTGTTGATTTTTTTTTTTTTTTTGGTTTTGCTGTTCCTGCAATGACCTTCACTCCATCCTGGTGGGTATTGGATGTCACCCCCTGGCCAGAGATAAAAAGCTGTTAAACTAGAGTCTTGTTATAAGAGTATATTCAAAGTTAGATGTAATAAAAGTAGGAAACTATGGTGAGGGAGGGGTCAATCACCCATTTGCAAAATGGTTACTTTCTATCTGCCAGACTATATGACCTCCCCTTTTGGTAAGATCATATTCCATCAGTTGCAAATGATCAGGGAGGAAAGACTGTGAACTTAACCAGATGTCTCATTACTTACTTGCAGTCCTTGATGGTGGCCTATTTTCTCTGTTGTAACATGGTCTCCTTTCTCCTTGTTTCTGGTGTGGCCCTCCTTCCCCATCCCTCCTGTTCATAATCGTTGCAATTACTGTAGGAATTACAGAGATTTATCCTTGAGTGTCTCTAAGTGTGCTTGGTACTAGGATCCACCTGTTAGGGAATACATACGGTGCTTAATTTTCTGTGTCTGGGATACTTCACTCAATATAATTGTTTCTAATTCCATCCATTTCCCGGAAAATTCCATTAATTCATCTTTTTGATGGTTGAGTAGTACTCCATTGAATAGATGTACCACATTTTCCTTATCCACTCATCAACTGTTGGACATTTGGGTTGATTCCATTATCAAATTAAATTGAGTGACAAAAATTATTCATTGTAAACAGTGCTGCTATGAACATGGTCATGCTTGTGCTATCAAGGTCAATTTTTGCTGTAAGGGGGGGTTATTCCCAAAAGTAGAATAGCTGGGTCATATGGCATTTCAATCTTTAATTTCTTTAAGAATCTCCAGATGGCTCACCAGAGTGGTTGTATGAATCTGCATTCCTACCAGCAAGGTAGAAGAGTTCCCTTCTCTCCATATCCTCTCTAGCATTTGGTGTTGTTTGTGTTGTGGATTTTTGCCATCCTGACCGGGGTGAGATGATATCTCAGGGAAGTTTTGATTTGCATTTCCCTGATGGCTAAGGATGTGGAGTAATTTTTAACATATTTTTTAGACACTTTAATTTCCTCCCTGGTAAAATTTCTTTTAAGTT
The DNA here is from genome assembly GCA_023101885.1 of Typhlomys cinereus. Taxonomy (NCBI): domain Eukaryota; kingdom Metazoa; phylum Chordata; class Mammalia; order Rodentia; family Platacanthomyidae; genus Typhlomys; species Typhlomys cinereus. The sequence goes on from JALPQD010000726.1 coordinate 293,907, forward strand.
GCAGGGCCCATTTTTTAATTGGGCCATTTGTTTCCTTGGTGTTTAGTTTTCTAAGTTCTTTGTGCACCCTGGATAATAGAGCTCTGTCAGATATGTGGATAGTGAAGATTTTCTCCCATTCTGTGGGTTGCCTTTGTGCTCCAGTTACAATCTCGTTATCTGAACAGAAGCTCTTTAATTTCAAAAGATCCCGTCTGTTGAGAGTTGGTTGTAGTGACTGTGTTATTGGATGTCCGTTTAGGAACTGTTGGCCTAGCCCAATCAGATTGAGGGAGTTCCCCACCCTTTCAACTATGGTTTTTATAGTTTCTGGCCTTATATTGAGGTCCTTGATCCATTTGAAATTAATTCTTGTACATGGTGACAAGTATGAGTCCAGTTTCAATCTTCTGCATGTGGAGATCCAGAATTGCCAGCACCATTTGTTGAAGATGCTGTTCTTTTTCCCTTGGATATTTTGGGCCCCTTTGTCAAAGATCAAACGGCTGTAGTTGTGTGGGCTTATATCTGGGTCTTCAACCCTTATCCATTGATCTGTGTGTCTATTTTGGAGCAAGTACCAGGCTCTTTTTATAATTTTGAATTTGTAGTACAGACTAAGGATTGCGATCCTGGATCTTTTGTGCCTCCATATAAATTTTGAGATTGTTTGGTCAACCTCTTTAATGAATTGCTTTGGGATTTGATTTGGTATAGCATTGAATTTGTATATTGCCTTTGGTAGGATGGTCATTTTTATGATGTTGATTCTTCCAAACAAGGAACATGAGAAATCTATCCACCTTCTGGTGTCTTCTGCAATTTCTTTCTTGAGGGTTTTAAAGTTTTCATTATTAAGGTCTCTTACTTCGTTGGTTAGGTTTATACCAAGGTGTTTAGTTTTTTTAGGGGCTACAGTAAATGGGATTGTTTCTCTCAGTGCTTTTTCACTTCTTTCATTCTGGGAATACAGGAAGGCCACTGATTTTTGTACATTTATTTTGTGTCCTGCCACCCTGCTGAACAGGATCTTCCTGGTGGAGTTTTTGGGATCCCTCAGATATAAGATCATGTCATCTGAAAATAGGGATAGCTTGACTTCTTTCTTGCTGATTTGAATCCCTTTTATGTCTCTTTCTTGTCTTATGGCTTCAGCTAAAACTTCAAGTACAATATTGAATAGAAGTGGTGAGAGTGGACAGCCTTGTCTAGTTCCTGATCGAAGTGGGAATGCTTCAAGTTTTTCCCCATTGAGTATAATCCTTGCTATTGTCTTGTTGTACACAGCTTTTATTATATTGATAAAGATTCCTTCCATCCCAACTGTCTCTAGGGTTTTGATCATAAAAGGCTGGTGGATCTTGTCAAAAGCTTTTTCTACATCTATCGAGAGTATCATGTGGTCTTGAACTTTGGACTGGTGTATATGGTGAATTACATTTATTGATTTGCATATGTTGAACCAACCTTGTGTGCCTAGGATAAAGCCTACTTGATCCCCATGGATGATCTTTTTGATAGGTTTTTGAATCCAATTTGATAAGACTTTGTTGAAAATCTTTGCATCTGTGTTCATCAGAGAGATTGGCCTATAGTTTTCTTATTTAAGTGTATCTTTATTAGATTTTGGGATTAAGATGATATTAGCTTTATAGAAGGAATTTGGTAGTGTTCCTTCCTTTGCTATTTGATGGAACAATTTAAGGAGTATTGGTGTTATTAGCTCCTTAAATGTCTGGTAGAACTCTGTGCTGAATCTATCTGGTCCAGGACATTTATTTGTGGGAAGATTTGAGATTACTTCATTGATTTCCTCATAGGTTATAGGACTATTTAAATACTTCACAACTTCCCGATTCAATTTAGGTAAGTTGTGTTTACTTAGGAATTCATCCACTGCTTTTGTGTTGTCATATTTCACAGAGTATGTTTTTGAAATATGATGTTATAATTATTTTGATTTCTTGGGTATCAGTAGTGATAACTACATTTTCATTTCTAATTTTGTTAATTTGGGTTTTCTCTCTCTTGCTTTTGGTTAATTTAGCTAGGAGTGTATCAATCTTATTTATTTTTTCCAAAAACCAGCTTTTTGACTGGTTGATTTTCTGTATCATTTTCCTAATCTCAAATTTGGATATTGCTCCTCTTATTTTGCTAATCTCCTCTCTTCTACTGCTTTGGGGATCGGATTGCCCTAGTTTCTTTTAAAGCTTTAAGCTGTATTGTTAAGTTATTTATTTCTGATGTTTCCATTTTTTGATGTAGGCATTAAGAGCTATGAACTTACCTCTTAGGACAGCTTTCATTGTGTCCCAGAGATTTTGGTAAGTTGTATTTTCATTATTGTTAGTTTTCAGGAAAATCTAAATTTTCTTCTTAATTTCTTCTTGAATCCAGTTCTCATTCAGCATCATAGTGTTAAATTTCCAGGAGTTAGTGTATTTTCTGTTGTTTGTTGTGTTGTGGATGTCCATCTTAGGCCGTGGTGTTCTGATAGGGCACAGGCTAGAATTTCACCTTTCCTGTATATGTGGAGATTTGTTTTGTGGCCCAATATGTGATCTATTTTGGAGAAAGTTCCGTGAGCTGCTGAGAAAAATGTGTATTCTTTGGTGCGTGGATGAAACATTCGATAGAGATCTGTAAGGTCCATTTCTTTAAGGATTTGATTAAGTTCCAAAGTGTCTCTGTTAAGCTTTTGACCCGTTGATCTATCCCATGTTGAGAGGGCGGTGTTGAAATCCCCAAGAATTATAGTTTGGGGATTGATTTCTTGCTTTAGGTGCCATAGTGTTTTCTTAATGAATGTCAAGGTTTCTGTATTAGTTGCAGATATGTTCAGTATTGTGAAGTCTTCCTGGTGAATTGTACCTGTGACTAAAATGTAGTATACATCTGTGTCTCTTATGATTTTCTCTGGTTTAAAGTCCACTTGTCCGACAGCATAATGGCCACACCTGCCTGTTTCCTGGTTCCATTAGCTTGCAGAATTTTGGACCAGCCTTTCATTTTTAGGATGTGCCTATCTTTTGTGGTGAGATGAGTTTCCTGAAGGCAGCAGATTGATGGGTTGTTGTTTTTAATCCAAGTTTGTAATCTGTGTCTCTTGATCGGTGAGTTTATGCCATTGACATTTATTGTTATAGTGGAGAAATTATTTTTAATTCTGGACATTTTTATGTTTAGTGGATTTTGTAAGAGTATTGTTTGACATTTTATTTTGGTGTTATTATACTTCCCTTCTGTCCCCCTGGATATGCTTGTTTTTTCTTTTTTTTTTTCTAAATTTATTATTATTATTATTTATTCAACTGTGCATATGTGTGTGTATGTGTGTGTGTGTGTGCGTGTGTGTGTGTCTGTGTATGCGTAGAACCACGGACGAATTCGTGAACCACCCTGGACGCCTCCACCTCCTTCTGCCCCGGGATTCACAGGCTCCGCCCTACCAGGACCAGAAGCGCAGGCCGCCCCCGCTTCTGCCTGGCGTCTATACGTGGGATCTGGGATCCGAACTCAGGACCTTCCGCCTGCAAGGCAGAGGCTTAACCCCTGAGCTACCTCTCCAGCCCCGCTTGTTTTTTTCTTCAAGCTTGAGTATCATTTCTAGCATTTTTTTTTGTTGCCTAAAGTACTTTTATTTCTGTCTCCTCAGACATAACAGATCAAATATGCCATTTTCTGATCTTGAAACCAGCAAAATCAGAAGGCACGTCCGCATCCTCCGCACCAGCGGCCCGGATACGAGGGATCCTTAAAGAACAAAGCAAGGAGCCAAATGGTGCTGCCTGGTCCCAAAGCTCAATTCCAATGAACCAGTCACTGCACACTGCGGCCGCCCGGTACTTTGCACAGTGAGCTGCAGAGGAAGTAAGGAGGGGGGCCCTGCAGGACCCAGAGCTGCCACGGTCGCACAAGGCTTTTCCTGCTAGCCCAGGGTTGAGGTGTGGCATCTAAAAGCCTCCTGGAATCTGAAGCTCCCCACTGAGGAAGGGATCACCTCTCGTCCTTTGCACTGGTGTTCAGGGCGGGCAGGATGCCCGATACCCGTGGCACGCCCCCTCAGACGCAGGGCTTGGGTGAAGCAGGGCTGGAGCAGCAGCTAGCAGTGCCAATGGAGACTTGATCCTCGAGGAAGGCATCGAGAGAATGGGTGCCCACAACTACCCGGGCACCGAAGTGGTCATCTGACTGCCCAATCAACAGCTGCCAATCGTTGCTTTCTGCCCATCCGGAACAGACCTGGACAGAAACGGCCTGTGTCCGCTAACCCTCTCCAAGTTTTCATTCACATAATTGCCTTCAACTACTACCGTGGCAACTGCCTTTTGTCTGGATGGGACTGAGTGATAAACAGGGAATTTCATATATGCTTCAAAATACAAATCAATGCAAGGGACTGTAGTAACAGGAACTGGCTGTGAAATATGACCGTGACTGATGGATCCTGTCTGAGATCCACTCCATGGCAGCAATGGAAAACCCCGCTCTCCTAACAATCAGTACCCATTCTTTGAGAGTTGAGTTTAAGCCGCGTGTTCTTGAATTCCACACAGACTGCCTTAGACACATCTCGCAACATGTACCAGTCTGGAACAGCTCCCGCTGTAGGGTACCTGAGCTGAGGTACCTGGCTCAGGAACACCTTCGGAGAAGACTGGTCACGAGTCAGGGTTTCGACAGGAGCAGTCACAGTCCCAATGGATGCACGGCATGCAGCCTACACTCCACTTTATATCTTCTGATCAGCAAGGACAAAGCTCTCAATAAATACATGGAAGTCAGGGTCGAGGGAAGAACACAGGGTCCACAGAAGAGGCAGGCCTGCCTCCGAGAGATGCTTCCACCCCGAGGATGACCTGTCACCCCAGTGGTGGCAGCCAGCAGGCAGACGCCAAGACGCTGAGCCTGTCAGCCGTCCTCTGTCCCCAAGAAGCCCAGCTGTGTCCAACGCCACAGCGTGCACTACTGGTGGCCGCTCCCGTGCTGTGGGAGGTGAGTGTGAGGATCCTGAGCACGAGGACTTAGCCATGACTCGCACGGGGACATGGGCTCTCAGGAAGCCTGTGGTGCACACCAGACCACGCGGCGTCCTAGTCAGAAGTGGAGATGGGTGTGAAGTCACAGCAAGGAGAACCACCTGCTGCCTAAAACCCCGGTCACATGCTATTTCAGGGTCAGACCCGCGTGCAGAGGATGGAACCCCGATCTGGGACGTGCTTGTGTTCTCATGTCCCTAGGTTACTCTAGTGGCCACTAGTGGCTGTTGGAAATCTAGCTCTCGGTGTCCTCAAGCCCTAAGAAGCCAGTAGCCCCAACCAGCGAGTGTCATTTGCTGGGAACAAGTTCTGTGACGTGCAGCTCAGATTCACACAGAACATGGATGCCAGGGATGTACGCAGAGCTGCTGACAGAGGTGTCTTTTCTGGAGTCAAGATTTAACTATCAAAAATAAAAATTTCTAAGTTTAAATGAATATAGCAACACAGTTGGTCTGTCGTCATTGTCTTAAGTGTTGTCATTGTCACACTCCCGAGCACACGCTGGACAGCGAGGGACAGCCGCTCAGCTGTGGGCTTGATGTTTAGGGGTCTCTTCTATTCCCCGTGCGAAGAGGCGCACCAGCTGGCAGTGGACCGTGACCTCGATGGAGGGGCTGTGCAGAATCTCCCTGTCGCAGTTCCAGGCGCACATTGTGGTTGGGGACTCTGTGGCCTTGGACGTATCTTCGGTGCACCACAACAGCACACTGCTGCGGTACTGCGTGTCCCTGCTGGGCTACAGCTTCTTACGGGGACATCATCAAGGATAGCGAAAAGAAGCGGTGGATGGGGCTCCTCAGATACAACTTCTCAGGCATAAAGACCTTCCTCTCCCATCACTACTATGAAGGAACAGTGTCTTTCCTCCATGCAGAGCACACTGTGGGATCTCCACGGGACAGGAAACCCTGCCTGGCTGGCTGCTTAGTGTGCAGACAGAGCAAGCAGCAGCTGGAAGAGGAGCAGAAGAAAGCCTTGTACGGCTTGGAGAACGCCGAGGAGGTAGAGGAGTGGAAGGTTGTTTGTGGGAAGTTTCTGGCCATCAACGCCACCAACATGTCCTGTGCTTGTCCCCGAAGCCCCAGAGGCCTGTCCTCAGCTGCCCACCTGGGAGATGGGTCATCTGACCTCATCATCATCCAGAAATGCTCCAGATTCAACTTCCTGAGATTCCTCCTTAGGCATACTAACCAGTATGACCAGTTTGACTTCGCTTTTGTTGACGTTTACCAGGTCAAGAAATTCCAGTTCACGTCCAAGCATGCAGAAGATGAGAACAGTGACCTCAAGGAACACGGGAAGCAGCGGTTCAGGCACATCTGCACTGATGGTCCCCCCTGCAGCTGCAACTCTTCCAACAGCGTCATTTCTAGCCTGGTTTGGTACACATGTAAGCCTTCAAGTTGTCTTTGTGCTGGAAAATTTTTCTTTCTCCCTCAATTATGACAGATAGTTTTGCCGGGTATATCAGTCTGGGTTAGCATTTCTGCTCATTTAATACTTGAAGTATGTCTCTCCAAGCTCTTCTTGCTTTTACTGTTTCCATTAAGAAGTCATTTGTTATTTTAGTAGGTTTATCTTTAAAAGTGACTTGCTTTATTTCTCTTGAAGCTCTCAGCACCTTTTCTTTGTCTTGAATGTGGAGTGTTTTGACTATTATTTGCCTTGGCAATTTTCTATTTTGGTCATATCTGTTTGGGGTGCAGAATGCCTCTTGTATTAGGATGGGCCTCTCCTTCTTTAGTTGAGGGAAGTTTTCATTTATGATAGTTTGAAAAATTTCCTCAGGTGTGGTATTTTGTAATTCTTGCTCTGGTATTCCATGAATACACATGTTAGGCTTCTTCAAGGTATCCCATAGCTCTTGAATGTTCCTCTCAAGTATGTTTTTGGCTTTAAGAACCTCTTCCATTGAGTTGGTTAATTCTCCCACTTTGTCTTCAAGATCTGAAATTCTATTTTCTGCTTCATTAGTTCTGCTGATAAGACTCTCTGTTGAGTTTTGGGTTGAAGATAACTTGTCTTTTAGTTCAATTTTATACTCTGCCTATGACTGTTTTAACTGCTTTATGTCTATTTTTGTTTCTTGAACTATTTTTCTCAACTCCTCCAATTGTCTGTTGTGTTCCTGTTCAAAATGGTTGATGCAGTTGTTTAACTCTTCCTGGATTTCCTCTTTCATAGTATTAATCATGGTAATGATCATACTTTGAAAGTCATTATCTTGGTTCTGGCTTTCTTGGCTATTATCTGTGAATTTGTTCTGGTTGGAATCCATCATTATGGGGTTAATTCTTTCGGTGGGAGATTTATCTTCCTGGGTTTTGTTTCTCATGGATCTGTACTTTGGCTTGGGCATTGTCATTTTGTTTCTTAAGACCTTTCAGTTTCTGTGTATTTTTGGCTGAGCTGATTTAGTTGTTATTATTACTCTCAGGCAGTTATTACTAGTGCTTGGCTTGTAGTTGTGTTTGTTTGTCTGTTGTTAGTATTATTTCCTAGATGAGGCTACTAAGCTGTTAGTCCATCAGTTAAGTCAGGTTAAGTAGACAGGTAGTGAATATTAGTATGGTAGTGCACTTTTATGATTTAGTATCTTGGTGATCTGTGAGGGTGAGTGGTATAATCCCTGGAGTTGTATATAATTCTGAGGTGGCTATATGGAAAATTAATCTATAGTGATTAATACTTAAAAGGAGCAGTATGGTAAAAGAAAGAGAATTACTTATCTTTGGGCTAGATGTGAAGAATCTCTCCCATGTGATCGGATGATTTTAGAGGACTTCGGATGTATGGCTTTTGTCCCTTAGAGCTTTGCTTGGGTTTTCTTTGGATTCTGTTGAATTTTGAGTAGCAGTGTGTCCTCCATGGACCATAAGCAAGGTCAGAGGGGGAGAGGGGCTGGTGGTGATGGCAGAAGTCTTCACCTAGGACCTGAGACTTGGCTTAGTGGCCCACCCAGGCTCCAGGTATGGAGGAACCAGAGCATGTCCTATTCCGTTCAGGTGGGCAGGGGGGCTGGCTGGTGGGAGGAGCTGAGACTGGGGGTGACCTGGGGGCTGGGTAACTCACCTGGGATGGAGGACCGACTGGGAGTGAGTCCCATCTCGGGCGGGCAGGCAGGCGGGAGGAACCAAGGGCACTGGACTATTATAAGAGAAACTAAAATTTTATTCCCTTAAACTGTTTTGTCATTTTATTAGCAACCGTGTAGGCAAACTGTGACAATATATAAATGAACATAGCAAAAAGAAAATAAAATGAAAGAATTATAAAGAATTATACTTGTCACAATTGAGATGTACTTCCAAAAGTGTATATTCCTCAGCTGGAGAAATCTTTATTTGCAGATATTTAAATATAAATAACTCATCATGGACTTACTTTTTTCCAAAGTTTTTAGGCTAAATAGGATTGCAAAATCAAAAGCGTTTCTCAGAATTTTATCTCACTGAGCTCTCAGATGATCTAGAACTATAACCAGTTCTCTTTGAACTATGAATTTTTATACTCCATCTCAACTTGAGATGAAAAGTTATTTTTTCTCATCCTTTTTTACCATTGAAATTATTGCAGTGTGTTTTGAAGAACTGTTTGATGTAGATATGATCAAGTGGATTTTAAGGAATATGTGTTCATGCTATGGACACAAACAAATGCTGTTTTAAACTTTTCTCTACTTCCAGCAATATTCCTGAAAACACGAGTTTGCAGGTATGAGATAAACAAGATACAGAAGCTACAAAGTACGTAGCCTAAGGTAAATGCAATTACTTTCTGTAAATCAAGGCATCAGATGAGGAGAATCACACATTAAGTACAATCATTCCATATGAAGTTACATGCATTTAACTGCAAGGAGAAAAATAACACTTGCTATACAGTAATAAGAGGATAAAAATAAAATTAAAAATATTTTACATGAATAGATTCTCACTATTGATAATATGTAAATTTCATTTCACTCTTATTCATGTATACTCATAAACAAACCCCACTGGGAGGTACTCATTTGTCTTTAGTCCTCTCTCACTGTAATTGTCTCCTTTAAAAATAAATTCAGATGGGGCTGGAGAGGTGGCTCAGGGGTTAAGCCTTTGCCTTGCAGGTGGAAGGTCCTGAGTTGGGATCCTAGACCGCCAGGCGGAAGCAGGGGCGGCCTGCTTTTCTGGTCCTGGTAGGGTGGAGCCTGTGAATCCCAGGCCGAGTAAACAAGGAGGAGGTGGAGGCAGTCCATGGTGGTTCCCACATTTGCCTGTGGTTCTACACACACACATACATACACACACATACATGCACACATGCACACACACACATACACATGCAGTTGAATAAATAAATAAAAGAATATTAAAAAATAAATTCAGATGACCATGCTGAATCTTGGAGATACTGACAGATTGCCTTAAGCTACTGAAATGATACACTGAGTGGAAAGGCTTCTTAATCAGATTATAAAGCCCTTTTGAATGTGATGAACATTTGTGCTGAAACATACAAAACTACCAATGAGAACATTTTGAGATATAGAGGTCTTAACTACAGACACACCTGGATTACACATAGAGTTCAAAAACTCTAGCTAATGTCCTGATTATGAATATTATCAAGACTTGAAAGCATTTCTAAATTTGAAATTTTTTGTATAAATACAATTACGAGAAATAATGAATGTGGCACTGTGATTCATGGATACTTTCCTTTAAGCATTTGCACCATTGTTCTACTCTTTCAACTACCAGGATGTCCTGAAGGAAGAGCTCAGTGAAGAGGAAATCATTCCATGTAGTGTCAGGAAAGGAAAAGGATCTTTTGATACATATAATTAATTGTATTGCAAAATCATTACAAAATAGTATAATTTTTTATATATTATTCTGATTTTTACTATTTTAGAATTTTTGTACATGGATATAAGGGCTTGATATTTACACACTTTATTCACCAGTCTTATCCTCCATCATATGTAATTATTACCCTTCTTCTTTGCCAGTCTCACTTATACATTCATATCTTTTTACAGATGTGGCTGACTGAGTTTTATCTGAATTGTCTTTGTTGACCTATGCTGGAGTACTTGATGGAACAGGGGTGATATCGGAAACTTCTGTGACTGTAGTCAAGTATCTTAAAGTAACTATGGCTTTGCTCTTTCCCACTGAGCTTCCATATTAAGATGTATCTGAAAGAGCCCATTCTCCACCTGCCACTAAAGGAAAGTTCCACCATAAATATTTAGAGAAGATTTTGCTGTCAATATTTCTAAGTCTGTTGATAATTCCAAGCTCATCACTTCTTCAATAAATAGTTGCCTAAAAATTACTTAAAGCTTATTTAAGTACTATAAAGTGCAACATTTATATCCCCAGGATGAGTAAACAACACTTGTGAGAGTTTTTCCTATATCTTTGATCTTTCTGTATACTCATAGGACTATGCTACTTCTCCACTTAAATATGTTCAAGAAGTCAAACTCCAAATGCATTCTTGGTTTTACAAGTCCAAGGAATACTTGAGTTTCTCCTCATGGATAATATAAATAGTGTATTATAGAGTAGACTGCTGGTGGATACATACAGGACCAAAAGAACATGCTGCGGGAGTCTGTGGCCAGCATGCTAACCTTGCTGAGTAAGATCAGTGGAAATCGAAGCCAGGCTGGGTCAAGAGGGGATTCGGAAAAGCTGAAACCAAAGCAAAATTATTTTTCAATCTGATCCCTTGTAAACCATGGAACTGGGGGAGAACATCTGTATATTACAATAGATAGATGAAGTCTATACATTGCAACAACCACAGACAAAGTCAACAATAAGTGGGGCCACAACTGACAATACAGTACTGCCAATCTTTAAACATGTTAATATGCCTTAATGGGCTTATTCATGGTGTCGAAAGAATAGGCTCTATTATGTACAAAGGTCAGCCACAAGGTTATACAACTAAAACAATAAAGCTTTTAATCATGCTAGCATGTCTTAATGACCTCAAAAGAACAGGAAGATATAGGTAGGAAACACCTCTGACCTCTGGCCAGTTTTGAGTTAACAAGAGCCCATCCTGGGAAAGTCTGCAGGTAGTCGTTAATCTCTACTGTTTTTGAGCAGCAGGAGACCACCTGCAATCCACTGGCCACTGGCTGGGAGTATCCTTTGGCTCCCACCTCAAGAAATTAGAGCCTTTATGCTTCAGTGTTCCCTATAACATTCATGAAAGGAGATACGCTAGAGACATCAAACTTCAGGAATGGAAAGACAGCCCCAGTGTTGACTGTAACATAATCTCAGAGACTCAATACACAGAACTTGTAATTAATTGCATTATACTTTGCCATTGTTATACTACTCCAAGGAATTTCTACCAATTATGGAGGGAGGATAATAGAAAGAGACTATCCACAGCATGTTTTAGACTCTTTAACTAAGTTGAAACAGATGTATCTTGCCTCAGTTGCTCATAGGAAAACTTGCCAGTTTTTTTCTATGGTCTATTTGAGGGGAAAAACTCTGAGGAGACACATCAATGTAAGAGTACTTGCCTGGCAGATGTCATGATGTGGATTTGATCATCTATCTGGAGCTGCTGGGCTGTAGATGTAGAAAATAATTATGAAAAAAATGCCTGAAAGAAAATTATGTGAAATAATGCAAACTCAACATGTCCGTCTTCTTATAAGTAAATTAAAGATAATATCTTCTTACATATAGGTTAAAATATTAAAATATATTAAGATGTGTAGACTTGAGCTTCACATTGCAATTGATCCGCATATTAACATTGAGTACTTTTAAAATGCAGATAAGTTTCTCTCAAATGTCATTAATGAAACCCTAGATGGACTTGGTGAGCCATAAATACATATGAGGAGTTGAGAGCAGAAGGGAGCTATTTGGTGAAAAGAAGCCTTGAAATTGTTAAAAGAAATTGCCACTGGGATTAGGTAATAAGGAATGAAAGCAAATATGAATAAATCTCTAAAGCATGAGCAGGAAAATAGGAATTTCAGATGCTTGGATATTTTCATTCAATGATGAGAAACTTTACTTATCATTAAGAAATGATCATTGAAATGGCTCAAACATAAATGAAAATTTAAAGATAGTGAAAAAGGAATGATGATAATTTGCATCATCTTATCATGGTGTGCATGGAGAGAACCCCTTAATCATGTGTTCAACAATTCCTCAATGCCATTGTATGAACTAGAAATCAACTCAGGTAACAATGATAGATTCAGAGTTTCTAACATGTTCTAGCATGTTCCCTGTTCTATGACATGGAAATCAGAAGGATGAAATCCAGATTTAAAAATCAAATTGTTAGCATTAGTTAAATGAGATGACCCAGTGGATAAAATCTCCAGTAGCAAACTTGGGAGACCTGAGTTTAATATTCAGAATCCAGAGCCCACCTGGTGGAAGAAGAGAGCTGACTGTTGAAAATTATCTTCTGACCTCCACCTATGCACCATGGCATGCACATGCATACTTTCTTCTTTTCTCTTTCCTTTTTCTGTTTCTCCATCACTTTTGCTCTTTCTATCTTGATCACTCCTCCTAAATAAATAAATAAATATTTTTAAAGATGTGACAGCATTTGATATTTGCCTAAAATACATGGTCCTTTTCATTCCCTTATGTTTTATAGGTAAAGCTCTTTCCAGTTTCATAGGTAGAAATAAAAATCAATCCCTAAATCAATATCTCTTTTTGAAATCTTTGAAAAAATCTTTTGTAAATTTTGAAGGATAGTTGTGATAATTAGGCACAGGTTTCAACTTGATGTTGGATGGTTTGAGCTCTAGGCACATTTGTAAATAATTAGTAAATGAGGTGAGCCCAAGAAAAACTTTAGGAGACTGTCTATTTGATGAGGAAGGCCTAACTCATGATGAGTGGGACTAAACCCTGCATAGGTGAACAAAATACAGAGAACTGTTTGAAAAGGTTGGTATTCTTCTGTATTCTTGGCCAGACATGTTGGTCTGGCAAGTAAGGATCATCCTTCTTCAGCCATTGTGTGGATATGATGTGGTCAAGTTCCATTTGCCCTTGGGCTCTCTTGTCAAGCTGTACAATCAACTGTAACCAGGAAGCATAAGCCAAAATATAAACTCCTTGTTTCTTTAAGTAGTTTGTAGTGTTTTTATCAGTGACCATGCAGGTGAACTGCTACAGAATTTATTACCAGAGAAGTGGAGTGTTGCTGATAAATATTGCTATTTGGACTTTGTGGATTTTTTTAATGGCTTTTCTGGATGAATATAACAATGTTTGAAAACTTTAAGACTATGCTCTAAAAATAAATTCAGTTTGCGGTTTATTTGAAAAATAATGATGTTGAGAGAGTCATGGATTATTTGGGCCAAGTTTGTGATGAAGGGAACAAGAAATATAATAAAGTTGAATATAAAGATGATAGACTGGTTTTCTTGATAGAGAAGAGCTGTGTCAATGGCCTTGATGCTTTGGATATGGAAACGGCAGGCAACAGAACAGTTGCTGCTACTGGAAATATGAATATCAGTGAAGGAAAACCTAGTGATTTGCACTGGGATGATGGAAGACATGAATACCCCACACAGTGATTCTGTGGTTTGAAAACCTGGATTCTTTCAGGGGCTGAAAGCCCATGCTAAAGTGGTTTCTTGCCCTTCATAAGTTTTGACTGCCTGTAAAAGGGCTTTTCCAGAGTCAGCACACAAAATTTGGTACAGCTGTGGTTAGAGTGGAACAAATTGTTTCTGCCTTGCCTCAGAATGTGTTGACATCCCCCAGGTGGTACTTGTTTTGATGTACAATTAAGGGGTTCATTGAGAGGGGCAGGAACTTGTCACCAAGTGGCAGGCTTGGAGTTCCTGAAAGAAAAGGTGAAGCTTTTAGCTGCAGAGGTGAACATAGAGTATTGGTGGAGGTGCCAGAACCAGGGATGTATGTTGAGGACGTCTGTGAGTGGAGATTGAACTTGGTTCAGAGAAATTCTGCTTGTACAACTTTGAGCTCTAAAGAGGGACTGGGATTGGCAAGAATTTTTGACCCATTGTGATTACATAATGAACAACAGAAGATGAATTATGGAAACTTTTAATTTTGGACTTTTGGAATTGAAAAATTAATTGTATTTGTATTAAAAGATAAATGTAATACCTCTGGGTATGAGGTAAGGGTTACAGTTTAAAAGTGCTATGTTTTTGTGACAAGTTGACAAAGAATGTCATAATTAAGTATGGGTGTGAATTTGATGGTTGGGAGTTTAAATTCTGAACACATTTGCAGAGAATTAGCAGTTAAGCCCAGAGAAACTTTTAGGAGACTGTCTAGGATGGGAAAGGCCCAACTTACTATAGGTAGGTCTAGGCCCTGAACAGGTAAATAAAGTATAGAGAACTGGTTGAGAAAGTTAGCATCCTTCTGTATTCTTTTTTTTTAATTTTTTTTATTTATTATTTATTCAATTGTGTGTGTATGCATGTGTGTATGTATGTGTGTGTGTAGAACCACTGATGAATTCCGAAACCACCATGGACGCCTTCACCTCCTCCTTGTTTAAACTGCCCCGGGATTCACAGGCTCTGCCCTACCAGGACCAGAAACGTAGGCCGCCCCTGCTTCCGCCAGGCATCTATATGTGGGGTCTAGGATCTGAACTCAGGACTTTCCGCCTGCAAGGCAGAGGCTTAATCCCTGAGCCACCTCTCCAGCCCCCCTTCTATATTCTTGAACAGACATGCTGGTCTGTCAAGTAAGGGTTATCCTTCTCTCAGCCGTTATGTGGAGAAGATGTGACCAGTTCTCTCAGCCCTGGTATCAGTGTTGAGTTCTCCTGTCAAGCTGGACAATCAACTACAACCAGGAGTAGTAAGAGAAAATAAACTCCCTGTTTGTTGCCTTAAGTCATATGGCGTTAATTTATCAGCAATATGCAGAGTAAACTGTGACAATAGTTGTAAGATATAAGGAGGACATACATAGCTCTTAGATCAGTGAGATTGGAAACAAAAGATGGCTACATATCAATTATCTTGTACATTTTCTTTTTCTTTTTTTTACATTTTTAACATTTTATTATTATTATTATTTATTCAACTGTGTGCATATGCGTGTGTGTCTGAGTGTGTGTGTGTGTGTGTGTGTGTCTGTGTGTAGAACCACGGACGAATTCGTGAACCACCATGGACACCTCCACCTCCTTCTGCCCCGGGATTCACAGGCTCCACCTTACCAGGACCAGAAGCGCAGGCCGCCCTGGCTTCCGCCTGGCATCTATACGTGGGATCTGGGATCCGAACTCAGGACCTTCCTCCGGCAAGGCAGAGGCTTAAGCCCTGAGCCACCTCTCCAGCCCCATTTTTAACATTTTTTATTATTATTTCCGCTTATACAAACTCAATAGGTACACCGGTTCCCTCCCTCCCTCCTCCTCCACCCGACCCCTGCTCCCCCTCCCCTCACCCTTCCCTTCCCATTCCCCAGTGTCTGCCCCCCCAAACCCCGGAGAATCCTTTAATGTGCATGCCAGACTCTCCTCTGGGCCCTCCTCTCCGATGACGTACAAGGACCCAGTGGCATTTGCCTAAACCCTTTCCTGTGTTGCCCTAAACCATAGGAATACTACTATGGCTGTCAATTCCTTGCCTCCAAGGATCTTGGTGCCTTTAGCAAATGCTAGGCTTTGTGGGATCAATGGTGTGTGGGACATTGTGCAGGGCATGCAAAGTCCAATTATGATTGCTTTGGCCCTAACTTGTGTGGAGTATCTTGCAAATCATTGCTCCTCCCATCCTTTTGCTCTTACACTCTTACCGCCCCCTCTTCCGCAAATTTCCCTGAGCTTCAGGATGAGGAGAGATTAGGCTGGCCTAGTTCTAGGTGGTTGATACAGAGTCTCTGAAGTTCTGGATTATGGTTTGTTGATTTTCTTTTGCAGTTTTGCTGCTTCTGCAATGCCCTTCACTCCATCCTGATGGGTATTGTATGTCACCCCTTGCAGTCCTTGATGGAGGCCTGTTTTCTCTGCTTTAACATGGTTCCCTTTCTCCTTGTTTCTGGTGTGGCCCTTCTACCCCATCTCTCCTGTTCATAATCCTAGCAATTACTGTAGTTATTACAGAGATTAATCTTTGAGTGTCTCTAGCTGGGCTGGGTGGGTTTGGTACTAGGAGCCACCTATTAGGGAGTACATATGGTGCTTAATTTTCTGGGTCTGGGATACTTCACTCAATATAATTGTTTCTAATAACATGAATTTCCCAGAAAATTCCAGTAAATTCATCATTTTTGATGGCTGAGTAGTACTCCATTGTATAGATGTACCACAATTTCCTTATCCACTCCTCGACTGTTGGACATTTGGGTTGATTCCATGACTTTGCTATTGTAAACAGTGCTGCTATGAACATGGTTGTGCTTCTGCTATGGAGGTGAATTTTTGCTGCATGTGGGGTTATTCCCAAAAGTGGAATAGCAGGGTCATATGGCATTTCAATCTTTAATTTCTTTAAGAATCTCCAGATGGCTCGCCAGAGAGGCTGTATGAGCCTGCATTCCTACCAGCAATGTAGGAGAGTTCCCCTCTCTCCACATCCTCTCCAGCATTTGTTGTTTGTATTGGATTTTTTCCATCCTGACCGGGGTGAGATGATATCTCAGGGAAGTTTTGATTTGCACTTCCCTGATGGCTAAGGAAGTGGAACATTTTTTAAGATATTTGCTGGACATTTTAATTTCACCTGGTAAACTTTCTTTTAAGCTCCAGAGCACATTTTTTAATTGGGCCATTAGTTTCCTTGGTGTTTAGTTTTCTAAGTTCTTTGTGCACTCTGGATAATAGAACTCTATCAGATATGTGATTAGTGAAGATTTTTTTCCCATTCTGTGGGTTGCCTTTGAGCTCGTGTAACAATCTCTTTATCTGAACAGAAGCTCTTTAATTTCACCAGATCCCAACTGTTGAGAATTGGTAGCAGTGACTGTGCCATTGGATGTCTGTTTAGGAACTGTTGGCTTAGCCCAATCAGCTCGAGGGTGTTCCCCACCCTTTCACCTATGGTTTTTATAGTCTCTGGCCTTATATCAAGGTCATTAATCCATTTGGAATTAAGTCTTGTACATGGTGACAAGGACGGGTCCAGTTTTATCTTCTGCATATGGAGATCTAGTTTTGCCAGAACCATTTGTTGAAGATACTGTTCTTTTTCCATTGGATGTTTTGGGCCCCTTTGTCAAACACCAAATGGCTGTAATTTTGTGGGCTTATATCTGGGCCTTCAACCCTTATCCATTGATCTGTGTGTCTATTTTGAAGCCAGTACCCGGCTGTTTTTATAACTATGGATTTGTAATATAGACTAAGGTTTGGTATGGTGATACGTCCAGCAGTGTTTTTGTTACTCAGGGTTGTCTTTGCTATCCTGGGTCTTTTGTGCCTCCATATGAACTTTGAGATTATTTGGTGAATTTCTTTGAAGAATTGCTTTGGGATTTTAATTGGTATAGTGTTGAATTTGTATATTGCCTTTGATAGGATGGTCATTTTTACGATGTTGATTCTGCCAACCCAGGAACATGGGAGGTCTTTCCACCTTCTGGTGTCTTCTGCAATTTCTTTCTTGAGAGTTTTAAAGTTTTCATTGTAAAGGTATTTAACCTCCTTGGTTAGGTTTATACCAAGGTATTTCATTTTTTTAGGGGCTATAGTAAATGGGATTGTTTCTCTCAGGGCTTTTTCACTTCTTTCATTCTGGGCATATAGGAAGGCCACTGATTTTTGTACATTTATTTTGTATCCTGCCACCCTGCTGAATTTCTGTATTAGTTCCAGAAGCTTCCTGGTGGAGTTTTTAGGATAACTGAGGTATAGGATCATGTCATCTGCAAATAGAGATATCTTGACTTCATCCTTGCTGATTTGAATCCCTTTTATGTCCCTTTCTTGTCTTATGGCTTCAGCTAAGACTTCAAGTACAATATTGAAAAGAAGTGGTGACAGTGGACAGCCTTGTCTAGTTCCTGATCTAAGTGGGAATGCTTCAAGTTTTTCCCCATTGAGTATTATCCTTGCTTTTGACTTGTTGTATACTGCTTTTATTATATTGATAAAGGTTCCTTCCTTTCCAACCTTCTCTAGGGTTTTGATCATAAAGGGCTGTTGGATCTTGTCAAAAGCTTTTTCTGCATCTATCGAGAGAATCTTGTGGTCTTGAACGTTGGACTGGTTTATATGGTGAATTACATTTATTGATTTGGGTATGTTGAACCAACCTTGTGTGCCTGGGATAAAGCCTACTTTATCCCCGTGAATGATCTTTTTGGTATGTTTTTGAATCTGATTTGCTAAGACTTTTTGAGAATCTTTGCATCTGTGTTCATTAGAATTATTGGCCTATAGTTTTCTTATTTAAGTGTGTCTTTGTTAGGTTTTGGGATTAAGACGACATTAGCTTTATAGAAGGAATTTGGTAGTGTTCCTTCCTTTGCTATTTGATGGAACAGTTTAAGGAGTATTGGTGTTATTAGCTCCTTAAATGTCTGGTAGAACTCTGTGCTGAATCCATCTGGTCCAGGACATTTATTCATGGTAAGATTTGAGATTACTTCATTGATTTCCTCATAGGTTATAGGACCATTTATATAATTCACAACTTCCTGATTGAATTTGTGTTTACTTAGGAATTCATCCATCTCTGTTTTGTTGTCAAATTTCTCAGATTATGTTTTTGAAATATGATGTTATAATTCTCTGGATTTCTTGGGTATCAGTAGTGATAACTCCATTTTCATTTCTAATTTTGTTAATTTGTGTTTTTTCTCTCTTGCTTTTGGTTAATTTGGCTAGGGGTATATGAATCTTATTGATTTTTTCCAAAAGCCAGCTTTTTGGCTAATCTCCTCCCTTCTACTGCTTTTGGGATCAGATTGCTCTAGTGTCTCTAAAGCTTTAAGCTGCATTGTTATGTTATTTGTTTCTGATGTTTCAATTTTTTTGATGTACGCATTAAGAGCAATGAACTTACCTCTTAGGACAGCTTTTATTGTGTACCAGAGATTTTGTTAAGTTGTATTTTCATTGTCATTCACTTTCAGGAAATCTTGAATTTCCTTTGTAATTTCTTCCTGAATCCAATTCTCATTCAGCATCATATGTTAACTTTCTAGGAGTTAGTGTATTTTCTGTTGCTTTTTGTGTTGTGCATGTCAAGCTTTAACCCGTGGTGGTCTGATAAGGTGCAGGGTAGAATTTCCACATTCCTGTATATGTGGAGATTCGTTTTGTGGCCCAATATGTGATCTATTTTGGAGATAGTTCTGTGTGCTGCTGAGAAAAATGTGTATTCTTTGGTGCGTGGATGAAAAGTTCAATAGAGATCTGTTAGGTCCATTTCAGTAAGGGTTTAGTTAAGCTCCAAAGTGTCTCCGTTAAGTTTTTTGCCTGTTGATCTATCCCATGTTGAGAGGACGGTATTGAAATCCCCAAGAATTATCGTTTTGGGATTGATTTCTTGCTTTAGACACTATAGGGTTTGCTTAATGAATGTGGGAAGGGCTGTATTGGGTGTATATATGTTCAGTATTGTGAAGTCTTCCTGGTGAATTGTACCTGTGACTAAAATTTAGTATCCATCCGTGTCTCTTATGATTTTTTTGGTTTGAAATCCACTTTGTCTGATAGCATATTGGCTACCCCTGCCTATTTTCTGCTTCCATTACCTTGTAGAATTGTTGACCTGCCTTTTATTTTTAGGGCGTGCTTATCTTTTGTGGTGAGATGGGTTTCCTGCAGGCAGCAGATTGATGGATTGTGATTTTTTTAAAATAATATTTATTATTTATTCAATTGTGTGTGTATGCGTGTGTGTGTGTGTGTGTGTGTGTGTGTGTGTGTGTGTGTGTGTAGAACCACGGACAAATTTGGGAACCACCATAGAAGCCTCCACTTCCTCCTTGTTTACTCTGCCCAGGGATTTACAGGCTCCGCCCTACCAGGACCAGAAACGCAGGCCGCCCCTGCTTCTGCCCGGCGACTATACGTGGGGTCTAGTATCCGAACTCAGGACCTTCTGCCCGCAAGGCAGAGGCTTAACCCCTGAGCCACCTCTCCAGCCCCCGATGGATTGTGATTTTTAATCCAAGTTTGTAATCTGTGTCTCTTGATCGGTGAGTTAATTCCATTAACATTTAGTGTTATAATGGAGAAACTATTTTTAATTCCAGACATTTATTATGTTTAGTAGTTTTTATATGTATATTGCTTTGCTTTTAATGGTGTTATGCTTCCCTTCTGTTCTCCTGGATATGCCTGTTTTTTTCTTCAAGCTTGAGTATCATTTCTAGCATTTTTTGAAGGCCTGATTTGGTGGACATGTATCCCTTCAAGTTGTCTTTGTGCTGGAAGATTTTTCTTTCTCCCTCGATCATGACAGATAGTTTTGCGGGGTATATCAGCCTGTGTTGACATTTTTGCTCATTCAATACTTGAAGTATGTCTCTCCAAGCTCTTCTTGCTTTTACTGTTTCGACTGAGAAGTCATTTGTTATTTTTAATAGGTTTACCTTTAAAAGTGTCTTGTTTTTTCTCCCTTGAAGCTCTCAGCACCAGTTCTTTTTTTTTATTAAAAATTTAATTATACATTTTAAAATTTTTTACCAGTTCCCTCCCTCCCCCCTCCTCCCCCTCCCCTTCCCCCAGTGCCTCCCCCCCAATTCCCAGAGAGTCCTTTATTGTGTACGCCTAACTCTCCTCTGGGTCCTCCTCTCCGATGACATATAAGGACCCAGTGACATTTCCATAAGCCCTTTCTCTTGTTCCCCTTAAGCATAAGATCACTACTATGGCTGTCAATCCCTTGCCTCCAGGAGTCTCGGTGCCCTTAACAGATGCTAGACTTTATGAGGGCAACAGTGCGCTGGACATTGCTCAGGGCATGCAAAGTCCCATTATGATTGCTTTGGCCCCAACTATTGTTGAGAATCTTGCAAATCGTTGCTCCTCCCATCCTTTTGCTCTTACAATCTTACCGCCCCCTCTTCCGCAAATGTCCCTGAGCTCCAGGATGGGGAGAGATTAGGCTGTCCTAGTTCTATGTGATTGATATAGAGTCTCTGAAGTTCTGGATTGTGGTTTGTTGATTTTCTTTTGCAGTTTTGCTGCTCCTGCAATTCCCTTCACTCCATTCTGCTGGGCACTGTATGTCACCCCCTGGCCAGAGACAAAAAGCTGTTAAACTGGAGTCTTGTTGTAATAGCACATTCAAGGGTAGATGTAATAAGAGTAGGAAACCTCACTGAGGGAGGGGTCCATCACCCATTTGCAAAATGATTACTTTTTATCTGCTAGACTATATGCCCTCCCCTTCTGGTGAGATCAGGAAAGAACGTCTGTGAACTTAACCAGGTTTCTCATTACTTACTTGCAGACCTTGATGGAGGCCTATTTTCTCTGCTGTAACATGGTCTCCTCTCTCCTTGTTTCTGGTGTGGCCCTCCTAACCCATCTCTCTTGTTCATAATCCTTGCAATTACTGTGTTACATAGGTTTACTTTTGAGTGTCTCAATGTGGGCTGGGTGAGTTTGGTACTAGGAGCCACCTATTAGGGAGTACATACGGCGCTTAATTTTCTGGGTTTGGGATACTTCACTTAATATAATTCTTTCTAATGACATCCATTTCCCAGCAAATTCCAGTAATTCATCATTTTTGATGGCTGAGTAGTACTCCATTGTATAGATGTACCACAGTTTCCTTATCCACTCGTCAACTGTTGGACATTTAGGTTGATTCCATGACTTTGCTATTGTAAACAGTGCTGCTATGAACATGGTCGAGCTTGTGCTATCGAGGCGAACCTCTGCTGCATGGGGGGTTATTCCCAAAAGTGGGATAGCAGGGTCATAAGGCATTTCAATCTTTAATTTCTTTAAGAATCGCTAGACAGCTCGCCAGAGTGGCTGTATGAGCCTGCATTCCCACCAACAATGTAGGAGAGTTCCCCTCTCTCCACATCCTCTCCAGCATTTGTCGTTGTTTGTATTGTGGATTTTTGCCATCCTGACCGGGGTGAGATGATATCTCAGGGAAGTTTTGATTTGCATTTCCCTGATGGCGAAGGAAGTGGAGCATTTTTTAAGATAATTGTTAGACATTTTAATTTCATCCCTGGTAAAGTTTCTTTGAAGTTCCAGGGCCCATTTTTTAATTGGGCCAGTGTTTTCCTTGGAGTTTAATTTTCTAAGTTCTTTGTGCACTCTGGACAGTAGAGCTCTGTCAGATATGTGGTTAGTGAAGATTTTCTCCCATTCTGTGGGTTGCCTTTGAGCTCGTGTGACAATCTCTTTATCTGAACAGAAGCTCTTTAATTTCACAAGATCCCAACTGTTGAGAGTTGGTAGCAGTGACTGTGCCATTGGATGTCTGTTTAAGAAGTGTTGGCCTAGCCCAATCAGCTCGTGGGAGTTCCCTATCCTTTCAACTATGGTTTTTAAAGTCTCTGGCCTGATATCAAGGTCCTTGATCCATTTGGAATTGAGTCTTGTACATGGTGACAAGTACGGGTCCAGCTTTAATCTTCTGCATGTGGAGATCCAGTTTTGCCAGCACCATTTGTTGAAGATGCTGTTCTTTTTCCATTGGATTCTTTGGGCCCCTTTGTCAAAGACCAAATGGCTGTAACTTTGTGGGCTTATATCTGGGTCTTCAATCCTTATCCATTGATCTGTGTGTCTATTTTGGAGCCAATACCAGGTGTCTTTATAACTATGGATTTGTAGTATAGACTTAGGTTTGGTATGGTAATACCTCCAGCTGTGTTTTTGTTACTCAGGATTGTTTTTGCTATCCTGGGTCTTTTGTGCCTCCATATGAACTTTGAGATTGTTTGGTCAACTTCTTTGAAGAATTGCTTTGGGATTTTGATTGGTATAACATTGAATCTGTATATTGCCTTTGGTAGGATGGTCATTTTTACAATGTTGATTCTGCCAATCCAGGAACAAGGGAGGTCTTTCCACCTTCTGGTGTCTTCTGCAATTTCTTTCTTTAGGGTTTTAAAGTTTTCATTGTAAAGGTCTTTTACCTCCTTAGTTAGGTTTATACCAAGGTATTTAATTTTTTTAGGGGTTATAGTAAATGGCATGGTTTCTCTCAAGGCTTTTTCACTTCTTTCATTCTGGGCATATAGGAAGGCCTCTGATTTTTGCACATTTATTTTGTATCCTGCCACCCTGCTGAACTTCTCAGTTAGTTTCAGGAGCTTCCTGGTGGAGTTTTTGGGATCCCTCAGGTATAAGATCATGTCATCTGCAAATAGTGATAGCTTGATTTCTTCCTTGCTGATTTGAATCCCTCTTATGTCCCTTTCTTGTCTTATGGCTTCAGCTAAGACTTCAAGTACAATATTGAATAGAAGTGGTGAGAGTGGACAGCCTTGTCTAGTTCCTGATCGAAGTGGGAATGCTTCCAATTGTTCCCCATTGAGCATAATCCTTGCTGTGGGCTTGTTGTATACAGCTTTTATTATATTGATAAAGGTTCCTTTCATTCCTACTGTCTCTAGCGTTTTGATCATAAAAGGCTGTTGGATCTTGTCAAAAGCTTTTTCTGCATCTATCGAGAGTATCATGTGGTCTTGGACTTTGGACTGGTTTACATGATGAATTACATTTATTGATTTGCGTATGTTGAACCAACCTTGTGTGCCGGGGATGAAGACTACTTGGTCCCCATGAATGATCTTTTTAATATGTTTTTGAATCCGATTTGCTAAGACGTTGTTGAGAATCTTTGCGTCTGTGTTCATCAGGGAGATCGGCCTATAGTTTTCTTTTTTAAGTGAATCTTTATTAGGTTTTGGGATTAAAACGATATTAGCTTCATAGAAGGAATTTGGTAGTGTTCCTTCCTTTGCTATTTGATGGAACAGTTTAAGGAGTATTGGTGTTATTAACTCCTTAAATGTCTGGTAGAACTCTGTGCTGAATCCATCTGGTCCAGGACATTTTTTGGTGGGAAGATTCGAGATTACTTCCTCAATTTCCTTATATGTTATAGGACTATTTAAATAATTCACAACTTCCTGATTCAATTTAGGTAAGTTGTGTTTACTTAGAAATTCATCCATCTCTTTTGTGTTGTCAAACTTCACAGAGTATAAGTTTTTGAAATATGATGTTATAATTCTCTGGATTTCTTGGGTATCAGTAGTGATAACTCCATGTTCATTTCTAATTTTGTTAATTTGGGTTTTCTCTCTCTTGCTTTTGGTTAGTTTAGCTAGGGGTGTATCAATCTTGTTGATTTTTTCAAAGAACCAGCTTTTTGATTGGTTGATTTTTTCTATCATTTTCTTAGTCTCGATTTCAGATATTTCTCCCCTTATTTTGCTAATCTCTTCTCTTCTACTGCTTTTGGGATCAGATTGCTCTAGTTTCTCTAAAGCTTTAAGCTGCATTGTTAAGTTGTTTATTTCTGATGTTTCCATTTTTTTGACGTGGGCATTAAGAGCTATGAACTTACCTCTTAGAACAGCTTTCATTGTGTCCCAGAGATTTTGGTAAGTTGTATTTTCGTTATCATTCACTTTCAGGAAATCTTGAATTTCCTTTTTAATTTCTTCCTGAATCCAGTTCTCATTCAGCATCATAGTGTTAAGTTTCCAGGAGTTAGTGTATTTTCTCTTGTTTGATGTGTTGTGGATGTCCAGCTTTAGGCCGTGGTGGTCTGATAGGGCACAGGTTAGAATTTCAACTTTCTTGTGTATGTGTAGATTCATTTTGTGGCCCAATATCTGATCTATTTTGGAGAAAGTTCCGTGTGCTGCTGAGAAAAATGTGTATTCTTTGGTGCGTGGGTGAAAAGTTCGGTAGAGATCTGTGAGGTCCATTTCTTTCAGGGTTTGATTAAGTTCCAAAGTGTCTCTGTTAATCTTTTGACCTGTTGATCTATCCCATGTAGAGAGGGCGGTGTTGAAGTCCCCAAGAATTATCGTTTGGGGGTTGATTTCTTGCTTTAGACGCTGTAGGGTTTTCTTAATGAATGTGGAGGGGCCCGTATTGGGTGCATATATGTTCAGTATTGTGAAGTCTTCCTGGTGAATTGTACCTGTGACTAAAATGTAGTATCTATCCGTGTCTCTTATAATTTTTTTTGGTTTGAAATCCACTTTGTCTGATAGCATATTGGCTACCCCTGCCTGTTTTCTGCTTCCATTTGCTTGTAGAATTGTTGACCAGCCTTTTATTTTTAGAGCGTGCCTATCTTTTGTGGTAAGATGGGTTTCCTGCAGGCAACAGATTGATGGATTGTGATTTTTAATCCAAGTTTGTAATCTGTGTCTCTTGATCGGTGAATTAAGTCCATTAACATTTAGTGTTATAATGGAGAAACTATTGTTAATTCCAGACATTTATTATGTTTAATAGCTTTTATAAGTATATTGCTTCGCTTTTAATGGTGTTATATTTGCCTTCTGTTCTCCTGGATATGCCTGTTTTTTTCTTCACGCTTGAGTATCATTTCTAGCAGTTTTTGAAGGCCTGGTTTGGTGGCCATGTATCCATTAAAGTTGTCTTTGTGCTGGAAAATTTTTCTTTCTCCCTCGATCATGACTGATAGTTTTGCAGAGTAAATCAGCCTGGGTTGACATTTTTGCTCATTCAATACTTGAAGTATGTCTCTCCAAGCTCTTCTTCCTTTTACTGTTTCGACTGAGAAGTCATTTGTTATTTTAATAGGTTTGCCTTTAAAAGTGACTTGTTTTTTCTCCCTTGAAGCTCTCAGCACCAGTTCTTTATCTTGAATGTGGAGTGTTTTAACTATTATTTGCCGCGGTGTGCTTCTATTTTGGTCGTATCTGTTTGGGGTGCGGAATGCCTCTTGTATATGAATGGGCCTCTCTTTTTTAGATGAGGAAAGTTTTCCTTGATGATCGTTTGAAAAATTTCCTCAGGGGTGGTATTTTGAGATTCTTGCTCCGGTATTCCATGAATACGTATGTTAGGCTTCTTCAGGGTGTCCCATATCTCTTGGATATTTCTCTCAAGTATCTTTTTGGCTTTAACAACCTCCTCCATTGAGCTGGTTAGTACTCCCACTTTATCTTCAAGGTCTGAAATTCTGTTTTCTGCTTCATTAGTTCTGTTGATAAGACTCTCTGTGGCGTTCTGGGTTGAAGATAACTTGTCTTTTAGCTCAGTTTTAAACTCTGCTTGAGTTTGTTTTAACTGCTCTATGCCACTTTTTGTTTCTTGCACTGTTTTTCTCAACTCTTCCAGATGTCTGTTGTGTTCCTCTTCAAAGTGATTGATTCGATTATGTAATTCCTCCTGGATTTCCTTTCATAGTATTGAACATGGTAATGATCATATTTTGAAAGTCGTTATTCTGGGTCAGGCTTTCTTGGCCTTTTTCCGCGGGTTTGTTCTTGTTGGAGTCTAACATTATGGGATTAATTTCTTCAGTGGGAAATTTGTTTACTTGAGTGTTGCTTCTCATGAATTTGCACTTTGACTTTGGCATTGTCATTTTAACTCTTAAGATCTCTCAATTTCACTAAACTGAATTATTTGGCCTGGGGTACTGGTGGGCGGGGCCCGAACGGGGACTTACCTAGGGCGCCGGGTGAGGCCCGGGTGGACCGAGCGCGTGTCCCGATGGGCGGAGCGGGGTGGGGTGAAAAGGGAGGATGGGCGTGTCGGTGTGGAACTATTTAACCCGAGGGCAGCTGGGGCGGGGCCCGGGCGCAGGGGGAGGTCCTCCTCGTCCCTCGGCCCCCGCGCGGCTCTGGCTGGATGGTGGGAATTCGGAGCCGGGTCCCTGTGGGCTGACCTGGGGTCCTAGAGCGCGCGGTGAGGCCCGGCTGGATCGCGCATGCGCGTCCTGACCGGGGGAGCGGGGTGCGGCGAAAAGGCCAGTTCTTTATCTTGAATGTGGAGTGTTTTGACTATTATTTGCCATGGGAGCTTCTGTTTTGGTCATATCTGTTTGGGGTGCGAAATGCCTCTTGTACATGGATGGGCCTCTCTTTTTTAGATGAGGAAAGTTTTCCTTGATGATCGTTTGAAAAATTTCCTCAGGGGTGGTATTTTGAGATTCTTGCTCTGGTATTCCATGAATACGCATGTTAGGCTTCTTCAGGGTGTCCCATATCTCCTGAATATTTCTCTCAATTATCTTTTTGGCTTTAAGAACCTCTTCCATTGAGCTGGTTAATACTCCCACTTTATCTTCAAGGTTTGAAATTCTGTTTTCTACTTCCTTAGTTCTGCTGATAAGACTCTCTGTGGAGTTCTGGGTTGAAGATAACTTGTCTTTTACCTCAGTTCTAAACTCTGCTTGAGTCTGTTTTAACTGCTCTATGCCTGTTTTTGTTTCTTGCACTGTTTTTCTCAACTTCTCCAAGTGTCATTTGTGTTCCTCTTCAAAGCGATTGATTCAGTTATTTAAATTCTCCCTGATTTCCTCTTTCATAAATTGAACATGGTAATGATCAAGTTTTGAAAGTTGTTATCTTGGATCAGGCTTTCTTGGCCATTTTCTGTGGGTTTTTCTGGTTGGAGTCTAACATTATGGGATTAATTCCTTCAGTGCGAGATTTGTTTACTTGAGTGTTGTTTCTCATGGATTTTCACTTTGACTTGGGCATTGTCGTTTTAAGTCTTAAGATCCTCTTTCAATTTCTGTGTGTTTTTCACTGAACTGAATTATTTGGCCTGGGGTTCTAGGTCGGGGTGAGTCCCAGCTGGACCGTGTGGGTGTCCCTGGTGGCGGGAGTAGGGGAAAGGGTTGTACATTTTCTTTCATGATATTTTCTTTGAATCTGAAACATCCTTGCTGTAGGGAATACAATACATGTTACCCATTTGATATGTTGATATATTAGCTTCGTATTTCTTTTGCTGTAATACACAGATGACCCAAATATTTTAGGTAAAAAGGAATCATTTTTTATGTTCCTGATTTTACATTACTGCTCAACAGGGCAGGAGAGAGCTACCAGTAACAGGAATTGAGGGGCCTAGACACAGCAAAGGGCTGGAGAGACAGTCAGAGAAAGATAGTAAATGTTTCCTCATATGTCCACTTGACAACCTTCCAAAATCAGCTAGTTCTTTTTCCATCTTACCCATCTGTCCAGGGTGTCATCCCACCCTCCATTGTCTGTGTCACCCCACATCATCACAGATTCTCCTACAGTCTTGCCTTAATTAGCAACGTTCTCAAAGGTATTCCCAAAGGCCTGGTTATTAATTTTCAAATAGAGACTTGTAACTGCCTGCCAGCCCAATAAAGAAGACCTCACAGGGAAAATGTTCATGTCTGGAAATGCAAGGAAATTAAATGTTTCATGATATTAAGAGTCAATATGCCAAAATACTTGTGGACACCACTCTGAGTCTGAACTTGAAATAGTCTGGTTTCATATCTTTTCACTGTTTTCTACCTTCGATATTATTCATTACACTAAAAGTATGACTTCCTTTTAAATGTAAATAATAATGTAATCAAGAGATCCAATATTTGGAAAATATTGTTCAGAAATAGTAACACATGATAGAACATTTCACTTAGCTTACACTTTCATCAATCCCTCAAAAACAATTTACAGTGCTGTATCAGTTACTCTATTTGTTGCTGCTATGAGACACCATGGAGGCACAAACAACTCTAGGGGAGAAAGGAAGATTTATTCAGCTTATGGTTCCAGTGGGGAGATACATTCTTTCATGGAAGAAAAGGCATGGTTGGTTGGCAGAAGCTGGAGATGAGCTAAGTCATGTCCATTCAGGAGGTTGAAAGTTGCTAGACTGTCAACTGCAAGAACAGACCTTTCCTGGAAGTAAGGTGCAGCTAATCCAAATCAAGGCTCATCTGCTATGACTAAAGATGCCATCACCTTCCCAAACACATGAATCCACAGGGGATGCATTTCCAAGTATGACAAGTATACAGATTTCCATCTTCTCTGTAATCATTCTTTTATTACGTTCACAATTTTTGAACCCATGCATGTTCATTATCCATGGTGGTAGAGTTCCTAATGACATTTTCTTTCAAGTGTGGCATATAGATCACCACACCTTCATGTATTTAACTATTCTTGATCCCCCTATCCCTCTTATGAGTTTTCTGCTTTCCTAACAACCTCAGTCTATTTTCATCATCATCATATACACATACATTCATGTGCTAGTACACACAAGTGCACATGCATGCAAGTATATGTGTATACACATTTGTACATGTGAACACTCATGCACATACTCTTACACATAGACAGGCATATATGTGAACATGTACACATAGCACACTCATGTATATGCATATTTGCATTCATACATATGTATTAGAATCTCAAAATGAGTATACAGAAGGAAAGACTTGAAGACTAATATGCACATACTTTTGGAGGCTGAATTCACAGAGCAAGTGCTTAATCACTAAATTGTTCCAAATTACCACAGCCTCTAAGATCTTTATAATGCTAATTTGAAAGAAGAGGATAAGAAAATAAATGTGTACAAAGTGTTTTGGACGTCTTTGTTTAGGAGGGGGCTTAGGTGTCCCTTGACATTGTATCACTTTGTTAAAAATATTCATTGTTTGTTCTGATGAAATATCCATTGCACATATATATGTAGCAACCACTAGTAAGGATATAATTTAGTGACTTCAGTTATGTTGACCTATCTTGACAGCCAATATTATCAAATAACTACAGAAATTTTCAACTTTTCAAACTAAAGTTTGTTTCTATTTCAAATATCTCAGTTTTCCATCTTACAATGCAGCTATCATGCACTCATCAGAATAACAAGGAGATACCTATGTATACTATAGAAAATGACATTACTAAGGAATTATTATGTATAGTTAATTCCTGCTTATTATCTAAATGGAGACATTAGACACAGACTTGACAGCCCTAAGATGGAGCCTCTTCGTGGCATTTCTAATGTCTCTGTTTCTCAGGCTATAGATGAAGGGATTCAACTTGGATGTGACTACTGCGTACATCAGTGAGGCCACCATGTCTTTGCCTGGAGAAGGCAAAATAGATGAGCCGAGGTAGGTTCCAATGCCTGTCCCATAAAATAAGCAAATAACCAACAGGTAAGACCCACAGGTGGAGAAGGCTTTGTACCTCCCACCTGATGGTGAGATTTTCAAAATGTAAGAAATAATTCTATAATAAAACCAGATAATCCCTGAGATGGGAAAAAAGCCAAATATGGCACCAAAAAAATAGGTGGCCATATTGTTGGCTAATGTATCAGAACAGGCAAGATTTAGATCAGAAGGGTGACAGAAAAAATTAGAGATTTCATTATGCTTGAAGCAATTAAGTTGTGACACAATTGTAGTATGCAGCAGGGAGTCCAAAATGCTGGCTGAAACTGATAAGATGACAGAGAAGACACAGAGGCGAGGATTCATGATGACTGAGTAATGCAGTGGGTGATAGATGGCTACAAACTGGTCATAGGCCATTACAGTCAGAAGCATGTCATCCATACACGCACAAAGCATGAAGAGAGAGAGTTGAATCAGACAGCCCATGTAACAGGTGACTTTGCTGTGAGTTTTGATGTCCATAATCATCTTTGGTACTGTAGTGGAGATGAAACAGATGTCAGCAAAGCACAAGTTGCAGAGGAAGAAGTACATGGGCGTGTGGAGGTGGCAATCAGAGCTGACCACCAGGATGCTGAACAATCCAAAGAGAATAGACTGTAGTTCTGGATCTTTTTAGAGACACATGAGATGAAATTCAGAGACAATTGTTATGTTGTGAAGATCTATACTGCTTGGAAACCTTTTGAAAAACATAATTCATTGGAACAATAAAACAAGCATGCACTATTTAAGAATGTATTGAATTATAGAGTTAACAAGTAAAAGATTGTTTTGCACTTTATTTCATTTTGCAGCAAGATTGCAAAAATCAAAAGTTGTGAAGTTTCACCATTGGACAATCCATTCCATTCAAGGCAGTTCTGTTGCATCTAGGAACTCACTACAGTGAGACTTGTCTTTACCAGACCTGCATAATAAATGTCATTTTATCTTATATTCATTTATGAAACAACAAAATAATTTAAAAAAGATTGTTTTTAACTTGAGCTCAATATACTTTTCAAGATATGTTTCAATTTTGAAAAATCCAATCCAGAACAATTTTGTTTAATTGTCAATACTCTTCTTTTCTCTCTCTTTCTGTATACAAATATCTTGCAAACAAGGGATTAAACAGTCATAATAGAGTTTCTCATACTAATGGAGTGCCAAAGAAGGGGCTCTGGGCTATGTTACTGAGTTCTGAACCCTCACTAGGGTGGAGGACTCAGAGGGAGGTTTGGTCTTCAAGTTAAAGGATGCTCTAGGGGATGGGACAAAGGAATGGGGAGGCACCAGGATAGGAGGAGGAATGGAAGGAGTGAAAGGAAGAGGAGGGGGGGTGCAATGGTGGAAGACTGAGGAGAGGAAGGGGAAGGGAGAGGACAGGGATTGCTATTGAGCTTGTATGACTAGGAAAAAAATAAAATGTGGGAGAAAAAATATCTTGCAGACAATGAAATGAATAATGTTAGAAGGGCAATAAAATAATTATATATAAATATGGCTGCAATAAAATATAGTTCTAGTCTTTATGCCAGTGAGATTGTTCAGAGGGCAAAAGTACCTACATGTAAACCTGGTACCTGAATTCTATCCTCAGATCCCAAGTGAAGAGAATTTATTAACAACAGACTTTCAGTGCTGAGTTCCACATATATGATATGGCATGTCCATTCCCTCTCTCTTTCTCTCTCTCTCCCTCTTTCCCTGATGTTCTCCATCTCTGTATATCTCTACGTTCATCTTTTTCTCTTAGTCTCAACATTAATAAATAAAATATTTTGAAATCATTGTAGTTCTCTAAAACATTGGAGAATAACTAATATCCATCTGCCTTATGTGAATTATAATTCTGATAGAATACATCTTAAAAGAATTCAATATGCTGTTTTGCAACATCCTCCAGATTTCCTTAGCTTTGAGTGTTCATAAACATCTTGTGATCTAGCACAGTATTTTCTAAATACTAAAGCTACTAGTTTATGTACTACTATGTACGTACATACTTGTTACCTGTTAGAAGTTTTTTGCCACTCCATCCCTACAGTCTCAAATTTTGAATTTTTAGCATGTGGAATGAGTGGAACAAACACCTTAGTGAAAATTTATCTAGGAAACACATCTTTTATACTTGATGTACCCTAGTAAAATTATTTTTTGTTTTAAAATTATTTAATGAGAATGTACTCTTATCTTCTTTGATGAGCTTTTCTTTTTTCTGTTTTAATTTTTTATTCTCTTAAAATTTCATGTATGAATACAGTAAATTTAGGATATTGTTGCACCTTTATCTACAATTCCATCTTCCTTCTTTTCCAATTGTTATCTTCTTCTTCCTATCATTCTCTTTCTTATCTTAATGCATTTTTATATGGCATGTGCGTTCAAATGAGCTTTATCTAGGTTGTATTTGATAACATGTACATGAACATTAACTGGAGAATGAATCATATATCAGGGTGGTTTAAGAATTTTAACACTATTGTTTACTTAAGGCTCATACTCAATGGCTCAGATACTTCAAAATGTGATATGAACTGTTACCGTTCATTTTATAGTATTTACTTGTGATTTATCTTTAATTTTAAACAAATTTGACATGTCTTTCTTACTTTAAATACCTGTTTCAATAAGATGCCTTTAGGACCTCTGCATCCTACTAAAGAGATGTGCATATTGTTTAAAGCCTATAGTATAGAAGGATTGTCACAGCACTTCTTCCTTCCAATAGGACTAAGATAAGTGGTTGCTGTGAGAAAGCTCACAAAAGATAAAAGTTGTCTAATAAACTCTGCCTTAATGCTCTGTGGGTGTTCTGGTTTCAATTTTCAACTTATGAACACAAGAACTTGAACATATAAATCTCTGTACCTGCATCAGTAATAATTTATACTGCTGCGTGAATTACAAATATTTTATTTCATCTATATGAAAGAAACTCTGGAGCACAGCTTTATCTGGTGATATAATATTAAAGTCCAAATATAAAACATAAATTCAGAGGAAATAGTGTAGAGGCTGTAGTAAGCAATGTAATCTTGTCTCTTGTATGAAATGGGCATGGTAATACCTAACTTATATGTGAAACCTGAAAAATAGTGTCTTTTTTGATATTTTTGTTGAGAAACAGGCAAGATGAAGAAAAAGAGAAGGAGGAAGAGGAAGAATAGGAGGGAAGGAGAGGCACATATATGCAATTGCATAGCTGTCAAAAGTCAAATTCAGTCCTTCCACCATGTATGCCGAGGGATTGAATTTAGATTATTGTACATATCTATAATGTGCCTCAGTCCAAAGCTGACCACTTCTCTGTACACCTTTTGTGTTTTATTTTATCCATAAAAGTCTGGGCAAATTTGAATGAGTGTGATCCCATGCATAGTAAGCAGGAAGATCCACAAGACACATTCAAACAGAAGTTGCTTTCTTCTGTCTAGATCTATGGTACATTTCTCAAAGGAATGGAATCACAGGTAAGAAGATACCTAGTAACCTGAAGTAACACCACCCATGGGGTAGCATTTTGTGATAGGAAAGATGGAAGAATGGACGAATGACTAAACACATTTTATTTATGATGTATCTTCTAAACCCAACAAGATATGGCTTCTTGGAAATCAGATGAGAAAATGAATTTTTATTGTTTTCCAAACAAAAAGCATATATTTCAGAAATAAAAATAAGTAAAATGTACTATACAGAAGTCCTATATACTATGTTTTGCTGCTGTAGTGTGACTGAGCATAAAATTTGAAGTCACAGGATATAATCTGTAAATTATATGCAGAATAGCTTTTAACATTGTTGATAGTGATGTCTAAATTATATTCTGTGTACTTTTTAATATTTTGTCCTACTCTATACCCACAATGTGTGTTTTCCTTATTCAGTGCAGCTGTTTAAAAGTCAACAGAAATATCAGTCCTGAGACTAAGAGATACAAACATTATTATTAGAATATTAGGTTCAAGTGACATGATGTAATATTTGTACTTCAGACTCTTCATATGAAAGATTAAGTTTCTTATGTTTTACCAACCATTACAAGTTTTTCATAGACCATGAGTTATTCATTAATGATCCTTCTGAATAACAAAGCTCACATATATTTATATATGCATATGTATAATTTACATAAATACATGCATATATGCATATACACATATGTTTATAAACATATACATGTTGATTTCTTCAAATAGATATGACATTAGGTTCTGACATCTCCTTAGCAGACTATGTAGACTAATAAAACTGTCTGTAAGGCTGTAGGAACTTGTAAAAGTATCTGCAGTAAAGGTAAAATCTATCTCAGGCTTAAGACAGTGTCTCAGAGGTAGGCACTTGCCCCAAGCACTGGAAGGATTTCCAGTTCAATTCCCATAGCTGGCAGAAAAAGAAGAGAGACACACATTGAATTGCACACTTGAACTATAATCTTTGTCTATGGTTCCTGTTGCTATGACTACTATAACTGATGCTATCTTCACTCTGCACTGTGACCTACAAGGTACATTTAAAGAAACATGACAGTAAGATTGAAACTTGTCTATAGAGTATCAGGGAAGTGATGTGTTTGCTTGGCTTGTTAAGGTAACAGCCAGCAAAGATCCTCCTGATATGAATCCCTGTGTCTATTTTCAGACAACCCAAGGTTAACACAATTGTATCCTAGTCTGCCTAGCTACTTAGTGCAGGATATGTACTGAAAATTTGATCTTTTGTTCTCTCTATAATAAAAATAGCATATTCCAATTTAATGACCTGAACATACACTCCATGATATGCAAGTTATGTGGATTACACTGCTCAACACAGTTCCTCCTACCTCAGTCATATTCCATCCTCAACATTATCTTTATCTTAGCTATGTAATTTGCATAGTTCTTAGGAAACACTTTAAAAGAACCTGTTTGTTGCTGTTACCATATAAGATGTCTATGGAAAGTAGGATCGGGGTGAGTATAGAGAAAATTGTAAGATTTTTGATAACATAATTTCAACCAAGAATGTAAGTGTTACAATTTTCATATATGAAGTTATCTCAGCACCTTCCCATCCAGTGAGGAACATCACCATGTTCGTCCTCATGATGATGAAAACAAACTTAAAAGGGTCTTTCCCACATCTCTCTTCCTATATACTCCCTGGAATATGAAACTCCTCTGCTTAGGCATGACCATAAAATGCAGTTCCTAAGAATTTTTGAGTTCTGAACTCAAAGGAAGGATCAAGTTCTTTACTCAGGAATGATCTGAATAGAGAGCATGTAGCAGCTCCTGATGTAGACATATATGGAAGAGAAGAAATGCCTAGAAGCAGATCCCCTGGAGATTTCCAGCTGAAACAGACTCCTCTGTGTCCCCAGAGGAGCAGTGCCCAGAGATCATCATTAGCCAAACTGGTTCATGTCATGCTTCTTAAACTTCTTTTTTCTCTCTTATTTGCAGCAGGATTTTTAAGAAATCTTAATATTGATATACACACTAGATATCTGCAAAAGGGCATAAAGTAGTACTTAATTTTGAAAATGATTTACATATAAGCCACATCTTTATTGTTTTCTTAAATTCCATATCACTCAGGATTGAATGTTACACAGAAGAATTCCTTGGGACCTCTTTGTGCAGACTATGGCATTACTTTTTACAAGAATAAGGTGGGGGTGGCATCATTGATCTATTTCCTGTGGACCTGTGGCATTGCATGGATTTACATGAGAACAGACCATTAACCAAGGAGCTAGCATCATCTATTTTTCTACTTTATCTATCTATCTATCTATCTATCTATCTATCTATCTATCTATCTATCATCTTCTCTATTTTTTATGTTGTATACATGCATATAGTAACTTCATAAACTTTTCAACTCTTAGTCCTAAGTCCATCTCCAGTCCCTTATAACCTTTCATCTCTCCTGCCCGACTCCTTACTTTCAAATCTTTTCACTTGTATGATCTACTGTTTCATCTAATCTATTGTAACTTATTACTGACTTGATTCATGTTCCAGAAAGTATCAAATATCAGTGGGTATAACACTGAGGAAAACATCCTCCTTTACTTCCCCATCAACGTTAGTCCTCATCAGTCTCTCAGTGAGGTGTAGAGCTTCCTGAGATCCTTGAGATGGTTGTGATGCTATAGTGAGATGTTAATAAGAGAGTTCCCACATAATTCTTGTGCAAGTATGCATATTATCTGCCATGAAATCTTGTATATCACAACTAGGTCATGTCCAGAAGGTAATAAATGGCCCACCACCTTTCCATTTCAGGCTCTTACAATCTTTCTGTACTCTTTTCCTCAATGTTCCCTGGGCCTTGGTGTGGGGTTGAGTGAAACTCATATGTCCTGTTTAGGGACAAGCAGTCTGCAGGCCCTTAATTTCTATGCTTCTAAAACTCTTAAGTATTTTCTACTAGCAGCAGGAAAGGGAAAAGAAGAAATGCCCATGATTTCTTTAAGGCTCATAATCTTTTGGATTTGAAGTATACAGATTACCACTTTCATTTCTATGCATTCTTTAAAGGCCATTTTCAATTATCTCCATATATATATGGAATAATTTTGAATTATATATGTCACATCTAATTTTTGGTGACAAAATAAGAACACATATCTTCAAAAGCATTGCATTTTCTCCAAAATAAAGTAATTAATTACCTTTTAATGTAATTTTTATTCCTTTAGAGCATTGTACATGAATACGGTCAATTTATGACAATTTCACATCTTATCCAGAATTCTAACATCCTCCTTTTCCTGTTTCAATTCTTCTTCCTTATCAAAGACTGAATACTTTTCACAATTCTTTCTTTGTCCCACTAACCAAAACTGCCTGTTGGCCATTCCAGTATGGTAAATCATAAGAAGTTAAAGTCATATTAAATTTTTTTTTAAAAATCACATGACTAAAAAGGCAGGATGTATAGATCTGGATATGAAGTTCATTGCTTTTTCAAACTACATCCTAAGTAGCAGACATGTGTCTTGAGATTAGCTTTTCCTGTTCTGGAGACTTTAACGGTATGAATGGTCACGTGTACATCCGTTAAATGAGAACAGGGATTAAAGAGTACTCAGTGAGCTGTTCCTGAAAATAAGCAAGAAATAGACATATGTGAATACAAGTAGAGATTTTTTTTTATTGTTTGTAGACTACTTGATGTCTTTATGCAAAAGTACTGGGCACATTTGGAAGTGATAAATTTTATTTTATTTTATTTTATTTTAATTTCTTTCATTTTCTTTTTTTTTTAAATAACGTATTTATTTATATTTTTCCACTCATAGAAATGTAATAAGTTCCCTGGTCCCTTTCCTCCCTCCACACCTCCCTGGATCTCCTGCTCCCTCCCCCCTTTTTCCCTTCCATTCCCGCCTCCCTCCCTTTCTCCCAGTGCACCCTCCCCTCATCCCTGGAGCATCCTTTAATGTGTATATCAAACTTTTCTCTGGGTCCTCCTCTCTGATGAGATGTAAGGACTCAGTGGCATTTCCTAGAACTCTTTCTTGTGTTCCCCTTAAGTATAGGAACACTATCGTGGCTGTTAATTCCCTGCTTCTAAGGATCCTAGAGCCTTTAGTCCATGCTAGACTTTAAGGGGTCAATGATATGTTGGTCATTGCATATATCATGCAGAGTCCTATTATAATTGCTCCAGCCCTAACTTGTGCGGAGTATCTTGCATATCATGACTCCTCCCATCCTTGTGCTCTTACAATCTTACCGCCCCCTCTTCCACAAAGTTCCCTGAGTTTCAGGATGGGGAGAGATTAAGCAGGCCTGATTCCAGGTGGTTGATATAGTGTCTCTGATGTTCTGAATTATGGTTTGTTGATTTTTTTTTCAGTTTTGCTGCTCCTGCAATGCCCTTTGCTCCATCCTGATGGGTATTGGATGTAACCTCCTGGCCAGAGATAAAAAAGCTGTTAAAATAGAGTCTTGTTATAAGAGTAGATTCAAAGGTAGATGGAAAAAGAGTAGGAGACCACGGTGGGAGGGGGCAGTCTCCCATTTGCAAAATTGTTACCTTCTATCTGCCAGACTGCATGCCCTCCCTTTCCGGTAAGATCTTACCCCATCAGTTGCAAGTGACCAGGAAGGAAAGTCTGTAAGCTTAACCAGATGTCTCATTACATACTTGCAGTCCTTGATGGTGGCCTATTATCTCTGCTGTAGCATGGTCCCCTCTCTCCTTGTTTCTGGTGGGGCCTTCCTTCCCCTTCCCTCCTGTTTATACTCTTTGCAATTACTGTAGGTATTACAGAGCTTTATCTTTGAGTGTTTCTCTAAGTGAGTTTGGTACTAGGATCCACCTATTAGGGAGTACATATGGCACTTAATTTTCTGTGTCTGGGATACTTCACTCAACATAATTGTTTCTAATTCCACTCATTTCCCAAAAAATTCCATTAATTCATTATTTTTGATGGGTGAGTAGTACTCCATTGAATAGATGTACCACATTTTCCTTATCCATTCGTCAACTGTTGGACATTTGGGTTGATTCCATGATTTTGCTATTGTAAACAGTGCTGCTATGAACATAGTCATGCTTGTGCTATCGAGGTGAATTTTTGGTGTATGGGGGGTTATTCCCAAAAGTGGAATAGCTGGGTCATATGGCATTTCAATCTTTAACTTCTTTAAGAATCGCCAGATGGCTCGCCAGAGTGGTTGTATGAATCTGCATTCTCATCAGCAGTATAGGAGAGTTCCCCACTCTCCACATCCTCTCCAGCATTTGGTGTTGTTTGTATTGTGGATTTTTGCTATCCTGACCGGGGTGAGATGATATCTCAGGGAGGTTTTGATTTGCATTTCCTTGATGGCTAAGGATGTGGAGCATTTTTTAAGACATTTATTAGACATTTTAATTTTGTCCTTGGTAAAGTTTATTTTAAGTTGCAGGGCCCCTTTCTTAATTGGGCCATTTGTTTCCTTAGTGTTTAGTTTTCTAAGTTCTTTGTGCACTCTGGATAATAGAGCTCTGTCAGATATGTGGTTAGTGAAGATTTTCTCCCATTCTGTGGGTTGCCTTTGTGCTCCAGTTACAATCTCTTTATCTGAACAGAAGCTCTTTAATTTCATGAGATCCCATCTGTTGAGGGTTGGTTGTACTGACTGTGCTATTGGATTTCCTATTAGAAACTGTTGGCCTAGTCCAATCAGCTGGAGGGAGTTCCCTACCCTTTCAACTATGGTTTTTATAGTCTCTGGCCTTATATTGAGGTCCTTGATCCATTTAGAATTAAGTCTTCTACATGGTGACAAGTACAGGTCCAGTTTTAATCTTCTGCATGTTTTGC
The DNA here is from genome assembly GCA_023101885.1 of Typhlomys cinereus. Classification (NCBI taxonomy): domain Eukaryota; kingdom Metazoa; phylum Chordata; class Mammalia; order Rodentia; family Platacanthomyidae; genus Typhlomys; species Typhlomys cinereus. Next base: position 333,355 of record JALPQD010000726.1, read on the forward strand.
CAGCACCATTTGTTGAAAATGCTGTTTTATCTCCATTGGATTTTTGGGTCCATTTGTTAAGGATCAAATGGCTGTAATTGTGTAAGCTTACATCTGCATCTTCAACCCTTATCCACTGGTCTGTGTTTCTATTTGGAGCCAGTACCAGACTGTTTGGATAACTATGGATTTGTAGTATAGACTAAGGTTTGGTATGGTGATGCCTCCAGCAGTGTTTTTGTTACTCAGCATTGTTTTTGCTATGCTGTGTCTTTTGTGCCTCAATATGAATGTTGAGATTGTTTAATCAACTTCTTTAAAGAATTGGTTTGAGATTTTAATTGGTATAGCATTGAATCTGTATATTGCCTTTTGTAGGATGATCAATTTTTTGATGTTTATTCTGCCAATCCAGGAATATGGCAGGTCTTTCCACTTCTGGTGTCTTCTGCAATGTCTTTTTTAGGGTTTCAAAGTTTTTATTATTTTTTTTTCATTTCAGTTCATACAAACTTAACAGGTACACCAGTCCCCTTCCTCCCTCCAACCCCCCCCCCCGACCCCCCTGTTTCCCTGCTCAGCTCCCCCTCCCTCCCCTTCACTCAGTGCCTCCCCTTCCCATCCCCAGAACATCCTTTAATGTGCATGCCAAATTCTCCTCTGGGTCCTCCTCTCCGATGAGGTGCAACAACCCAGTGGCATTTCCCAGAACCCTTTCCCGTGTTCCCCTTAAGCATAGGAACAGTACTGTGGCTGTCAATCCCCAGCCTCCAAGGATCCTAGTGCCTTCAGTCCATGCTAGACTTTGTGGGGTCAATAATGTGTTGGACATTGCGCAGGACATGCAAAGTCCTATCATGTATGCTTCGGCCCTAACTTGTGTGAAGTATCTTTTCATTATAAAGATCAGTAGGATGGTTTTATATGCCCATTCTTGTAATAAGATTTACATGGTAGAGTGTGTTGGGCCCACCCAGAGATAACGGTCTGAGAGGGAGTGAGCAGGGCATGGCTTAGCACATGGAACCAAAGATTGCGCTGGGAGCTGGTGTCCTAGGCGTAACCCTGCTCACATTACAGAGAGTCTTAATTGGCTTATAGGAGCCAACATAGATTTATGTTTAGTTTGACCTATGCAGAGTATGTGCTTTACTGACCATCAAGGTAACTGGCTGCCTGTTTCACACGCTTGGATTCTTTGTCTATATAAGCTGATTTGTTACCCCCAATAAACTGAGATCTTGCTTTGACAAACTCCCCGTCCGTGGCCGAGTCTCTGGAGGGCAGAGGCGGAGGTGTGGGCGGTCAGGCTTTACTTATCTTCATCGTTACAGCCAGGAGCTGTGTAACTGAGTGAATGAATGAGTGAGTGACGGAGTGTCGCTTTGACAGACTCCCTGCTGTGTCCGGAGGCCCCTGGATTTGGTTGGGGGTAAAGGGCCTGCAGCATATTCGCCTTTCTCTGCCCTGACAGCCTGGAGCCATCACAGTGTGTGCCTGGGGGAATTGCCCCAGCAGAGTGAAACTTGCATATTAAAAAAAATCATTGCCTCAAGAAGCCAAAGTTGATGGCAGGAATATGCTTTGCTCTTTCTGATAAAAATGTCAAAACAAACTTGACAGAAGTGTTGGAATGGATTACTGAATAAATTGGATTCCATCCTTAAAAGTGTAAAACTTGTAGGGTATCCAAATGGTTAAATTTGGAGTACAGATAGCTCCATCTTTTCTTTCTTAAAAGCTCATAGCTGATCATTAGTCAAGGAGTTTGACTGTTGGTATGTCAATTACTAATTTTATTGTAGGTTTCATTGTGATTGGTATTGTTGATTTTAAGGGATGGGATCTTACAGCAAACCCCTCCCCCTACCTTCTGCCTTTCACATTTTGTCATTGACATTCTTCATCTTCGTTAATTCTTGACATCTTCTATTTTTGTTTTAAACTCAAATCTTCAAAGTTATATATATATATATATATATATATATATATATATATATATATATATATGTCTTTATATTCTATGCATCTTCAGTTTTATTAAAACCAGACATCCATTTGTGTGAGTATAGGCAAGTGCAGCATGCATATACTATAGTGCTTCAGTATAGATCATAATACACCTTATAAGAGAGTTCCTTTCCTTCAACCATGCAAGTTCTAGGAATCACATTCAGATTATCAGCCTTAGCAGCAAGTGCCTTTATCTGCTGAGTCATCTCATTTGTCTACTTTTCATAGTTTTTAATCCATGAAAAATTTGTCATGATCCCTGAATAATTCTCTATTAGTCATCTATTATTAAATCAACTCACAATAAAAGTAGTGTTCTTCAGAGTAGCTGCCTGTAACTGTTTCATTCTTGACCAAAATGTCTCAGAAATCCTAAGGTTCCTAAAAAAATCTGAGCCTCCATCTTGCTGGAGGGCTGAAGATGCTGGGTTCCAATGTTGGTGAGGAGCACCTGCACTCTGACATCAGCTATGAACAGTGTACAGCAACAAGGCCTACAAGATCAGGCTCAAAAGGCAGGGGAAACACCAACAAAGTAGACAGGGCTGAGCTCTGAGTCAGATGAGGATGGAGGCAGCAGCAAAAAAATGGAGAAGGCAATGACACTCAGGAAGTCGATGATGCTAGAAGAGTAGAAACAAGTTGACCCAGGATAAGAGAAGAGCAGTTCCCTCTGCCTTGCACTTCCTATTATCCTGTCCACCATTGGAATGCACCACCCACTTTGGACTAGTTTTCCACATCAATTAAGCAAGTACCTGCAGACTTGTTCAGGGGCCTGCTCCAACCATTGATTGATTCTTTACAGATGTGCCCCAAACAGCTTGCAACTATCAAGTTTACTATAACAAATTCCAAGTTATAATTTCTATTAAATAGAATTACAGTGCTTGTGTGCTCATGAGTTGCATACAAATAGGATTCCTTAGATCTTGCATTTAATTCTATAGTACATTCCTGAAATGGATGAACAAGAGACAGAAAATCACTAATTATGTTGAACTTTAGCTCATTACAGCCAGTTTAAGAAATATGAATGAGTTTTGTCTATATCTAACAATTCATTACTTGGTCTCTATTCAATTGAGATACTTACCATTGCAATCAAAACTTAAGAAATGTAATTATTCCTTTCCGAATACATAGTATACTCCTATTGCAGAGCAAAATACATTGTTTTCTTCTAGAAAGAGCAAATTGTAAATTTCATGCTATGACCATATTTTATTTGAGTGGCATGATTACTAGCATTGTCATTATTGATAATCATATATAAATTATCACAATGCAACATACATAATTAACACTTGAATCACTATTAAATCCATAATTCAATGACAGCAATTATAATCACGTTGTTATATGACCATTAGTACAGTACATTACCTAAAATTCCTCATTTATTAGAACTTAAATTTACACATTTTCTTCTTTTTAATCATTTTAGCTCTTTGACAATGCTATACATGTAAACAGCTTGAGTACTCCATCCTCTTCTTTCTGATTCATCCAATCACTGTTAACCACATTTTTATATACAGATCTCCCTCCCATATTCATATCTTTTTTTGTATTTAGGCCCCAGTGAATTTAACAACAATTTTTTGTGTGACTATGGGCTTGTTTGAGACTGTCCTTTAGGGACTAGCACACTTGATATTGGGTACACAAATGGATATCTTTCCTTCCTTCTCCCAAAACCTTTTAGATCCAAGGAATTCCCCCTCATGCTAGCTGACAGTTTTTCTTCCCTGTTCTATGTAGAAGAATGTGGGTAGCCACAGCTGTTGAGTCCATGATTACCATGGCTCCTTTCCATGTTTCCTGGTCCTTAACAATCTTTCTGTGATGGTCCTTAAGCCACAAGTGGATATTAGAAATGCCACATTGACGACTGAGCTTTCAAATTTCACTATCCTAAGCATTTCTTCCAGCTATAGGTCTGTGGATTATCTCCACTCACTTCCGATTAAGGCTGAGAACAGTCTTTGGCTGTGGATATTTTCTACTCCTTTTACTGTATCTGAAAATCAACATTCTATTATGAATCCATATCTGAAATTATAATTATTAAATTACAAATATTAATGTAAACATATATACATTTGTCTTATTTTCATTTATTTTGTTAGACTTTTTTCTGTTTTCTAATAACATTATGAATGGATTTCTGGTATTTAAGATGAAACTACTCTACTGCACATCCTCTTCAGAGAGCTTTTGATATCTTTGCTCCTCAGGCTGTAGATGAAGGGATTCAGAAAAGGAGTAACCACAGTATACATCAGTGATGCCACTGCACTCTTCCTAGTAGAACGAGATATGGCTGATTCAATATACACAGCAAGACCTGTCCCATAAAATAAACAAACTACGGACAGATGTGACCCACAGGTGGAGAAGGTTTTGTACTTGCCTCTTGTTGATGGCATCTTTATAAGTGAGGATACAATTTTATAGTAAGAAAAAACAATTCCAGATACAGGAAATAAACCATAGATGACACTGAGAAAATACTTAATTATATTATTGGTGAGCATGTTGGAACAGGAAAGATTAAGCACTGAGAAGGATCACAGAAGAAATTAGAAATTTCCACATTTTTGAAATTGGTCATCTGCAGTACAACCAAAATGTGCAGTTCAGCTTCCAAGAAGCTGAATAAAAGTGATACTAAAACTAAGATGCCACAGAGACAAGGGTTCATGATGACTAGGTAGTTCAGAGGGTGACAGATGGCCACAAATTGGTCATAGGCCATCACGGTCAGAAGCATAGCATCCATGCATCCAAAAATGATTAAAAGAGACATCTGGAAGCCCAGGTAAGAAATGACTGTACTGTGAGTTTGGATGTTCACTATCATCATTGGCACAGTGGAGCTGATAAAGCAGATGTCAGTCCAGGACAGGTTACAGAGTAAGAAGTACATGGGGGTGTGAAGGTGGAAGTCAGAGCTGATGGCTAGGATGATGAGCAGGTTCTCAAGCACTATGACCAGGTACATCGACAGAAATAGTCCAAAGAGCATTGGCTGCAGTTCTGGATCCTCTGAGAACCCCATGAGGCAGAATTCTGAGACATGTGTTCCATTTTGTGCTTTTATATGGCTTGGACAACTTTGAAATAGGAGCAGGGATTTAGAAAACAAAAAAAGGAAACAAAGTTAGTTCTCATCAGTTTCAAATAGAACATCAAAATCACCCCCCAGGCCTAGGAAACCTTGAGGAATACAGGGAGATAAGAATGTTAAGAGCCTGAAGGTGGGGAGAGGAAATGCCAGACAGTATCCTCCTGTCAGGACAGGGCTACTGTGCTTGAGAATACACTGCAGTAAGTTTATTTCCACTAGACCTGACAATAGTTGTCCCATCAACATTTTACCATGGAATAGGGATGATCTCAAGAGTTACTGGTTGTGATTTATTTAAGGCTAATGACAGACAGGAAAGGCAAAGTTTCCTCAATCCTGCCCCAGCAAGTACTGTCATTTGCCGGTATAGGCATCCAAGAAGAAATCCAGTGGGGGACTTGGGAAAATAGAATGTAACCCACAAGTTTAGACAAGACAGAGTGAACCATGGGGTCCATATAAGCACACAGGCTGAAGGGTGGGAGGAAGTAGGAGGGAATAGTGAAATCAAGGGAAGGAATGGGAGGGAGGAGGGAAGGAATGAAGCTGGAATGAATACTCAATGAATACTCAAAAGTAGAAAAATAAAGAAAATAAAGAATATGAATATGAAAGAGGGAGACTTGCTTGAAAGGAGAAAATATAAAGTGGAACAGGAGAGGTGAGATTGAGGAGTAAGTAGTGAGAATACATAAATTCCTTACATTATGCATAAAAGTGTAAAGGAATAAAAGATAATTTTTAAAAGTTTGGGTCTTCAGTATTCAATACTTGATAGAGATAGTAGATAGAGGTGTGTGTGTGTGTGTGTGTGTGTGTGTGTGTGTGTGTGTGTGACTGAGAGAGAGAGGTAGAGAGAGAGAGAGAGAGAGCTTTGCTGCTGATAACAGCACCATGTATACCAAGATAGCCTGGAACTCCTGGCTTCAGTGCTGAGATTATAGACATGCTGTCACTCACTGAGTTCTCTGTATTAGATTTCATTTTTTTTCTTTTTGTTGTTGATGTGGTTGTTTGGAATGGTTTATTTCTGTGTTTTTCATTTTAGTGATAGGATCTTGTTTTTATCCATGTATCTTGGGATTTATTTTGTGCACAGTTTTCTGATGTCTACCAAGATGTTAGTTCTCTGATTTCCATCAAATATTTTCAATTTTACTATTTATTATTTTAATTTATTTTACCATTAAAATGACAATCATCATTTTTTTCTATTAAATAATCATCATCTGCAATGTAATTTGCTTGGGATGAGTCATTAAGGATTTTCATGTTTCATTAATATTTTCATTACCATAATTTGTGATAAACAGAACTTTCATAAGGAATAGTGATAAGAAATAGTGTTTTCATTGACCTCTAGTACTGGAGATAGTACTCTGGAATTAGAAGTGAATTCTTCATACTGAGAAATTGACTTGGTACTGTATGAAAAGTGCATAATTCCCTTTATTTGTCTATTCACACAGCTTAATGGTAAAGGAAAATTAACCCTATCTACATGGCCTGTCACAGTTCTGGAAAGTCTGCCACTGACTAAGCCTTGTTTAACTTAAACCAGTATTTCATTTTCATGAGAACAATGAGTTAATAGATATTTACCAAGGGCTCTTGAGACAGGAATTATGTGAAGCTCTGTAACTAGTCTTAATCTGAGGCGTGAATTTTTCTTGTGCCTTCTCTTGTTCCTATTTAATTTTAAGTGCATTATTATTAATATTATTTATTTTTATGACTTTTATCATCCATCATTACCCAATCCCTATCCCAATTTTTCTTGCTACAAACTTTGTTCTTCCCTGATGGGCTCCCTTCTGCTCTCATATCCCTCTGTGCATGTGTAGCTTTGAAATTCCCATCTGGGTTACTATTAATGACAAATGTCTGGGCACTTGATGAAGAAGGGATAAGTAATAACATGTGTCTAAGTATAGCACTAGGGAGGTAGATGTGGCTAAAAGGACTGTATATCAAACCATCTTATAAATAATTTCCATTGTGCTTTTTTACTTTGTCTGTAGAAAGTAAGAATAATACTATTTCTCCAAAATGTATACAGTATGTTACAATTTGCCAACATACAAATATTTGAACATTGTGATATTTTAATTGTGAAGAATTCAGTCATTCAGGATCTAGTATATTACAAAGGAACAAAATATTAAAAAATAATTGGAACTAATAATCATGTGACAGGCTAAAATTGATCTTAACATAGTTCTGATGGTTAATTTTTCCATTAGTTTTTATACCCTTTAAAATTAATGTTGCAGTGTGTCAATGTACATTGCTTCTACAATTAAATAGGATTCTAGATCTATCTGTTCATGACATAGCAAATATAAAATCAATTTTGTAGTATCTCTAGTTCTGTGGGATGCTCTCAAAAAAGTAAAAGCAGTGTACACATGGAATGTACCAAATTTACTGAAGTCATACAGATTATGGATAAGTATATTGAAATAATTTGCTAACTGAATATTTAACACAGATTTTTTGCTTGTGTGTGTGTGTGTGTGTGTGTGTGTGTGTGTGTGTGTGTGTGTGAAAGGGCAGTGTGTGTGCTTTTGAAGATCCAAGGTTGACTTTGTGAATCATCCTGGGTTCCAAGTTTGCTTCTACCTGCTTTTTGCTTTGCTCTGGGATTTCCTAGACTCTCCTTTCCTGAACCAGAAATGCAGGTTGCCTCTGTTTCTGCCTAGTGTTTTTTCATGGGATCCAGGATCAAAATTCAGGTCCTTCTGCTTAGTTAATCCCAGAGCCTTCTCTCCAGCCCATAATTTCTATTTTTAATATTTTCTAAAGGTCCAAACTCTTCATGGACTTCATGAACCATAAATCAAGCTGACTTGTTTATAACCAAACATATGTAAATGAGTATGTGATGACCAACAAAATAAATCTGTCAACATAAAAAATAAGAATGACAATTTCAGGTCAGAAGATATTTCACTGCAACACTTCTTCCAGTAGTATCTAAAAGTTTCACTTGTTTATGTTTATATTACACATCAAACTTGTATGAAACAATTTTTATCTGTTTCATTTAATCAGCATTTGAGATTATTATCCCAAATAAAAACCAACTCAGAGGGCAATACAGTCTGCAGGATATGGAAAACATCTTTCTCACATACTTGGGGTATTTGAGAACTCACTGGGCTATACTGCTTTCCTGCTGAATCATGGCCATGGAGTGAAGATCTGAAGCCATTTCCACCTTGGTGTGCAAGAAAGCTTCATATGCTGTCCTCAGGAAGGATTTGAATTTGGTGTTAGGCGACTTCTGATGCAGATTGCCACAGATGGAAACATACACGGAGACAACGTTTTGGGACACATTAAGATACAGGACAGAGAGATAGGCTGATGGATGACTATATTCTAAGACCTTGAAGGCTCACAGCACAGAGCACATAATTAGCCAAATTCGCCCATGGTATTGGTCAAAGTCCCTAAGGATTTTCTGTCCTAAATGAAGAAAGATGAGAAAATAAATGTGAGCTCAGGGTGACTATTCCTGGGGTGACCGAGGCTCAAAAATCACTATTAAATTCTTTCAATTCTACTTATCTTTAGAAGATTCATCTGCTTTTTATTTCTACTTCATTGAAATAAAATATGCATCACATGAAATTTACAATTGAACTAAGTTTAGGTTGGGTAACATGCACTCTCCTCATTTTTATAAATATAACCACAATATGTAACTTAAAAAAATTAATTTTGCCAAATTTACATATTATACTCATCCGTTAAATTCTTTATTAGTCTCCTAATCCAACTTTGGCAACCACCGCTTCATTATGAAAAAACCAAAAATTAATTCAGGTCATTGAATTACCAAATAGTGTAAAAGACTACTAAATATGCACCGTTGATTTAGCAATGTGTGTCATTAATGTAAATTCTTTAATTGATTTAAAAATGAAATGTTAAAAATTAAACTTAGAGGCTAGAAACAGCTCAGTTGGTAAAGTCATTGTCAACATGCATAAGGCCCTGATTTCCATCTCCAACACTGTATAAAGCCAAGTGTGGTAGTACATACTTGGTCTCAGCACTAAACCTGGGAGGTGAGGCAGGAGGATCAGGTACATGTAGTCATGCTCAACTGCACAGTGAACTTGAGGTCAGATTGGACTGCAGGATACTTTGTCTCAACATAAAAGGGAAATCTAATTTTATGGAGGTTTGTTTGAACTGAGAGCCAAATAGAGAGTCTAAACTTCAGTGGATATAAATTAAATTAAGGAAATCTTTTTTGGGTTTATCACATTTTTGTTGAACTTACAGGGTTCTGTGCTTGTAGAATGTTTTTCACAATGACAGTTGACAGTTCCTTAAAAAATGTTTAATATTTATTTAAGAGAGAGAGAAAGAGAGAAGCAGGTGCATGCTTGCTAGCAGCATGCACGTGGAGGCCAAGGACACCATTCAGATATCAATGTTTTCCTTCCTTCATGTGGGAGGTCAGGTTTTTGCAAGTCACCTTTATCTAGCCCCTGTAAATATAAGCCCTCTTATTTACAATTAAAGCCTTCAGCCAAAGACAGTTTTAAAATACAGCTTTGAATATTAGCTTCCTTGTTCTGATATAATGAATTTCCTCATTGATCCTAGCTTACACATAGATCACAGTTCTCTGAGTACGCCTACTGGAAACTTACTAGGGTTTATTGTTTTCTCAGTACTCACTGACTGGAGATATAGTTGGGAATATGTAAATCATGCATGAAAATGTTTAAGTAATCATTATTCCTTAGTATACCTCTTGACATATGAAGAACTTTGCACCAGGAACAATCAAATTAAAGTTCCAGCTTTCTTATTTCTGCTTAATAGATTTTCTCCAAAAATTCCTACATATGGATATGTGGATTTTAATTTTCTTTCTTCAAATAAATGTGGGAAGGTTATATTCATTTCTCAACTGTCATTATGATTGATTAAAATCCAAATTATAAAAGACAAGAAATTCATAAATACTCTGGCATCAGAGCAAAATTAATTTATTAGTATATGCTTTGAAGCATTTTTTAAATTCTTTCATATAACAGGATTAAGAACCAATGTATTGAAGTATTTCTGGGAACTTAGAACCTGTTTGGTAAATTTCAACTGTTATTAATGTTAGTAATTCCAACTACTTGTATTAAAATGCATATAAACAGTAAGTTTGTATCAGAATTAAAATGAGAAAAATCTAAAGAGTTTATATTCTTGGTCTCTCTTTCTGTGTGTGTTTATGTGTATGTGTGTGTATAGGTGTTTGTGTATAGAAGAGAACACTTGAATGTATATGCCACTTGTATGTACAAGAGAACACTTGTATGAATGTGGGTGGAGGCAACTAGAATCAGATTTCCTATCTTTTTATTGCTTTGCTCTGGGGTTCCAGGACCAGAATTTCAATCTCTTCCATATTGATGCATAATTTTTATAAGGAATATGGGGATCTAAGGTGATATTCTTTTGCTTGTATGGTAAAAGTTTTAACCCCTGAGTTATCTGTTCCACCCTCTTGGTATCTCACCTTGATTTAAGTCCCTAGCATACATATCCTCTAATTGTAATGTGTCATGAATTTGGTGAGCACATTTTTGTCATGATATTTCTATGTCAATTTCTATTATATCTTTAAAAAGTTCCCCTAAATGTTTGCTTTAAAAGTCCCTAGAGTTCATGAACATAGTCTGAAACACACAGATACTGTCTTCGCAAAGTATAGATTCACATAAGGCTGAAAGATATTTTCCAACTTACATAATTTTAAAAATATTATTAGCATGTATTAGTCATACAAAAAATAAACACCATTAAAATTTTGCATATATGTACATATATACATGTATATACACATATGAGATACTCATTTTCATTTCTTGTCTTTCAACTCACATTATCCCCATTTCTCTTCCTAGCTAATCCTTTTCTACTTCATTTTTTGATTAGTAACTGTGGCAATTTATTTTATATGTAAATTTGACAATTTAGAACTGAATATGCAGGCACATTTATAAATATGTATTTATATAAGATATATTTATTTTATTTATTTTTATTATATATTTATTTTATTTTATTATAATATAAAATATATTTATTTTATATACTTATATAAGATACACATAAGATTTATATAAGATATATATAAGGTAAAGAAGACTCAAAGAGAATGAAGGCAGAGGAAGAAAGTCAAGTGAGAAATAAGGTCACTGTTAAGAAGACCCATAATTGGGGGCTGGAGAGGTGGCTCAGGCGTTAAGCCTCTGCCTTGCAGGCGGAAGGTCCTGAGTTCGGATCCCAGATCCCATGTATAGATGCCAGGCAGAAGCGGGGGTGCCCTGCGCTTCTGGTCCTGGTAGGGCAGAGTCTGTGAATCCTGGGGCAGAAGGAGGTGAAGGCGTCCATGGTGGTTCCCGAATTCGTCCGTGGTTCTACACACACACATACATACATACACACACACACACACACACACACACACACGTGTGTGCACATACATATGTACACATACACAATTGAATAAATAATAATAATAAAAATTATTTAAAAAATTAAAAAAAAGAAAGACCCATAATTGGTGAGATATCTGATTCAATCCATAGTCAGTCTCCTTCTTGATCAATGTTGCTAGGAGTGGTTTCAAGCAAAGACATGTGTTCCATGACATTGGAGGGGTTAATTATTAATAGACAGCTTTATGATGTCATAGAGGTTGACCCCACGCACTACTGTGCCCTACTCCTGATTCTCCCTCTCCGTCAAGCCATGTCTTTTATAATGACCTCTCCTTAACAGTTCTGTATTGTTAGAAACTGAAAGGTCTTAAGAGACAAAAAGACAATGCCCAAGTAAAAGTGCAGATCCATGAGAAATAAAACACAGGAAGACAAATTAACCCCACAATGATGGATTCCAACCAGAACAAATTCACAGCTAATAGCCAAGAAAGCCAGAGCCAAGATAACGACTTTCAAAGTATGATCATTACCATGATTAATACTATGAAAGAGGAAATCCAGGAGGAGTTAAACAACCGCATCAACCATTTTGAACAGTAACACAACAGGCACTTGGAGGAGTTGAGAAAAACAGTTCAAGAAACAAAAATAGACATAGAGCAGTTAAAAAAGTCTCAGGCAGAGTTTAAAATCGAACAAGACAAGTTATCCTCAACCCAAAACTCAACAGAGAGTCTTATCAGCAGAACTAATGAAGCAGAAAATAGAATTTCAGATCTTGGAGACAAAGTGGGAGAATTAACAAACTCAATGGAAGAGGTTCTTAAGCCAAAAAAGATACTTGAAAGGAATATTGAAGAGCTATGGGACATCCAGAAGAAGCCTAACATGAGCATTCATGGAATACCAGGGCAAGAATCCCAAAATACCACACCTGAGGAAATTTTTCAAACTATCATAAATGAAAATGTCCCTCAACTAAAGAATGAGAGGCCCATCCTAATACAAGAGGCATTCCACACCCCAAACAGGTATGACAAAAATAGAAAATCGCCAAGGCAAATAATAGTCAAAACACTTCACATTCAAGACAAAGATAAGGTGCTGAGAGTTTCAAGGGGAAAAAAAATCACCTTTAAAGGTAAACCTATTGAAATAACAAATGACTTCTCAGTCGAAATAGTAAAAGCTAGAAGAGCTTGGAGAAATGTACTTCAAGTATTAAATTAGCAAAAATGTCAACCCAGACTGATATACCCGCCAAAACTATCCATCATGATTGAGGGAAAAAGAAAAGTTTTCGAGCACAAAGACAACTTGAAGGCTTACATGTCTACCAAACTAGGCCTTTAAAAAATGCTAGAAATGATACACAAGCTTGAAGAACAAACGAGCGTATCCAGGAGTACAGAAGAGAAGTATAACACCACCAAAACCTAAAGGTCAAACAATACACTTACAAAAGACACTAAACATAAAATATGTCCAGAATTAAAAATAATTTCTCCATTATAACATTAAATGTCAATGGTATTAACTCACTGATCAAGAGACACAGATTACAAACTTGGATTAAAAACCTCAACCCATCTATCTGCTGCCTTCAGGAAACTCATCTCACCACAAAAGATAGGCACATCATAAAAATGAAAGGCTGGTCCAAAATTCTGCAAGCTAGAGGAACCAAGAAAGAGGCAGGGGTAGCCATTATGCTGTCGGACAAAGTGGACTTCAAACCAAAAAAAACATGAGACACACAGATGGATACTACATTTTACTCGTGGGTACAATTCACCAGGAAGACTTCACAATACTGAACATTTGTGCACCTGACACAGGCCCCTCCACATTCATTAAGCAAATCCTATAGTGTCTAAAGCAAAAAATCAACCCCAAAACAATAACTCTTGGGGATTTCATCATTGCCCTCTCAACGCAGGATAGATCAACAGGCCAAAAGCTTAACAGAGACACTTTGGAACTCAACCAAACGCTTAAAGAAATGGACCTTACAGATCTCTATCGAACTTTTCATCCACACACCAAATAATACACTTTTTTCTCAGCAGCACACAGAACTTTCTCCAAAATAGATCACATATTGGGCCACAAAACGAATCTCCACATATACAGGAAAGTTGACATTCTAGCCTGTACCCTATCAGACCACCATGGTATAAACTTTGACATCCACAACACAATAAACAACAGAAAAAACACTAACTCCTGGAAAATTAACAATGTGATGCTGAATTAGAATTGGATTCAGGTAGCAATTATAAAGGAAATTCAAGATTTCCTGAAAGTGAATGATAATGAAAAAAAAACTTATCAAAATTTTTGGGACACAATGAAAGTTGTCCTAAGAGGTAAGTTCATAACTCTTAATGCCTACATCAAAAAAATTGAAATATCAGAAATAAATAACTTAACAATGCAGCTTAAAGCTTTAGGGACACTAGAGCAATCTGATCCCAAAAGCAGTAGAACAAAGGAGACTGGCAAAATAAGGGGAGAAATATCCGAAATTGAGATTAGGAAAATGATACAGAGAATCAACCAGTCAAAAAGCTAGTTCTTTGAAAAAATCAATAAGATTGATACACTCCTAGCCAAATTAACCAAAAGCAAGAGAGAAAAAACACGAATTAACAAAATTAGAAATGAAAATGGAGTTATCACTACACATAACCAAGAAATTCAGAATATTATAATGTCATATTTCAAAAACTTACAGTCTGTGAAATTTGACAACACAAAGGAAATGGATGAATTTCTAAGTAAGCACAGCTTACCAAAATTGAATCAGGAATTTGTGAATTATTTAAATAGTCCTATAACATATGAGGAAATCAATGAAATAATCTCAAATCTTCCCACGAATAAATGTCCTGGACCCGATGGATTCAGCATAGAGTTCTACCAGACATTTAAGGAGCTAATAATGCCAATACTTCTTAAATTGTTTCATCAAATATCAAAGGAAGGAACACTACCAGATTCTTTCTATGAAGCTAATATCGTCTTAATCCCAAAACCTAATAAAGATACACTTAAAAAAAAAACAAAAACTATAGGCCAATCTCTCTGATGAACACAGATGCAAAGATTCTCAACAAAGTCTTAGCAAATTGGATTAAAAAATGTATCTAAAAGATCATTCATGGGGATCAAGTAGGCTTTATTCCAGGCACACAAGGTTGGTTCAACATACACAAATCAATAAACGTAATCCACCATGTAAACCAGTCTAAAATCCAAGATCACATGATACTCTTGATAGATGTAGAAAAAGCTTTTGACGAGATCCAACAGCTTTTTATGATCAAAACCCTAGAGACACTTGGAATGGAAGAAACTTTTATCAATATAATAAAAGCTGTATAGAACAAGCCAACAGCAAGGATTATATTCAATTTGGAAAAACTGGAAGCATTCCTGCTTCAATCAGGAACTAGACAAGGTTGTCTACTTTCATGACTTTTATTCAATATTGTATTTGAAATCTTAGCTGAAGCCATAAGACAAGAAAGGGACATAAAAGGGATTCAAATTGGCAAGGAAGAAGTCAAGTCATCTCTATTTGCTGATGACATAGTCTTATACCTGAGTGATCTCAAAAACTCCACCAGGAAACTAATACAGAAGCTCAGCATGGTAGCAGGATACAAAATAAACATACCTACTAAGCTTGTATGAGCGGAAATAATAATAAAAAATGTTAAAAAAACAAACCATCAAAAAAACAAAATAAATATACAAAAATCAGTGGTCTTCTTATATGCACAGAATGAAAAAGTGAAACAGCCCTGAAAGAAACAATCCCATTTACTGGAGACCCTAAAAAATGAAATACCTTGTTATAAACCTAACCAAGGAAGTAAGTAACCTTTACAATGAAAACTTTAAAATCCTAAAGAAAGAAATTACAGAAGACACTAGAAGGTGGAAAGACCTCCCATGTTCCTGGATTGGCAGAATCAATATCATTCACATGACCATCCTACCAACGCCAATATACAGATTCAATGCTATACCAATTAAAATCCCAAAGCAATTCTTTAAAGAAGTTGACAAAACAATCTCAATGTTCATATGGAGGCACAAAAGACCCAGAGTAACAAGAACAATCCTGAGTAACAAAAACACTGCTGGAGGTATCAACATAACAAACCTTACTCTATACTACAAATCCATAATTGTAAAAACAGCCTGGTACTAGCTCCAAAATAGACACACAGATCAATGGATAAGGGTTGAAGATCGAGATATAACCCCACACTACTACAGCCATTTGATCTTTGACAAAGGGGCCCAAAAAAAAATCCACTGGAAAAAGAACAGCATCTTTAACAAATGGTGCTGGCAAAACTGGATCTCCACATGCACAAGATTTAAACTGGACCTGTCCTTGTCACCATGTACAAGACTTAATTCCAAATGGATCAAGAAACCCAATATAATGCCAGAGACTGTAAAAACCTTAGTTGAAAGGGTAGGGAACTCCCTGGAGCTGATTGGACTAGGCCAACAGTTTCTAATTGGAAATCCAATAGCGCAGTCAATACAACCAACACTCAGCAGATAGGATCTTATGAAATTAAAGAGCTTCTGTTCAGATAAAGAGATTTTAACTGGAGCACAAAGGCAACACACAGAATGAGAGAAAATCTTCACTAACCATATATCTGATAGAGCTCTATTATCCAGAGTGCACAAAGATCTTAGAAAACTAAATACCAAGGAACCAAATGGGCCAATTAAAAAATGGGCCTTGGAACTTAAAAGAAACTTTACCAGGGGGCTGGAGAGGTGGCTCAGGGGTAAGTGTCTGCCTTGCAGGCAGAAAGTCCCGAGTTCGGATCCTAGACCAGACGTATACATGCGGGACAGAAGCGGGGCAGTCTGCACTTCTGGTCCTGGTAATGCTGAGCCTGTGAATCCCAGGGCAGAGTAAACAACGAGGAAGTACAGTTCCCAAATTCGCCCATGGTTCTACACACACACACACACACACACACACACATACATACACACACACACACACGCATGCATACACATGCACACATGCACAATTGAATACATAATAATAAAAAATTTAAAAAAAGAAACTTTACCAATAACAAAATTAAAATGTCTAACAAATATCTTAAAAAATAACTTAAATATCTTAAATATCTTAAAAAATGTTCCACATCCTTAGCCATCAGGGAAATGCAAATCAAAACCTCCCTGAGATATCATCTCACCCTGGTCAGGATGGCAAAAATCCATCATACAAACAATACTAAATGCTGGAGAGGTTGTAGAGAGAGGGGAACTCTCTTGCATTGTTGGTGGGAATGCAGGCTCATACAACCACTCTGGCGAGCTGTCTGGAGATTCTTAAAGAAGTTAAAGATTGAAATGCCATGTGACCCAGCTATTCCACTTTTCGTAATAACCCCCCAGACAGCAAAAATTCACCTTGATAGCACAAGCACGACTATGTTCATAGCAGCACTGTTTACAATAGCAAAGTCATGGAATCAACCCAATGTCCAACAGTTGATGAGTGGATAAGGAAAATCTGGTACATTTATACAATGGAACACTACTCAGCCATCAAAAATGACGAATTAATGAAATTTGTCGGGAAATGGATGTAATTAGAAACAATTATATTGAGTGAAGTATCCAAGCCACAGAAAATTAAGCACCGTATGTACTCCCTAATAGGTGGATCCTAGTACCAACCCCACTTAGAGAAACACTCAAAGATAAATTTCTGTAATACCTACAGTAATTGCAAAGAATATAAACAGAGAAGGGGAAGGAGAGCCCCGACAGAAACAAGGAGAGAGGGGATCATGATACAGCAGAGATAATAGGCCAGCATCAAGGACTGCAAGTAAGTAACAAGACATCTGGTTAAGCTCACAGACTGCTTTCCTGGTCACTTGCAACTGATGGGGTATGATCTTACCAGAAAGGGAGTGCATACAGTCTGGCAGATTGCAATGGGAGACTGACCCACCCCTCACCACAGTCTCCTACTCTTATTCCATCTACCTTTGACTCTATTCTTATAATAAGACTCTAATTTTTAGCTTTTTATCTCTGGCCATGGTGTGACATCCAATACCCATCAGGATGGAGCCAAGGGCATTGCAGGAGCAGCAAAACTGAAGGAAAAATCCACAAACCATAATTCAGAACATCAGAGATTCTATAACAACCACCTGGAATCAGGCTTGCCTAATCTCTCCCCATCTTGAAGCTCAGGGAAATTTGCAGAAGAGGGGGCGGTAAGATTGTAAGAGCACAAGGATGGGAGGAGTCATGATATGCAAGATACTCCACAGAAGTTAGGGCTGAAGCAATTATAATGGGACTTTGCATGACCTGCACAATGACCAATATATCATTGACTCCTCGAAGTCTAACATAGACTAAAGGCACTAGGATCCTTAGACACAAGGGATTAACAGTCACAGTAGTGTTCCTATACTTAAGGGGAACACAAGAAAGAGTTCTAGGAAATGCCACTGAGTCCTTACACCTCATCAGAGAGGAGGACCCAGAGGAAAGTTTGACACACATTAAAGGATGCTTCAGAGATGGGGGGAGGGGCACTGGGAGAAAGGGCAGGAGGGGGGAAAGGAAGAAGAAAAGGGGGGAGGGAGCAGGGAGGTCCAGGGGGGTGGAGGGACAGAGGGGACACAATGACTAATATACCAACATGCCCCCATAGACTATCCAGGAACTCAAGAGAGATAAGAACATGTGGTGGAAACCTTACGTACTAAAGATGGATGAATAAAGAGAAATGCCCTATCTGCAGAATGGCTTAATGAGAGTCAACTTGCTTTGGCACAAGAGGTCTGAAACCAAGTGTAAATAAGCCACAGTGACCTCAGGTCTATAGAAGCAGACAGTATGGAGAGCTGGAGGGAACAGGATGGATTGATGAAGGGAGTGGAGGGAAATGGGAGGAATTGGAGATAAAAGGAAGCAGGGATAAGTATTCAATATTCTTGTAAAAGATTTCAAATGTGTGCATGGGGATTTTTAATTTCTACCCTGGACCGTGGAGACTGGGAGACCCCAAAGCAAGCCAAAAATTTGGTGGAGCAATCCAGGGTGATTCTGGACTTCACCCATGGACTCCCACAGGCACTCACAGTGCCCTGTCCTATACAGCTATATCCACTCTTATTTTCATGGTTTGAAATATGTTCCCTGCAGAAAAGTGTGTTTGAGAAGGTTATGGCACTTTTGGAATGTACACATAGGGGCATAGGGGGTGGGCTTGAGATTGTTTAGTCCCACCCTGCTGGAGTGAGTGAATGAGTATGCTCCTGAGCTTGCAGCAACACCTCTCTGTCTCAATGGTGTCTGCTGTGAATTAACCTTCTCCAGCTTCTGCCATCCATCCATGCCATTTCTTCCATGAGGGACTGTTATCTCCCTTCTGGAACAGTAAGCCAAATAAGTGTCCCTTTTTCACTTTAAATTGCTTGACTTTGTGTGGTGTTTCACAGAAACATAGAATAACTGGTACCCATGTACACATTCACAGAAGCAGAAAATTAATAAAGTAAAATAAACTAATAATCAGTACAAGTCTATAACATGAGCACAAATAAGAGGTGATTTTTTTCAGTTCTGTATTTCTGAAAAGAATCAAAGAAAAAAAGAAGGCACAAGTATATAGAAAGTTTAACCTTTTGTGTTAGAATTTTAATGTCAAAAAGGATCTTCTTAAATATTTAATATTAGTTAAATTTTAAAATATTTTTCTCATGGTGCAGGCACTTATGTATTGGAGGCCATTGCTGCACCTAATTCCTGCTGAAAGCATGCTTGGCTATATACAACAATGCTGCATGAGCATGCTTGTTAAAGCAAAAAAGGAATACAATATTCTCTGCTATACTTAAAAATCTATACATAAGTGTCAACTTGACAATTGAAAGTTGAGTTCTGGAAATACTTTCACATCTGCAAAGAACCTAGAGTTAATATAAGTCCTGCTTGCTAGTGTGCAGGAAAATATCTCATTGATGTAGGAACACCTAATCCATGGTGGGCATGACACAGACCCATGTCTCTGGACAGTTGTATAGGATGGAGGAAACTGGTTCAGTACTTGGTATACTTTGACATATGTGAACAGAGAAGTCTGATGAGTGAGTTTGCCTCTCGCTCATCAAGCCCAGTAGATATGGTGTGCCCATTCCTTTGACTCATGTTATTGACGTGAGCTCTCCTCCCAAACTGGATTATGAACTATAACTGAAAATTGTCAGATATAAAAAATCCCCTTGTTCTCCTAAGCTCTTTGGTTGAGAATTTATAGGCAGAAAATGCAGAAATAACAATTAAAAAGTGAATTGTGAAGGTCTAATATGCATAACCAAATTTCTCAAACTAATTTTCCCTTGAAAACAAACTCTGTGTTTCTATTGACATGCCAAGAAATTCATATGGAGTGTTTAAAATTCCAAAACTGTTTGTATTGTGCAAGGTTTCTGGCTATGTTGCTTGTTCAAACTCTTATAGTAAATGTCTTGATAATAGTCCCAGTACCTCTATTTCTGCCTTTCTGCTAGGTAGAGTACCTCCTGATTCCCTCACTTTTCTCAACACTGTGATGCTATATTCATGTATCTCTCATAACTCCCTGCCCTATTCTCAGGTGCAACCATCACCTTTCTGCACTGAACACAAAAAATGTCAAATAAATTACAGACTCCAGAGAATCAGACATAAAACCATTGGATCTGCATATTTTTTTCAAATATATCATGCATTTACATAAGAAAAATAAACTAATTTCACAGATATAGGAAACTGGTTTTGAGTGTTATTTGGACATACTACCACTATCTTTAATAACATCAAAATTTTACTTTACATTAATTATATTAACTAACACTTTATCCATTATGGAGAACCCAGTACGTGCTTACAATTTACTGTATCAACATCCAACAACAATGAAATCACAGAAATATTAATTGCAACTGATAAGATTTAATATTTTTTCCACTTATACAATTAACATTATTTGTCTTAAGACTTTACCAAGGGTATATTGGATACATATTTCTTTTAAAATTATTATTATTATTATTATTATTTATTCAACTGTGCTCATGTGCATGCGTGCGTCTGTCTGTCTGTGTGTGTATGTGTCTGTGTATGTGTAGAACCACCATGGACGCCTCCACCTCCTTCTGCCCCGGGATTCACAGGCTCTGCCCTACCAGGACCAGAAGCGCAGGCCGCCCCCGCTTCCGCCTGGCGTCTATACGTGGGATCTGGGATCCGAACTCAGGACCTTCTGCCTGCCAAGGCGGAGGCTTAACCCTGAGCCACCTCTCCAGCCCTGGATACATATTTCTAAAACTCTGTTTTTGTATTTATTGGACAGTTTCATATAGAAAATTAATATAAAAAGAATACATGTATATGGAAATAATATATTGGTCACTTTATCCTCATATTAATAATATCTCATTATGTTTCATACCACTGAGAATATATCTATTCCCAAGAAGTTTCCTTCTTACTTCTTTGTCTTCTTGGTCTTCCAGCTGTGTGCATGTGTGAAAGTATACTACAAAGTGTAAGAAAGGGATGTCTGTATTATCATATTCATGGATTTCTGCTACTGTATCAGTAAAATATCAGCAGCAATCAGTCCATTTTCTTCAATGTGACATGGATTTAAATTCTGCCGGTTTCTCCTGTAGGCTGATGAAACCACAAGAACAAATAGGCACAATTCTAGGAAAATTGTGAATTGGCCAGGAGAAAAGCATTTGTACTGAATTGTGCCTCCTCTGTGTAGTTTTTGCTTATGATCTCTTTCTAACCTCCCTATTTCTACCTTAACTAATTCACCCACTTCCTTTGTACTGTGTTCTACAAGACGTATTGAAAGATAAAATGACATGAATGATTCATGGCTAGAGTGACCAGACTGTTATGACTCCTTGAATCACCAAGAGTATAATCCATGGACATTCTGTTGATATAATCCACTGTAGGTTTTTCCAATACCATATTGTGAACAAGGTTTCACTATTTTCAGTCTTACCATATGATACAGGTTCTATGAGGATTCATTCTATTATCTATAAAATAATAATGCAGCAAGCACATTTTAATAACCTGAAAGTTAATTGTATGAAATGCTATGTTACAGTTGCTCAGTTCTAGGATTTGGAAGTCCTCAAAAACCATTGGCTCTATTCTAGTGACGATCACTTTCCATGTCATCCTTCATAATTTTGCATAGTGCTTGGAAAATATTCAGAATTGCTCATTTACTATGATTATGAATGACATATGTATGAAGTAAGAAGAATTTGGAGTTAGTTTTCTGGTACTTAGGTATCAACCAAGAACATGAACTTCAACGGTATCATAAACACTTCAAAACTGTCATTTTTCATCTAGCTTAATATAAATAATCCTATAAGAACATTCTCCACATATTTTTATCATCCTATATACTTACTAAATTGTGATGCTTCTCTGCTCAGGCATGGCTACAAAGTGCATCTCCAAAAGTCTTTTCAGTTCTAAATTCCAAGAAAGGATCAGATTTCGTCTTGAGGGGTAGTATGATTAGACACTATGTAGCAACTTCCCAGTACAGATCAATATGGGAAACAGGTTGACTGGTTACATAAAACTTCCGCAAATCAATAAATGTAATACATCATGTAAACCAGTCCAAAGTCCAAGACCACATGATACTGTCGATAGATGCAGAAAAAGCTTTTGACAAGATCCAACAGCCTTTCATGATCAAAACGCTAGAGACAGTAGGAATGGAAGGAATCTTTATCAATATAATAAAAACTGTATACAACAAGCCCACAACAAGGATTTTGCTCAATGGGGAACAATTGGAAGCATTCCCACTTCGATCAGGAACTAGTCAAGGCTGTCCACTCTCACCACTTCTATTCAATATTGTACTTGAAGTCTTAGCTGAAGCCATAAGACAAGAAAGGGACATAAGAGGGATTCAAATCAGCAAGGAAGAAGTCAAGCTATCCCTATTTGCGGATGACATGATCTTATACCTGAGTGATCCCAAAAACTCCACCAGGAAGCTCCTGGAACTAATGGAGAAGTTCAGCAGGGTGGCAGGATACAAAATAAATGTGCAAAAATCAGAGGCCTTCCTATACACCCAGAATGAAAGAAGCGAAAAAGCCTTGAGAGAAACAATCCCATTTACTATAGCCCCTAAAAAAATGAAATACCTTGGTATAAACCTAACCAAGGAGGTAAAAGACCTTTACAATGAAAACTTTAAAACCCTAAAGAAAGAAATAGCAGAAGACACCAGAAGGTGGAAAGACCTCCCATGTTCCTGGATTGGTAGAATCAACATTGTAAAAATGACCATCCTACCAAAGGCAATATACAAATTCAATGCTATACCAATTAAAATCCCAAAGCAATTCTTCAAAGAAGTTGACCAAACAATCTCAAAATTCATATGGAGGCACAAAAGACCCAGGATAGCAAAGACAATCCTGAGTAACAAAAACACTGCTGGAGGTATTACCATACCGAACCTTAGTCTATATTACAAATCCATAGTTATAAAGACAGCCTGGTACTGGCTCCAAAATAGACAAACAGATCAATGGATAAGGATTGAAGACCCAGATATAAGCCCACAAAATTACAGACATTTGGTCTTTGACAAAGGGGCCCAAAGAATCCAATGGAAAAAGAACAGCATCTTCAACAAATGGTGCTGGCAAAACTGGATCTCCACATGCAGAAGATTAAAGCTGGACCCGTACTTGTCACCATGTACAAGACTTAATTCCAAATGGATCAAGGACCTTGATATCAGGCCAGAGACTATAAAAACCATAGTTGAAAGGATAGGGAACTCCCTCGAGCTGATTGGGCTAGGCCAACACTTCCTAAACAGACATCCAATGGCACAGTCACTGCTACCAACTCTCAACAGTTGGGATCTTGTGAAATTAAAGAGCTTTTGTTCAGATAAAGAGATTGTAACATGAGCTCAAAGGCAACACACAGAATGGGAGAAAATCTTCACTAACCACATATCTGATAGAGCTCTACTGTTCAGAGTGCACAAAGAACTTAGAAAACTAAACTCCAAGGAAAACAATGGCTCAATTAAAAAATGGGCCTTGTAACTTAAAAGAAATTTTACCAGGGATGAAATTAAAATGTCTAACAAATATCTTCAAAAATGTTCCACTTCTTTAGCCATCAGGGAAATGCAAATCAAAACTTCCCTGAGATATCATCTCACCCCGGTCAGGATGGCAAAAATCCATAATACAAACAACAACAAATGCTGGAGAGGATGTGGAGAGAGGGGAACTCTCCTACATTGCTGGTGGGAGTGCAGGCTCATACAGCCACTCTGGCGAGCTGTCTGGAGATTCTTAAAGAAATTAAAGATTGAAATGCCATATGACCCTGCGATTCCACTTTTGGATATAACCCCCCATACAGCAGAGGTTCACCTCGATAGCACAAGCACGACCATGTTCATAGCAGCACTGTTTACAATAGCAAAGTCGTGGAATCAACCCAAATGTCCAACAGTTGACGAGTGGATAAGGAAACTGTGGTACATCTATACAATGGAGTACTACTCAGCCATCAAACATGATGAATTACTGGAATTTGCCGGGAAATGGATGTCATTAGAAACAATTATATTAAGTGAAGTATCCCAGACACAGAAAATTAAGCGCCGTATGTACTCCTTAATAGGTGGCTCCTAGTACCAAACCCAACCCAGCCCATCTTGAGACACTCATAGGTAAATCTATGTATTACCTACAGTAATTGTAAGGATTATGAACAGGAGGGATGGGGCTGGAGGGCCACACCAGAAACAAGGAGAGAAGTGACCATGTTACAGTAGAGAAAATAGGCCTCCATCAAGGACTGCAAGAAAGTAATGTGACACCTAGTTAAGTTCACAATTCGTTCCTGATCATTTACAACTAAGGGGGTATGAACTCACCAGAAGGGGAGGGCACATAGTCCGGCAGATTAAAAAGTAACCATTTTGCAAATGGGTGATTGACCCCTCCCATTGCCAAATGCCATATGACCCTGCGATTCCACTTTTGGGTATAAGTATTACATCTACCCTTGAATGTGCTCTTATAATAAGACTCCAGTTTAACAGCTTTCTGTCCCTGGCCAGGGGGTGACATACAGTGCCCATCATGATGGAGTGAAGGGCATTGCAGGAGCAACAAAACTGCAAAAGAATATCAACAAACCACTATCCAGAACTTCAGAGACTCTATATCAACCACCTAGAACTAGGCCAGACTAATCTCTCCCCATCCTGAAGCTCAGGGACATCTGCGGAAGAGGGGGCGGTAAGAGTGTAAGAGCAAAAGGATGGGAGGAGCAATGATTTGCAAGATACTGCACACAAGTTAGGGCCGAAGCAATCATAATTGGACATTGCATGCCTGGCGCAATGTCCAACACACTATTGACCTCACAAAGTCTAGCATCAGCTAAAGGCACCAAGATCCTTGGAGGCAAGGGATTGACAGCCACAGTAGTGTTCCTATGCTTAAGGGGAACACAGCAAAGGGTTCAGGGAAATGCCACTGGGTCCTTGTACGTCATCGGAGAGGAGACCCAGAGGAGAGTCAGGCATGCACAAGAAAAGACTCTGGGAATTGTGGCGGGAGGCACGGGGGGATGGGGTGGGAGGGGTGAGGCGAGGGAGAACAGGGGGTTGGGGGGGGGAGGGAGGGAGGGAACTGGTGTACCTATTAAGTTTGTATGAGCTGCAATAATAATAAAAAATGTATTAAAATTAAAAAAAAAACTTCAAGGATGAAAGGACCATCCCAATGTCGTGGCTGTAACTCCTCAGAGGCACATACACCACCAACTTCACAATTAATCAAATTGGTTCTATGAGTTTTACAAGACTCTCAGGAATTTACACAGAGATCAAAGGCAGGCGGGAACAGAGCAAATGTGCAAAATTGGTTTTAAATATTTCACTTTAATTTGAAGCCCATATGGCCTAGTCATTGTTTTGTTTCTACTTATTCTGTAAGGACAATTTCCTTAATGTTTGCACTTCCTATCATGATGTTAGCGAATAAAGGTTTCAGCACTCTTTCTCTCTCTCTCTCTCTCTCCCATTTTTACTCCCCAATTTTATTTAGTTGTGTCTGTGAAGTCAGGATAAATATTATGGGTTCTATAATCTTTTTCTGCCTTAGACTCCTTGAATCTTCAGATTCTATCTCTACAGAGACACTTTCTGTAGATGTAGATGACCATTGTTATAAAATAGCAAAGCATTCTTAGAGTGGATGTGAATCCCAACATTGAGGGATACGAGAAAAAACAAAGCATTACTTGTCACAAGATTGCTCACAGTGATAAAGAATTGGTTCAGTTTATCTTCAACTCTGAGGAGTTTCTAAAAATAATATAGAAAGAAGATAAATAGCTCCTTATCTCTTTCCATCATTTATTGTGGTTAAATACACAAAGAAAACATACTGAATTGACCATTTATAAGTGCATAGTTTGTTGCCCAAAAGTATTGATATTCCACCTATACACATGCCAAAATGAAATAAAATTGAAAAAAAAATTATCTTCAAGGCAACCAATGCTATTATCAAGTTGCAAATATTTTCTTCTTTCTGAATTGAAACTACATAACTATTTTAAAATCTCATAATTTTCTGTCACCGAGTCCTATTATCCAATATAATTATATGGAAATGATGAGAAATTAAGCACAAGTAGTAATGTGACCATAAATCTTTTTGATATCAACTTTATTTTTAAATTGTATTTACTATGATTTTATATGTTTTCATCCCCCATTAGGTTCTCCCACCCTACCTCCTTTCCTACCCTATTCTTTTCCTATTTCCTATTCTTTCCGCTCATGCTTTATCTTCCCTCTCCCTACACATGCAACTAGGTTATGCTGTAATAACATGACAGTCTGATCTTGGGAGTTAATCTCTGTTGTCAATTTTACTGTACTTAGTATCAACTAACAGATCAGCTGTCATATCATCCAAAGAGATTATCTGGATCAATATATTTGCAGTGCAGACATGAAACCTAAATCTGGATGGAATCTCCCAGCAACAAACCAGATAAAATATATTACAAGAAAGAAGAACTACAGGAGACTTTCTTATCCTTGTTGGCAAACTCATTTTCCCTCCTGTCTCCAGAAGAATCCAGTTTCTTAGACACACCAATGTCACTAAAATCTGGACTCTCCAGAAGTCTTCCAGCCTTCACTCAAAGACTGGGACTGCTAAGATATTTAGCTTGTGGATTACACAGCTATTGGCAACCATTCTTGTACTACCTAGACCTTATCTTGTAAAACATTCTAATGAATTCCCTTTTTGTATATTCATCTATTGACTCTGTTCATCTTGAGATCCCTAATACATTTATCTACATTTCTGTTTTGTGTTTCTGTTGTTTCAAGTTAGACTACAGATAGATTCATTGCCTTCCTAGATTAGACATTCTAATTACAGAACCTTTTTAAGGTTCTACCAATGTCTCTGTTTCTCAGGCTGTAGATGAAGGGGGTTAACATGGGAGTGACCATAGTGTACATCACTGAGGCCACCATGCCCTTGCTGGGAGAATGTGATTCAGATGAACCAATTGCTGTCCCATAAAATAAGCAAACAACTGACAGGTGAGACCCACAAGTAGAGAAGGTTTTAAGTCTCCTACCTGATGTCTTTATTTTCAGAATGGAGGAAATAATTCTATAGTAAGACCAAAAGATCCCTAAGACTGGAAAAAAGCCAAAAGTGACACCAGCAAAGTATGTGACAATATTTTGGGTCCATGTTTTAGAACAGGCCAGATGAAGGAGTTGAGTTGGGTGACAGAGGAAATTAGTTATTTCCACATCCATGAAACAGGTAATTTGCAAGACAACAAAAGTGTGCATTAAAGAATCCAAAACACTAATAGAAAATGAAAACAGAACTAAGAGAACACAGAGAAAACAGAACTAAGAGAACACATTCATGATGACTGAGTAATGCAGGGGGTGATAGATGGCTGCAAATCGGTCATAAGCCGTTACAATCAGAAGCAGGTCATCCATGCATAGGCAGATTGTGAAAAGAGACATCTGTGTCATGCAGCCCACATAGGAGATGGCTCTGCTGTGACTTTGGATGCCCACTATCATGTTTGGAACGGTGGTGGAGATGAAGCAGATGTCATCCAATGACAGGATGGAGAGGAAGAAATACATGGGGGTATGGAGGTGGGAGTCAAAACTGACAGCCAGGATGATGAGCAGGTTCCCAAACATTGTGATCAGGTACATGGACAGGAACAGTCCAAAAAGAATCGGTTGAAGCTCTGGATCCTCAGAGAATTTTGTCAGATAGAATTCTGAGACAGGTGTTTGGTTTTTGTGAGCTTATGTTTGTCAAAAGCCTTTTGAGAAAAAAGAACCTTTGGGTCAAATTGAAATCATTAGCAACCAGGTGATACTTTGTATAATTTTAAATTTAAATATCCACAAGAATTCCAAAATGAAGTACACACATTTTCAGCAATACTTCTCTGTTTTTGACAATCTAATCTTACTGGAGTCTTTCATTATTAATTCTTTTTGCTAAAACATTTTATATACATCTAAATTGTAGTTACAGTAATGAATAATGGCGTACCCTCATGGATGGTTGATTAACATATCTATTGTCTCTGTACAAACATCTGCTACTTCAAAAATACAGAGAACAAATAATATTCATCCTCACTAAGAAAAATATTGCCATTGAAAGAAATTTAGATGTACCTAATTGTATGTTATTTTATTGTATGAAAATTGTCTTAGTTTGTTTGTCTTAGGACATTTACAGAACATATATTAGCACTGTATTATCTTAATACCAAGTTAAATATTCATAATTGGAAAAGAGTTTAGTTTTCTGTCTTCCAAGAATGTGCCACCACTTTTGTGGTTTCTTATTATTCACCTTTAGAGATTCATGCGAATTTGTCTGTTTATTCAAGTTTTCTACACTGCACAGTATTTATGGAAGGTTATATAATAGCTATTATGTTAAGTTTTCTGTCTCTCACTCAGAGATGAAATGCTTTTCCTAATTTTTTTGACCAGTGAAACTTACTGCAATGTCACTAATGTGACATGTTGGGGACACAAAGAACAGATGTTTTAACTTGTTTCTCTCCTTCCAGTGACATTCCTGAAAACATAAGAATGCATGTAGGAAACAAGGAAGGTAGAGAAGCTACACAGTGTTTCGCCAATCCTGACAAGCCACAGGACTCTATCTTGATGAAGAATGGAATTATGCTCTCCAATTACCCGTAATAGCATTCATTTAGCCTATAAAAAGCAAACAGCAATTTCTTCCACTTCCATAATACCTGCACAATAGTTGGTCTATCAGCATTTCACAATGGGAGGCAAATGCTCTGAATAGGCTTGATTCCTCTTCTGAGAGACTACTAAAAGATATTGCCATACTAGAAAGAGGCTATACTTTCTTCAATGATTTCCCATTGAGGATAAGTCATCCATACCCCAGCAGAAACTCAGAAAATTGCTAGAAGAGGCAGTCTAGAAAAAAACCAATAGAGCACACATGTAAAAAGATTTTAAAATAGGAGAAAGACTAGCTGGAAGGGAGAAAATATGAAGTGGCCCAGGAATGGGGAAAGGCTATAGTATTGAGTCGTAAGTTGTGCAAACACACAAGTTCATTGCATTCGTGCATAAAAATGTCAAACAATAAAATAATAAAGAAGTTAACAAATCCTTAACCCTGTTTATTTTGTTTTGCAACCATTATGAAATAAGCTGATCAAGACTCTCTATCCTGTTTTACTCATAAGCTTTTGCCATTACTTGGTGCACTACACTCCTTAATCGATGATTCTGTGTAACCTGCAATCCATTAGATACTGCTGAATTTCTCTGCAATCCACCTTTTAACTAAAAGAATATAAAACCCAAAACATACCCATGATGGACATTCTGGGCATTGTAGAGGAGGTCCTGGTGTTATGCTTTCTCACTCTATTCACTGTCCTATAGCATTCCCTGTTTATTCAGAGATGTTGATGGCAACTTTTCAATATCCAAAAGGAAAGCTCAGGGGAAACACAAATCAAGAGTTACACCTTTCCTCCTAAGATACTTTTAACACAAATATAAAGATAAATTCTCCTGTTATAGAAGTAGGAGAATGGTAACTTAGGTCTTAGGGTGTTTTATTTACTTGAGCAGAGTATCACTAAGTGTGAATAATTCTAAATTAGACCATCAGACCTCATCCAATTATTACATACAAAATTGCCAAGGGAACCATTTGTGATTCAGATCTTTAACTCTTAAATATTTCTTATTCCTTCTCTATGTCTGACCTAACATTCTGTGACTGTCAAATGAAACCATTTGAAATGTATTAAATTAGCAAACACTGGCTCCAAACAACAAAAAACTAAGGATGTCTTCTGAGAACATCTAAGTCCTATGGCAGAGACTTCCCCCTCTTTCCTGTAATCTGTTCATTTGAAAAATATCTAGACTTATGGATTTCTTTGTTCTGTGAATTTAAAATCTTGAAAAGCATTCATCACAGTTGAAGACACAGAATTTGAGGTACTGTGAATTTGGATTCCCAGACCATGGTCACTTATATTTGGCTCAAAAATAAACCAACTCTTAACCTTTTGAGTGGAGAGATGTTATTTTCTATCTGCAGGCACAACTGCAGCACATTTCACAACTTTATCTGGTTTCATGAATAGGAATACAAGTAAGACCTGACACCATATCCATATTTAAGATTGTGTGTGTAGCTATCAGCGTGAGGAAAGGTGATGAAAACTGCACAGATAATCTGGAATGGGGTAGCCAAAGTAGCTCAGGGGTAAACTGTCTGTTTGCAAACCTGGTGGTACACGAGCTTACATATTGGAAAGAAGAATTGATTTTAGAAAGTTATGAACTGACCTCTATCTTTGCTCTATAACATATATCTCTCTTCTCTCTCTCTCTATCTCTCTCAACAAATTTCAGAATGGCACTGAGATAAACTTATGCTGAATTATCATGTGCCAACTATCATTGGTGTCTATGATTTCAGGATACATATTTCCTAAAGAGTACGTGCTTGACATTGCCTATCGTTAGGCTCTTTTCAATAACTGCAACACCTAAAGGAAAAACATGGTGATTCATAAATCTTTTCCCTGTAATGACGAGTAGGAGAAATAACCATTACACTATGAAGGGACAACCCTTCAAAAGTCTCTTGATTAAGGTCCTGTATCTGTAACCAGGCAGCCCATCCAATGTTTATATGACTTTTTAATCATTCTCACTTATCTTCCATTACATTCATAAAATAATGTTCCTTTACCTGCACAGTATCACCATATCGCCATTGGATGAGGAAAGATCTCTACACTACACCATATCACCCTGACTGGCTATTTAAGGCTAATACCAAATAAATGAAGATGATATTCTTTACTCAACAACTAACCAACTGATAAATCATCCATGTCCCAGCAAATATTCAGACACTGATTTGCACAGGCAAACCAGGTGAAACCTGTCATAGTTAAGCACAGGTGTCAACTTGACTGTTGAGGGTTTGAGCTCTGGGCACAGTTGTAAAGAGTTGATGGTTGAGTTAAGCCCAAAGCAAACCTGAAGGAGATTGTCCAGCTGATGGGGAAGACCCAGCCCACGGTGGGTGGGATTAGGCCTTGGATAAATCAGAGAGCTGGTTGAGAGAGTGGGCATCCTTCTGTTCATTTGGTCAGACATGCTGGTCTGACAAGTAAGGACTGTCCATCTCTCAGCTGTTATGCAGTGATGGTGTGGCCAGTTCCTTTGGC
This sequence comes from Typhlomys cinereus, assembly GCA_023101885.1. Lineage (NCBI taxonomy): Eukaryota > Metazoa > Chordata > Mammalia > Rodentia > Platacanthomyidae > Typhlomys > Typhlomys cinereus. The sequence goes on from JALPQD010000726.1 coordinate 364,888, forward strand.
CTTGGTGTTGGTGCATGCTCTCCCGTCAAGCTGGACTGAGAACTGTAACCGGACTGTCGTAAGAAAGTAAACTCCTTGTTCCCTTAAGCTGTGTTCTGGTCATTAATCAACAATTATGCAGATGAATTGCAACAAAACCCAATGGTTCACACACAAAAATTAGGAGGAAGAGTGGCTTGTAAGTACAAATTACGAAGTGGGTGTGCATGAGGGAATGGAATTAGGTAATAAGGGGTGAAAAACACACAAATTCATTGCATTTTTGTATGAAACTGTCAAAGAATAAAAAGAATAAGTTATAAAAAGTGTTCATATTGCTCCTATAGTGTCACAATAAATGGAACAACATTTATTAAGACAAACACAAACACACACACACGAGCAATATATTGCTTTAATCTTCTGCATGTGGAGATCCAGTTTTGCCAGCACCACTTGTTGAAGATGCTATTCTATTTCCATTGGATTCTTTGAGCCCCTTTGTCAAAGATAAAATGGCTGTATTTTTGTGGGCTTATATCTGGGTCTTCAACCCTTATCCATTGATCTGTGTGTCTATTTTTGAGCTAGTACCAGGTTGTTTTTATAACTATGGGTTTGTAGTATAGACTAAGGTTCGATATGGTAATACCTCCAGCAGTGTTTTTATTACTCAGGATTGTCTTTGCTATCCTGCGTCTTTTGTGCCTCCATATGAATTTTGAAATGATTTGGTCAACTTCTTTAAAGAATTGTTTTGGGATTTTGATTGGTATAGCATTGAATCTGTATATTGCCTTTGGTAGGATGGTCATTTTTACGATGTTGATTCTGCCAATCCAGGAACATGGGAGGTCTTTCCACCTTCTAGTGTCTTTTGCAATTTCTTTCTTTAGGGTTTTAAAGTTTTCATTGTAAACGTCACTTACTTCCTTGGTTAGGTTTATACCAAGGTATTTCATTTTTTTAGGGGCTATAGTAAATGGGATTGTTTCTCTCAAGGCTTTTTCACTTCTTTCATTCTGGGCATATAGGAAGGCCTCTGACTTTTGCACATTTATTTTGTATGCTGCCACCCTGATGAACTTCTCCATTAGTTCCAGGAGCTTCCTGGTGGAGTTTGTGGGATCACTCAGGTATAAGATCATGTCATCTGCAAATAGGGATAGCTTGACTTCTTCCTTGCCGATTTGAATCCCTCTTATGTCCCTTTCTTGTCTTATGGCTTCAGCTAAGACTTCAAGTACAATATTGAACAGAAGTGGTGAGAGAGGACAGCCTTGTCTAGTTCCTGATTGAAGTGGGAATGCTTCCAATTGTTCCCCATTGAGCATAATCCTTGCTGTGGGCTCTTTGAATACAGCTTTTATTATATTGATAAAGGTTCCTTCCATTCCTACTGTCTCTAGCGTTTTGATCATAAAAGGCTGTTAGATCTTGTCAAAGGCTTTTTCTGCATCTATTGAGAGTATCATGTGGTCTTAGACTTTGGACTGGTTTACATGATGAATTACATTTATTGATTTGCGTATGTTTAGTTGGGATTTGTGAAATTAAAGAGCTTCTGTTCAGATAAAGAGAATGTAACAGGAGCTCAAAGGCAACCCACAGAATGGGAGAAAATCTTCACTAACCACATATCTGATAGAGCTCTACTGTCCAAAGTGTACAAAGAACTTAGAAAACTGAACTCCAAGGAAAACAATGGCCCAATTAAAAAATGGGTCCTGGAACTTAAAAGAAAATTTTCCAGGGATGACATTAAAATGTCTAACAAATATCTTAAAAAATGCTCCACTTCCTTAGCCATCAGGGAAATGCAAATCAAAACTTCCCTGAGATATCATCTCACCCCGGTCAGGATGGCAAAAATCCACAATACAAACAACACCAAATGCTGGAGAGGATGTGGAGAGAGGGGAACTCTCCTACATTGCTGGTGGGAATGCAGGCTCATACAGCCACTCTGGCGAGCCATCTGGAGATTCTTAAAGAAATTAAAGATTGAAATGCCATATGACCCTGCTATCCCACTTTTGGGAATAACCCCCCATGCAGCAGAGGTCCACCTCAATAGCACAAGTGCAACCATGTTCATAGCAGCACTGTTTACAATAGCAAAGTCATGGAATCAACCCAAATGTCCAACAGTTGATGAGTGGATAAGGAAACCGTGGTACATCTATACAATGGAGTACTACTCAGCCATCAAAAATGATGAATTACTGGAATTTGCTGGGAAATGGATGACATTAGAAACAATTATATTAAGTGAAGTATCCCAAACCCAGAAAATTAAGTGCCATGTGTACTCCCTAATAGGTGGCTCCTAGTACCAAACTCACCCAGCCCACATGGAGACACTCAAAGGTAAACCTATGTAATACAGTAATTGCAAGGATTATGAACAGGAGGGATGGGGTTGGAGGGCCACACCAGAAACAAGGAGAGAGGAGAACATGTTGCAGCAGAGAAAATAGGCCTCCATCAAGGAATGCAAGTAAGTAATGTGACACCTGGTTAAGTTCACAGACATTCGTTCCTGATCATTTACAACTGAGGGGGTATGATCTCACCAGAAGGGGAGGGCATATAGTCTGGCGGATAAAAAGTAACGATTTTGCAAATGGGTGATTGACCTCTCCCTCACTGAGGTTTCCTATTTTTATTACATTTACCCTTAGATGTGCTCTTATAATGAGACTCCAGTTTAACAGCTTTTTGTCTCTGGCCAGGGGGTGACATACAGTGCCCAGCAGGATGGAGTGAAGGGCATTGCAGGAGCAGCAAAACTGCAAAAGAAAATCAACAAACCACAATCCAGAACTTCAGAGACTCTATATCAACCTCCTAGAACTAGGCCAGACTAATCTCTCCCCATCCTGAAGCTCAGGGACATTTGCGGAAGACGGGGCGGTGAGAGTGTAAGAGCAAAAGGATGGGAGGAGCAACGACTTGCAAGATTATCTACACTAGTTAGGGCCAAAGTAATCATAATAGGACTTTGCATACCCTGCGCAATGTCCAACACACTATTGACTTCACAAAGTCTAGCTTCTGCTAAAGGCACCAAGATCCTTGGAGGCAAGGGATTGACAGCCATAGTAGTGTTTCTATGCTTAAGGGGAACATGGGTAAGGGTTCAGGGAAATGCCACTGGGTCCTTGTACGTCATCAGAAAGGAGGACCCAGAGGAGAGTCAGGAATACACAATAAAGGACTCTCTGGGAATTGGGAGGGAAGCACTGGGGGAGGGGGAACGAAGGGGTGAGGGGGGAGCAGGGGGTTCGGGGGGAGAAGGAGGGAGGGAGGGAACCGGTGTATGTATTAAGTTTGTATGAGCAGAAATAATAAAAAATGTATATAATAAAAAAAAGAATTCTGTCCATATACAATGTTTACCCTGCTTCTTACTGGACTATGTGGCTCGTCTGTGGGGTCATGAAATATGATGGCAGATCAAAGACTTCCCCATGCTGTGCTCAGGAAAACTTCTAACTTTGTCCTCCAAAATGATATAACTGAAGTAAAGGAAAACCATGGAGGATAAAATGTATATGAAAAAAGCTGTAGTAGAAAAGTCAGGATGCTAGATAGGATCAGGTAATTTTATGGACTAATTTATGATCTTGAGGGCTCAATACACACAGCCCACAATTTACCAAATTGTTCCAGTTTATTGGTCCAAATCTCCAAGGATTAACTGACATTAATAGAGAAAGAAGAGGATAAAATAAAATAAAATTTTAGAATAGCTTTCAACCCTTCGCGTATCATGATAAAACTTGTGGGTACTAGTCACTTTTTTCATTTCAGCTTTTCTAAAGGTTATTCAAATATTTATTCAAGAGAGCAGTGGCAGATGGGTAGGCACATGATAGATAGCTGAGAGATGATATCTAGATAGGTGATGGATAGAAGAGTAGGATGGATGGATGATAGATTACAGGTAGATATTTAGAAAGACAAACAGAAGATAGGTAGGTAGATAGAAAGATGACAGAGAAATAGATGGATTAGATAGAGAGATGATGGATAAGCAGATGACAGAGAGATTCACATGGAGAGATCAAAAGATGACTTCTAGAATCCAGTTCTCTTCACCCAGCATGTTAACTACAGGGATAGAAATTAAGCCTCCAGCTTTTTGTTCAGGTGCCTTTACTTACTCAGCCTTCTCTCAATCATCCCTCCATTTGATCTCTCTCTCTCTCATATATATATATATATATATAAAAACTTAATTTTTTCCTTATATTAAGGGACCAATGAGGTCTGATGCTAATGGAGAGGTGAAGAAAGATGCTTTCCTCAATGATATACCCACTGATCTATAGTAATTTGCTGGATCATGAATCATGTTAGAAAAATGTTATCAAAACCAAACCAAAGGAAACACAATGGGCCACACACAATTGAAAAGACTTGTAATAGGTGAAAATCTGGCAGGGCAAAAAAAGTGTAATAAGGAAAAAGTAGGGAGAATGGTATTGAAAATTAGTAGTCAAAATATTACAAATTCACTATATTGATATATGCAACATTAATAAAATAAAATATATATGTGAAAAATATATGAAAAACAAATGTATCAGTTAACATTTTTGTGAGAAGAATGGACGTATACATCTCAAGATAAAAATTCTCTGATTCTCTATCTTTTTCAAATTCAACGCACCTCATCATTCAAAAAAATTGCCGTTTCCATCCTATCATATATTCCTCACAACCAGCATGAAAATCATAAAAAAAGTGCCATGAAAATACAAAACCCTGCAGCCCCCCACCCCAGAGCCGCCCTGCCAGCAGCACCTGTGGCCGCAGGCTTTGTCCCCGGGACCCTGCTCCCTCCAAAACGAACCCCACCAACCTCCCAGGTGAGTGAGCAGTGACAGAGCCCCTCCCAGGCCAGCCCAACCCCCACCCTGGAGCTGCCGGGCCAGCAGCACCCCCGCAGCCGCCGGCTTAGCCCCCAGGGCCCTGACCCGGACCACAGCCCCTGGAGCCCTCCCGCCCCCATATGCCTCCCCCCCCCCCCAGGTCGCAGGTGAAGAATTCTGACATCAACAACAGACCCTGTGCCCCTCTGGCCCACCGGGGACCTACGCTCATGGTCCACGGAAGACACACTGCTACTCAGAATTCAATAGAGTCCAAAGGAAACTCAAGCAAAACTCTAAGGAACAAAGGGAACACAGGCCATACATCTGGACTCCACTACAACCATTTTATCACATGGGCGAGATTCTTCACATCCAGCCCAAAGATAAGTAAATTTCCTTTTTTTTTTTCTTTTCACCTTACTGATCCTTTCTAGTATCACTGCTGTGGATCAACTTTCTCATACAGCCACCCCGAAAACATACAACTCCAGGGAGAAGACCACTCACCCTCACATTTCACCAAGACACTAAATCGTGAAAGTGTACTACCATACTAATATTCACCCCCTGGTTACTTAACTGACCTACTAACAGCCTAGTAACCTCATCTAGGATATAACAATAACAATACACAAACATACCCAATCCAAGGCAAGCACTAGTAATAACTGGCAAGTGTAACAATACCAACTACATCGGTTCAGTGAAAACCACACAGAAACTGAAAGGTCCTAAAAAACAAAAGAAGAATGCCCAAGTCAAAGGGCAGATCCATGAGAAACAAAACCCAAGAAGACCAATCTCCCACCGAAAGAATCAATCCCATGACGATGGATTCCGACCAGAACAAATCCACAGAAAATAGCCATGAAAGCCAGACCCAACATAATGATTTTCAGAGTATGATCATTACCATGATTAATACTATGAAAGAGGAACTCCAAGAAGACTTAAACAACCATATCAACCACTTTGAACAGGAACACAATAGGCACCTGGAGGAGTTGAGAAAAACAGTTCAAGAAACAAAAATAGGTATAAAGCAGTTAAAACAGTCTCAGGCAGAGTTTAAAATTGAACTAAAAGACAAGTTATCTTCAACCCAAAGCTCAACAGAGAGTCTTATCAGCAGAACAAATGAGGCAGAAAATGGAATTTCAGATCTTGAAGACAAAGTGGGCGAAATAACCATCTCAATGGAAGAGATTGTTAAAGCCAAAAAGATACTGGAGAGGAACCTTCAAGAGATATGGGACACCCTGAAGAACCCTAACATGTGTATTCATGGAATACCAGAGCAAGAATCACAAAATATCACACCCGAGGAAATATTTCAAATCATCATAAATGAAAACTTCCCACAACTAAAGAATGAGAGGCCTATACAAATACAAGAGGCATTTCTCACTCCAAACAGATATGACCAAAATAGAAGATCGCTACGGCAAACAATAGTCAAAACACACCACATTCAAGACAAAGAAAAGGTGCTGAGAGCTTCAAGAGAAAAAAAGAAAGTCACTTTTAAAGGTAAACCTATTAGAATAACAAATGACTACTCAATGGAAACAGTAAAAGCAAGAAGAGCTTGGAGAGACATACTTCAAGTATTAAATGAGCAAAAATGCCAACCCAGATGGATATGCCCGGCAAAACTATCTGTCATGATTGAGGGAGAAAGAAAAGTTTTCCAGGACAAAGACAACTTGAAGGGATACATTTGCACCAAACCAGGCATTCAAAAAATGCTAGAAATGATATTCAAGCTTGAAGAAAAGAACAAGCGTATCCAGGAGGACATAATACCACCAAAACATAAATATCAAACAACATGCTTACAAATCTACTAAACATAAAAAATGTCGAGAAATAAAAATAATTTTTCCATTATAACATTAAATGTCAATGGAATTAACTCACCAATAAAGAGACACAGATTACAAACTTGGATTAAAAACCACAATCCAACAATCTGCTGCCTTCAGTAAACTCATCTCACCACAAAAGATAGGCAAATCCTAAGAATGAAAGGCTGGTCCAAAATCTTGCAAGCTAATGGAACCAGGAAACAGGCAGGGGTAGCAATTATGCTTTCAGACAAAGTGGACTTCAAACCAAGGAAAATCATAAGAGACACAGATGGATACTACATTTTAGTCACAGGTACAATTCACCAGGAAGACTTCACAATACGGAACATATATGCACCCAATACGGGCCCCTCCACATTCATTAAGAAAACCCTACAGCGTCTAAAGCAAGAAACCAACCCCCAAACGATAATTCTTGGGGACTTCAACACCGCCCTCTCAACATGGGACAGATCTACAAGTCAAAAGCTTAACAGAGACTCTTTGGAACTTAATCAAACCCTGAAAGAAATGGACTTACAGATCTCTATTGAACTTTTCACCCACGTACCAAAGAATATACATTTTTCTTAGCAGCACACGGAACTTTCTCCAAAATAGATCACACACTGGGCCACAAAACGAATCTACACATATACAAAAAAGTTGAAATTCTAACCTGTGCCTATCAGACCACCACGGCTTAAAGCTGGACATCCACAACACATCAAACAAGAGAAAATATACTAACTCCTGGAAACTTAACAATATGATGCTGAATGAGAACTGGATCCAGGAAGAAATAAAGAAGAAAATTCAAGATTTCCTGAAAGTGAACGATAATGAAAATACAACTTACCAAAATCTCTGGGACATAATGAACCTGACCTAAGAGGTAAGTTCATAGCTCTTAATGCCTACATGAAGAAAATGGAAACATCAGAAATAAATAACTTAACGATGCACCTTAAGGCTTTAGAGAAACTTGAGCAATCTGATCCCAAAAGTAGTAGAAGAGAGGAGATTAGCAAAACAAAGGGAGAAATATCTGAAATCGAGATTAAGAAAACGATAGAACAAAATCAACCAGTCAAAAAGCCGGTTCTTTGAAAAAATCAATAAGATTGATACACCCCTAGCTAAATTATCCAAAAGCAAGAGAGAGAACCCAAATTAAGAAAATTAGAAATGAACATGGAGTTATCACTGCTGATACCCAAGAAATCCAGAGAATTATAACGTCATATTTCAAAAACTTATACTCTGTGAAGTTTGACAACACAAAAGAGATGGATGAATTTCCAAGTAAACACAACTTACCTAAATTGAATCAGGAAGTTGTGAATTATTTAAATAGTCCTATAACATATAAGGAAATTGAAGAAGTAATCTCGAATCTTCACACCAAAAAATGTCCTTGACCAGATGGATTCAGCACAGAATTCTACCAGACATTTAAGGAGTTAATAACACCAATACTCCTTAAACTGTTCCATCAAATAGCAAAGGAAGGAACACTACCAAATTCCTTCTATGAAGCTAATATCATCTTAATCCCAAAACCTAATAAAGATTCACATAAAAAAGAAAACTATAGGCCGATCTCTCTGATGAACACAGATGCAAAGATTCTCAACAAAGTCTTAGCAAATCCGATTCAAAAACATATCAAAAAGATAATTCACAGGGACCAAGTAGGCTTCATCCCCGGCACACAATGTTGGTTCAACATACGCAAATCAATAAATGTAATTCATCATGTAAACCAGTCCAAAGTCTAAGACCTCATGATACTCTCGATACATGCAGAAAAAGCTTTTGACAAGATCCAACAGCCTTTTATGATCAAAACGCTAGAGACAGTAGGAATGGAAGGAACCTTTATCAATATAATAAAAGCTGTAAACAACAAGCCCACAGCAAGGTTTATGCTCAGTGGGGAACAATTGGAAGCATTCCCACTTCGATCAGGAACTAGACAAGGCTGTCCTCTCTCACCACTTCTATTCAATATTGTACTTGAAGTCTTAGCTGAAGCCATAAGACATAAGAGGGATTCAAATCGGAAAGGAAGAAGTCAAGCTATCCTTATTTGCAGATGACATGATCTTATACCTGAGGGATCCCAAATACTCCACCAGGAAGCTGCTGGAACTAATTAAGTAGTTCATCAGGGTGGCAGCATACAAAATAAATGTGCAAAAATCAGAGTCCTTCCTATATGCCCAGAATGAAAGAAGTGAAAAAGCCTTGAGAGAAACAATCCCATTTACTATAGCCCCTAAAAAAATGAAATACCTTGGGATAAACCTAACCAAGGAAGTAAGTGACGTTTACAATGAAAACCTTAAAACCCTAAAGAAAGAAATAGCAGAAGACACCAGAAGGTGGAAAGACCTCCCATGTTCCTTGATTGGCAGAATCAACATCGTAAAAATGACCATCCTACCAAAGGCAATATCAAATTCAATGCTATACCAACTAAAATCCCAAAGCAATTCTTTAAAGAAGTTGACCAAATAATCTCAAAATTCATATGGAGGCACAAAAGACCCAGGATAGCAAAGACAATTCTGAATAACAAAAACACTGCTGGCAGTATCACCATACCAAATCTTAGTCTATACTACAAATCCATAGTTCTAAAAACAGCCTGGTACTAGCTCGAAAATAGACACACAGATCAATGGATAAGGGTTGAAGACCCAGATATAAGCCCACAAAAATACAGCCATTTTATCTTTGACAAAGGGGCCCAAAGAATCCAATGGAAAAAGAACAGCATCTTCAACAAATGGTGCTGGCAAAACTGGATCTCCACATGCAGAAGATTAAAGCTGGACCCATACTTGTCACCATGTACAAGACTTAATTCCAAATGGACCAAGGACCTTGATATCAGGCCAGCTACTATAAAACCATAGTTGAAAGGATAGGGAATTCCCTCGAGCTGATTGGGCTAGGCCAACAGTTCCTAAACAGACATCCAATGGCACAGTCACTGCTACCAACTCTCAACATTTGGGACCTTGTGAAATTAAAGAGCTTCTGTTCAGATAAAGAGATTGTAACATGAGCTCAAAGGCAACCCACAGAATGGGAGAAAATCTTCACTAACCACATATCTGATAGAGCTCTACTGTCCAGAGTGCACAAAAAACTTAGAAAACTAAACTCCAAGGAAAACAATGGCCCAATTAAAAAATGGGCCTGGAACTTAAAAGTAATTTTACCAGGGATGACATTAAAATGTCTAACAAATATCTTCAAAAATGTTCCACTTCCTTAGCCATCAGGGAAATGCAAATCAAAACTTCCCTGAGATATCATCTCACTCCGGTCAGGATGGCAAAAATCTGCAATACAAACAACAACAAGTGCTGGAGAGGATGTGGAGAGAGGGGAACTCTCCTACATTGCTGTTGGGAATGCAGGCTCACACAGCCACTCTGGCGAGCCATCTGGAGATTCTTAAAGAAATTAAAGATTGAAATGCCATATGACCCTGCTATGCCACTTTAGGGAATAAACCCCCATGCAGCAGAGGTTCACCTCAATAGCACAAGCACGATGATGTTCATAGCAGCACTGTTTACAATAATAGCAAAGTCATGGAATCACCCCGAATGTTCAACTGTTGACAAGTGGATAAGGAAACTGTGGTACATCTGTACAATGGAGTACTACTCAGCCATCAAAAATGATGAATCACTGGAATTTGCTGGGAAATGGATGTCATTGGAAACAATTATATTAAGTGAAGTATTCGAAACCCAGAAAATTAAGTGCCGTATATACTCCCTAATAGGTGGCTCCTAGTACCAAACTCACCCAGCCCACATGGAGACACTCAAAGATAAACCTATGTAATACAGTAATTGCAAGGATTATGAACAGGAGGGATGGGGTTTGGAGGGCCACACCAGACACAAGGAGATAGCTGACCATGTTGCAGCAGAGAAAATAGGCCTCCATCAAGGAATGCAAGTAAGTAATGTGACACCTGGTTCAGTTCACAGACGTTCGTTCATGATCATGTACAATTGAGGGGGTATGATCTCACCAGAAGGGGAGGGCATATAGTCTGGCAGATAAAAAGTAATCATTTTGCAATTGGGTGATTGACCCCTTCCTCACTGAGGTTTGCTACTTTTATTACATCTACCCTTGAATGTGCTATTATAACAAGACTCCAGTTTAGCAGCTTTTTTTCTCTGACCAGGTGGTGACATACAGTGCCCATCAGGATGGAGTGAAGGGCATTGCAGGAGCAGCAAAACTGCAAAAGAAAATCAACAAACCACTATCCAGAACTTCAGAGACTCTATATCAACCACCTAGAACTAGGCCAGACTAATCTCTCCCCATCCTGAAGCTCAGGGCCATTTGTGGAAGAGGGGGCGGTAAGATTGTAAGAGCAAAAGGATGGGAGGAGCAATGATTTGCAAGATTCTCCGCACTAGTTATGGCCAAAGCAAACTTAATAGGACTTTTCATGCCCTGCGCAATGTCCAACACACTATTGACCTCACAAAGTCTAGCATCTGCTAAAGGCACCAAGATCCTTGGAGGCAAGGAATTGACAGCCACCTTAGTGTTCCTATGCTTAAGGGGAACACGAGAAAGGGTTCAGGGAAATGCCACTGTGTCCTTGTATGTCATCGGAGAGGAGGACCCAGAGGAGAGTTAGGCATGCACAATAAAAGACTCTCTGGGAATTGGGGGGGAAGCACTGATGGATGTGGAGGGAGGGGAGAGGGAGCAGGGGGTTTGGGAGTAGGAGGAGGGATGGAGGGAACTGGTCTACCTATTAAATTTGTATGACCGTAAATAATAAAAAATGTATTAAAAAAAAGTACTGTAAGCCAAATAAATGCTCCTTTCTTCCCTAAAAAAAAAAAAAATACAAAACACTAATGTATTGAAATCCTTGACCCAGGATTACACTGTTCTACTGTGGAAATGCCATCATGACACTCTCTTCTTTTCAACTTTTAATTGATTTATTCCTTTATAGTTTCATACATTAATACAATGAATGTGTGTCATTTTCACCTGTTACTACCCATTCTAACCCCTCTTTATTCCCACGTGAACCTGTTTCTTCCCCACCAGTCTTCTTCTGCTTCCATCCCCTTTGTGTGTGGCCACTAAGTTTCATCTGGGTTACCACTAATGGAATGCATCTGGACACTTGCTGGATTATGGATGATATATCTGTGGCCATGCCATTGGGAAGAGTAGATTCCCTTCTCTCAACTAGCATTAATCTTCATTAGTTTCTCACAAAGATATTATCTCCTTTACCTCTTTCTCATTCTTTGACTAAATGTTGATAGGCCAACTCTTCCATGGGTTCATGTAAATAGATACAAGAGTAGTAAATTCATGGATAGATGCATCAATTCTGTCATTTTTTGATGTCCAGGTGTCTGGCTACATAGATCTCTCCTGACTTCAAATTCTAACATTCTCACTGAGCCCCTCTTCTCTATCCCCTTTGAGCACTGGTTAGGGGATGTGGAATGATTTAAATGTCATGTTTATTCTTCTGGAACTCTTTCCCTCGCTCATGTACTGTTAGTATGTGACAGATTTAAGTACATCACAGATGGATACCCCATGGAACCTACTCCAGTAGAGGGCTAAATATGACAGGTTTGCAGTGAGCTATACTTCACCTTGTCATGCATAGTCAAGCAACTAGCAAGGGAAATTCAGAGGTGGAGAGAACACATTGTGCCTCCCATGTGAATATGATCTCAGAAGAGAGCAAGTCATTTTACAGTAAGACAAATGGGTCCTGCATATTGGAGCATAAGATATATATGGAGCTAGCAATATACATCATTGTATTATGTAGTAAGCTGTCAAGAGGACAAGATGAATGAATTTGTAGTAACTTGAAAAGCAGGATTTCCTTGTCAAGTTTTAAATGTGGTGGCCCCCATAGCCTCAGATGCTTATCTTTATTTATTTATTTATTTGTTTATTTATTTATTTATTTATTTATTTATTTATTTATTTGTGTGTGTGTGTGTGTATCAGAAGGCACTGTATGTCCCTGTGGAGGACCAAGGGTGACTTTAGGGATCATCCTGGATTTTTTCTATCTATTTTGTGCTTCACACTGTGATTTCCCAGTCTCCACCCACCAAGGTTGGAAGTGAAGGCTGCCAACATCTCTGCCTGGTGGTTTTTACATGGAACCTGGGATCCAAACTCAGGACCTTCTACTTAACTCCTGTGTCATCTCTCCAACCAAGCCTCACAGGTTTGAGTTCTTTACTGGTGTTATCCATTGTTTTATGGTGTGGACAAGTGAACAAGTACAAAATAATGACATATATATATATATATATATATATATATATATATATATATATATAGACATTTCTTCGGTTCAGGTCCCACAATTTTAATATTTGGGAAGGTGGTCACATCTTAGGGAGGCATAGTCTTTGGGAGGAAGGCAGGTCACGTAGGGTGGAATTTAAGGAAAGAGCAGGCAGCCACATTATGGGAGAAATGAGCATCAGTGAAGGAAAAGCTAATGGCTTGCAGTGGGATGGTGGAAAACGTGAAAACCACTCTACAGCAATTTCGTGGTTTAAAAATCCAGATTTCTTTGGGGGAGAAAGCCCAAGTTAAAGCCATTTTTTGCCCTTTGAAAGTTTCTGCTACCTAGAAAATGGCTTTTCCAGATTCAGCATTAAAGTTGGTACAGCCCTGCCTCAAGTGGACCAAGTAATGTTTCAAACTGGTTTTGGAATCTGGCAGTGTCCCCCAGGTGGTAGTGGTTTTGGTGTACAATTGAGTGGTTCATGGAGAACAGCAAAAGCTTGGCACCAAGTATCAAGCATAGAGTTCCTGCAAGAGAAGGTGAAGCTTACACCTGTAGAGGCAAACCCAGAGTGTTGGAGATGCCAGAACCATAGGATGTATGTTGAGGGTGGCTTCGAGTGCAGATTCAGCCTTGTTGAGAGGAAGTCTGCTCTACAACTTTGAGCTGCAAACAGGAACTGGGAATGCCTAGAATCTTTGAACCACTTTGACTATTTGATGAGCAACAGAAGATGGACATTGAAGTGCAGATTGTGGTAATTTGCTGGAAAAGCATTTTTCTAGGCAGACAAACTTCCAAAGGGCAAAATGTTTTTGTCCCCTGAAAGAATCTGGGTTTTCAAACCACAAAATGCCATACAGTGGTTTTCACATTTTCCATTTTCCCACTGGAAGTCCTAGGTTTTCCTTCACTGATACTCATTTTTCCAACAATGGCAGCTTTGTGGCTGCCTGCTCTTTCCTCATCCAAATCTTCAAGGCTGCCAACACAGCTTTCCTCTAGCAAGCAAACCAGTCCATTGTCTTTAAATTCAACTTCACCAAAGTCCTTGTTCCCTTTCTCAAAAACTGGACCCAAGCAGTCCACAACTCTCTCAACATTTTCATTTTCCAAATGGCCTATTAAGCTCTGCACAACAGTACTTGTACTCCACAAGCTCAAAATCTTCAAACATTTCAAACTTTGTCCAGCAAAACTGTTCAAAAGCCACAAAATCCACATAGTCAGATTTATCAGCAATTCCCCACTTCCTGGGTTGCGAATTCTGTTGCAGTTCACCTGCATGCTGGTGATAAATGATGAGCAAATGGCTTAAGGGAACAAGGGGTTTATTTTGTTACTGATAGTCTGGTTACAGACTATCCAGTTTGATGGGAGAGCATGCACCAATACCAGGCTTATGGAATTGGCCACACCATCTATGCATAATAGCTGAGAGAGGGATGATCCCTATTTGTCAGACCAGCATATCTGTCCAAGTGTATATGAGGATGCGGACTCTCTCAACCAGCTCTTGGTATTTTATTCCAGGGCCTAATCCCACTCATCTGGGTTTTCTCCTTCAGCCAGACAATCTCTTGCAGGTTTGTTCTGGGCTTAACCCAACCACTAATTCTTCACAAATATGCCCAGAGCTCAAACCCTCAACTGTCAAGTTAAGACCTGTTCCTAAGTAAGACACACACACACACACACACACACACCTTTTAAACTTTCACACATGAATACACTGAACTCATAGCTTCATACCTCTGTCTCTAATTCCATCCCACTATTCCCATTGGGATTATTTTTTTCCTACCAGTCTTCCTCCTCTATTCACATCTTTTTGCATCTTCATCTTAGTCACATCAAGGATAGGGCAGAGTTTTCTCATTGTCCCCACTCTCTATGCAGTAGGAGATTTATTCTCTAGTTTTAAGATGAAGAATTTAGTAGTTAAGTGAGTGATTTGATTTTGTTGCATTGTGAGTATAATGATCTCACTGAGGAATGTTAAAATGATAAATATAATACAACAATAAAAAATAATAGAAAACAAAAAATTAAATGTTTAGGCATGAATGAATCTAAGAACACATGGCTCACCCTGAGTAAAATAGGAGACCCAAAACTTAGTCAACATTCATTTTTTCCTTTCTTCTTCCTCCTTCTCCTCCCTTTCCCCTTCCTTCTGATTTTATTTCATCTGTATATCTAATAAAGCTTCAGTTCCACCCACAGAGAGTGTTTGGGGATGGTGCAGGCAGAAGAAAGAGAACTTCTCTACATAAAATTTTGCATATTGGTGGGTCATTCATGCCACATTGGGTATTTGGGCACTTGCCAATGCAAGTATCCTTGGTTGGGGACCTGTGGATCACACATATAGGGGAATATAGGAGATGTAAGAAGATGGACAGGAATGGAGGATGAGGGAATGGAACAGAAGGGGCTTTGAATTAAGTAAGTAATGGGGGTTAAGACACGTTGATTCATTATGTTTATGTATGAACATTTCAAAGAATAAAGAAAAAACTGAAAAAGTTTTAAACTCTTAGAGAATGGACAAGCATGGACTAATTTGGTTAATTATGAGCTCTGTGCATTGAGTCATCAATATCATCCAATAGCATATAGTCACTCTGCATCTCTATTCTTTCAGTTTAGAAGTTTCTGTATAGTTCCTTACCTGATACTTCCTCCCTTGACAGTCTGTACCAAGTTTTCCATCTGATCTTATCTTTATGCAATCTCGATATCTAAAAGGGAGCTCACATTTATGCATACCTAGAACAAGAGTGTCTTTACATCTACAGTTCATGGTCATGGATAAGCAAAGAATCAGCTTGACCCAGTAAGTATAGCTGGAGCCCATGCATGTGGGAAAGTTGTTGGGAATATTATCGTTCCATTGTGAGGACAAACAACAGTTTAGATACTCATACAATAATACACCAATATGAAAAATATCAGTCATGAGGAATGCATAGTTCATGTTTGACTGGGGGTTTTGGGTTTACTGGGTTATTGAAGAGATATTCTAGAATGTCCTTCATAGTTTTACTACTTCTATTTCCCATAGACATTTTAATTGCATAAGAAGAAGATATATTCACTATTTCCTAAGTAGTCTGGTTGGATCAATGTGGTGATTACACATGGATGATCAACACCCAAGCATATATGTTCTGTTCTCAGACTTTCCATGGTATAGGATATGAGCAATGTATTTGTGTAGGCTTATTTACTTTTTATGTGTTTTAGTGTCCATATCATTCTTATTAGTGAAAAAATTGTTACTGTGTAATTCGTAATTTGTTTTGTGGTATACAACATTGAAGCCAGCTTTAAAATTTCTCTGAAGCTGTGCGATATAAATTCAATGACTTTTTATCCCTACTCTGTGCCATTATATGACCTCTCATCCCACCCGAAAGGTTTTCCTTTCCAGCCAGTCTCTCTCTAACTCCTTGCATGTGTAACCACTGGGCCCTATCTGGGAGACCTGCTTTGGCTATTTCCCAGGCCATCTGTTGGGGCATGAGTGGTTCACTAGTGGGTAAACCACCAGTCCCAAACAGTTTCTTAGGGTGGAGCCATGTCCCTTAAGTTGCTCCCTTCTCTATGGTGAAACATTGATATGCCAATTATTGTGACAGACAAATGGAAGTAGACATAGGTACATTGTGTTCTTTGGTATGACAATCCTGCCATTAATTAGACCATATGTGACCTAACACAGAGACTCATGTCAGTAAGAATTCCAGCCTCTTTTCTCTTATGACCAGTGAAGTAGTCCATTCACACATGTGTTACTTCAGAAAAGGATCCCTTATGCATACTGTTCTTTTCCTTTGTTTGGGTTCCTGATCTTGCACACAAAAGTTCCTTGAGTAGAAGCAGATGCATCAATTATAGGAGAGAGATGTAGGAATCATAGGCATAAGTCTCAGAAAGAGTAAGTACATAATTCAAACCAGATTTCTCTTCCCCTCAATGAAGAATTTACTTGCATTTTTCCCCATCTATTTGCACTCCAGTAAGAAATTCATTTCTTTAGCATTTAACTCCAAAATGAATTAAGTCTTGGCATCATTCCTTCTCAGACACCAAATGGGTTTAAAAATGTGTTAAGAGCAGTGGAAACCTTTGAATCTAAAGCTAGATGAGTGAAGGGAGATGCACATATCAGAGGAATGGCCTGAAGAAAGGTAACTTGTTATATTACAGAGACCTGAGCCCCCATAAGAGTAGACAAGCATAGTGAACCCTGGAGTCCATAGAAACATAAAGGTGGAAGGGTGTGACAGAATAGAAGGGAAAGGTGAAGGGAAGGGAATGGATGGGAAGTAGTGGGGAGGAGAAGGCAACTGGGATGAATACTTGATACACTTGTCAAAGTAGAAAAAATATGCAAAAATGGAAAAATATGTTGATAGTTTTGATGAGACAATTCAGTAGGGAAGGTACTTTCTCACAAACCTGCTAATGTGAGCATGATTCATTTTGGATTCAACCCTATGTTCTTGTCAATGCTAGGAAAAAATACTGTTGAAGACAGCCTTGCACACAGAGACGAACTATGTCTTAGTCAATAGCTCATACATTATTCATTTTCAGCCACTAATGCTTTATGAACATACAGATGTGAGAAAATTATGTGGAACCCTGCATGAAGATCACACACACATTTCACTTTATTTTGATGCACATTAAATATAGCATCTACTCTTAATAATATGAAAACTATAAAGCTTCAATAATGTTTTGAAAATACAACTATTTAGTCCAGTGATGCAGCTCAGCAGGTAAAGCACCTTCTTGGAAACCTGGAGTTCTGAGTCAGATTCCTGGAAGTCCATATGTATATGTGTGGTAGGTTTCTGTCTCTTTCTCTTAACCTTCTATATCTCTCTCTCTGTCTCTCTTTATAAATGAGTAAACACATACTTTTAAAAACACAAGCACTTTGAAATACCTAAACTATGATATCTATTAAATCAAATATTACACATCAAGTCATTTTACTTCCCTTCCCTCCACTCCGCCGCCCGGGACGTGTGTGCTGTCCAGCCTGGCCTCACCCCGCGACCTAGGTAAGCTCCGTCCCTGCCCATCCCCAGAACCCCAGGTGGCCCAAGGGACCCAGCTCCTCCCACCATCCAGCCAGAGCCGCTGCTCAGGGCCTGGGAGGAGGAGGACAACCCCTCTGCGCCCGGGGCCGCCCCCAAGTCCTCCAGGTTAAATAGCACCCCGCTGATGCCCCATCCTCTCTTCCCCCACTCCACCGCCCGGGTCCCACGGGGTCCAGCATGGACTCACCTCGACCAAGGTAAGCTCTGTCTCTGCCCACCCCCAACACCCCAGGCCAAATAATTCAGTTTAGTGAAAAAAGCACAGAAATTGAAAGAAGATCTTAAGAGTTAAAACGACAATGCCAAAGTCAAAGTGCAAACTCATGAGAAACAACACTCAAGTAAACAAATCTCCCACTGAAGGAATTAATCCCATAATGTTAGACTCCAACCAGAACAAACCCAGGGAAAATGGCCAAGAAAGCCTGACCCAGGATAATGACCTTCAAAATATGATCATTACCATGTTCAATACTATGAAAGAGGAAATCCGGGAGGAATTAAATAATCAAAATAAACGCTTTGAAGAGGAACACAACAGACACTTGGAGGAATTGAGAAAAACAGTGCAAGAAACAAAAACTGGCATAGAGCAGTTAAAGCAGACTAAAGCAGAGTTCAAAACTGAGCTAAAAGACAAATTATTTTCGACCCGGAACTCCACAGAGAGTCTTATCAGCAGAGCTAAGGAAGCAGAAAACAGAATTTCAGACCTTGTAGATAAAGTGGGAGTATTAACCAGCTCAATGGAAGAGGTTGTTAAAGCCAAAAAGATACTTGAGAGAAATATTCAGGAGATATGGGACACCCTGAAGAAGCCTAACATGCGTATTCATGGAATACCAGAGTAAGAATCTCAAAATACCACCCCTGAGGAAATTTTTCAAACGATCATCAAGGAAAAATTCCTCATCTAAAAAAAGAGAGGCCCATCCATATACAAGAGGGATTCCGAACCCCAAACAGATATGACCAAAACAGAAGCACCCCACAGCAAATAGTAGTTAAAACACTCTACATTCAAGATAAAGAACTGGTGCTGAGAGCTTCAAGAGAGAAAAAACAAGTCACTTTTAAAGGTAAACCTATTAAAATAACAAATGACTTCTCAATCAAAACAGTAAAAGCAAGAAGAGCTTGGAGAGACATACTTCAAGTATTGAATGAGCAAAAATGTCAACCCAGGCGGATATACCATGCAAAACTATCAGTCATGATCGAGGGAGAAAGAAAAATCTTCCAGCACAAAGACAACTTTAAGGGGTACATGTCCACTAAACCAGGCCTTCAAAAAATGCTAGAAATGATACTCAAGCGTGAAGAAAAGAACAGGCATATCCAGGAGAACAGAAGGCAAGTATAACACCCTTAAAAGCGAAGCAATATACTTATAAAAACTACTAAACATAATAAATGTCTGGAATTAAAAATAGTTTCTCCATTATAACACTAAATGTTAATGGACTTAATTCACCGATCAAGAGACACAGATTACAAACTTGGATTAAAAATCACAATCCATCAATCTGTTGCCTGCAGGAAACCCATCTCACCACAAAAGATAGGCATGCCCTAAAAATAAAAGGCTGGTCAACAATTCTACAAGTAATGGAAGCAGAAAACAGGCAGGGGTAGCCATTATGCTATCAGACAAAGTGGACTTCAAATCAAAGAAAATTGTAAGAGACATGGATGGATACTACATTTTAGTCACAGGTACAATTCACCAGGAAGACTTCACAATACTGAACATATATGGACCCAATATGGGCCCGTCCACATTCATTAAGAAAACCCTACAGCGTCTAAACAAGAAATCAACCCCCAAACGATAATTCGTGGGGATTTCAACACCGCCCTCTCAACATGGGATAGATCAACAGGTCAAAAGCTTAACAGAGACACTTTGGAACTTAATCAAATCCTTAAAGAAATGGACCTTACAGATCTCTATCGAACTTTTCACCCATGTACCAAAGAATACACATTTTTCTCAGCAGCACATGGAACTTTCTCTAAAATAGATCACATACTGGGCCACAAAACGAATCTACGCATATACAAAAAAGTTGAAATTCTAATCTGTGCCCTGTCAGACCACCATGGCCTAAAGCTGGACATCCATAACACAACAAACTACAGAAAATACACTAACTCCTGGGAACTTAACTATATGATGCTGAATGAGACATGGATTCAGGAAGAAATTAAGAAGGAAATTCAAGATTTCCTAAAATGGAATGATAATGAAAATACAACTTACCAAAATCTCTGGGACACAATGAAAGCTGTTCTAAGAGGTAAGTTCATAGCTCTTAATGCCTACATCAAAAAAATGGAAACATCAGAAATAAACAACTTAACAATGCAGCTTAAAGCTTTAGAGAAACTAGAGCAATCTGATCCAAAAAGTAGTAGAAGAGAGGAGATTAGCAAAATAAGGGGAGAAATATCTGAAATCGAGATTAAGGAAACGATAGAAAAAAATCAACCAGTCAAAAAGCTGGTTCTTTGAAAAAATCAATAAGATTGATACACCCCTAGCTAAATTAACCAAAAGCGAGAGAGAGAACCCAAATCAACAAAATTAGAAATGAACATGGAGTTGTCACTGCTGATACCCAAGAAATCCAGAGAATTATAACGTCATATTTCAAAAACTTATACTCTGTGAAGTTTGACAACACAAAAGAGATGGATGAATTTCCAAGTAAACACAACTTACCTAAATTGAATCAGGAAGTTGTGAATTATTTAAATAGTCCTATAACATATAAGGAAATTGAAGAAGTAATCTCGAATCTTCCCACCAAAAAATGTCCTGGAACAGATGGATTCAGCACAGAATTCTACCAGACATTTAAGGAGTTAATAACACCAATACTCCTTAAACTGTTCCATCAAATAGCAAAGGAAGGAACACTACCAAATTCCTTCTATGAAGCTAATATCGTCTTAATCCCAAAACCTAATAAAGATTCACTTAAAAAAGAAAACTATAGGCCGATCTCTCTGATGAACACAGACGCAAAGATTCTCAACAAAGTCTTAAGAAATCAGATTCAAAAACACATTAAAAAGATAATTCACAGGGACCAAGTAGGCTTCATCCCCAGCACAAAAGTTTGGTTCAACATACGCAAATCAATAAATGTAATTCATCATGTAAACCAGTCCAAAGCCCAAAACCACATGATACTCTCCATATATGCAAATAAAGCTTTTGACAAGATCCAACAGCCTTTTATGATCAAAACGCTAGAGACAGTAGGAATGGAAGGAACCTTTATCAATATAATAAAAGCTGTATACAACAAGCCCACAGTAAGGATTATGCTCAATGGGGAATAATTGGAAGCATTCCCACTTCGATCAGGAACTAGACAAGGAAGTCCACTCTCACCAATTCTATTCAATATTGTACTTGAAGTGTTAGCTGAAGCCATAAGACAAGAAAAGGACATAAGAGGGATTCAAATCGGCAAGGAAGAAGTCAAGCTATCCCTATTTGCAGATGACATGATATTATACCTGAGTGATCCCAAAAACTCCACCAGGAAGCTCTTGGAACTAATTGAGAAGTTCAGCAGGGTGGCAGGATACAAAATAAATGTGCAAAATTCAGAGTCCTTCCTATATGCCCAGAATGAAAGAAGTGAAAAAGCCTTGAGAGAAACAATCCCATTTACTATAGCCCCTAAAAAAATGAAATACCTTGGTATAAACCTAACTAAGGAGGTAAAAGACCTTTACAATGAAAACTTTAAAACCCTAAAGAAAGAAATAGCAGAAGACACCAGAAGGTTGAAAGACCTCCCATGTTCCTGGATTGGCAGAATCAACATCGTAAAAATGACCATCCTACCAAAGGCAATATACAAATTCAATGCTATACCAACTAAAATCCCAAAGTAATTCTTCAAAGAAGTTGATCAAACAATCTCAAAATTCATATGGAGGCACAAAAGACCAAGGATAGCAAATACAATTCTGAATAACAAAAACAGTGCTGGAGGTATTACAATACCAAAGGTAAGTCTATACTACAAATCCATAGTTGTAAAAACAGCCTGGTATTTGCTCCAAAATAGACACACAGATCAATGGATAAGGATTGAAGACCCAGATAAAAGCCCACAAAATTACAGCCATTTGGTCTTTGACAAAGGGGCCCAAAGAATCCAATGGAAAAAGAACAGCATCTTCAACAAATGGTGCTGGCAAAATTGGATCTCCATATGCAGAAGATTAAAGGTGGACCCATACTTGTCACTATGTACAAAACTTAATTCCAAATGGATCAAGGACCTTGAAATCAGGCCAGAGACTATAAAAACCATACTTGAAAGGATAGAAAACTCCCTCGAGATGATTGGGCTAGGCGAACATTTCCTAAACAGACATCCAATGGCACAGTCACTGTTACCACTCTCAACAGTTGGGATCCTGTGAAATTAAAGAGTTTCTGTTCAGATGAAGAGATTGTAACACGAGCTCAAAGGCAACCCACAGAATGGGAGAAAATCTTCACTAACCACATATCTGATAGAGCTCTGCTGTCCAGAGTACACAAAGAACTTAGAAAACTAAACACCAAGGAAACTAATGGCCCAATTAAAAAATGGGCCCTGGAACTTAAAAGAAACTTTACCAGGGATGAAATTAAAATGTCTAACAAATATCTTAAAAAATGCTCCACTTCCTTAGCCTTCGGAGAAATGCAAATCAAAACTTCCCTGAGATATCATCTCACCCAGGTCAAGATGGCAAAAATCCACAATACAAACAACACCAAATGCTGGAGAGGATGTGGAGAGAGAGAACTCTCCTACATTGCTGGTGGGAATGCAGGCTCATACAGCCACTCTGGTGAGCCGTCTGTAGATTCTTAAAGAAATTAAAGATTGAAATGCCATATGACCCTGCTATTCCACTTTTAGGAATAACCCCCCATACAGCAAAAATTCACCTTGATAGCACAAGCATGACCATGTTCATAGCAGCACTGTTTAAAATAGCAAAATCATGGAATCAGCCCAAATGTCTAACAGTTGACGAGTGGATAAGGAAACAGTGGTACATGTATACAATGGAGTACTACTCAGCTCTCAAAAAGGATGAATTACTGGAATTTGCCAGGAAATGGATGTCATTAGAAACAATTATATTAAGTGAAGTATCCAAATCCAGAAAATTAGGCACTGTATGTACTCCCTAATATGTGGCTCCTAGTACCAAACCCAGCCAGCCCACCTTGAGACACTCATATGTAAATCTATGTGTTACCTACAGCAACTGCAAGGATTATGAACAGTAGGGATGGGGTTGCAGGGCCACACCAGAAACAAGGAGAGAAATGACCATGTTACAGCAGAGAAAATAGGCCTCTGTCAAGGACTGCAAGTAAGCAATGTGACACCTGGTTAAGTTCACAGACGTTCGTTCCTGATCATTTGCAACTAAGGGGGTATGATCTCACCAGAAGGGGAGGATATATAGTCTGGCAGATAAAAAGTAATCATTTTGCAAATGGGTGATTGACCCTTCCCTCACTGAGGTTTCCTACTTTTATTACATCTACCCTTGAATGTGCTCTTATAATAAGACTCCAGTTTAACAGCTTTTTGTCTCTGGCCAGGGGGTGACATATAGTGCCCAGCAGGATGGAGTGAAAGGCATTGCAGGAGCAGCAAAAATGCAAAAGAAAATCAACAAACCACAATCCAGAACTTCAGAGACTCTATATCAACCACCTAGAACTAGGCCAGACTAATCTCTCCCCATCCTGAAGCTCAGGGACATTTGTGGAAGAGGGGGCGGTAAGATTGTAAGAGCAAAAGGATGGGAGGAGCAATGATTTGCAAGATACTCCACACAAGTTAGGGCCGAAGCAATAATAATTGGACTTTTAATACCCTGTTCAATGTCCAACACATTATTGACCTCACAAAGTCTAGCATCTGCTAAAGACACCAAGATCCTTGGAGGCAAGGGATTGGCAGCCACAGCAGTGTTCCTATCCTTAAGGGGAACACGGGAAAGGGTTCAGGGAAGTGCCACTGGGTCCTTGTACGTCATCGGAGATGAGGGCCCAAAGGAGAGTCAGGCATGCACAAGAAAGGACTCTCTGGGAATTGGGGGGAAGGCACTGGGGGATGGGGAGGCAGTGGTGAGGGGAGGGGGAGCAGGGGGTTCGGGGGGAGGAGGAGGGAGGGAGGGAACTGGTGTACCTATTAAGTTTGTATGAGCTGAAATAATAATAAAAATGTATTAAATAAATAAAAAATTTATTTATTTGAGAAGGATGGAGAAAATGGAAGGGAGAAAGAGAAAGGATAGCGAGATGGAGCATGAGAGGAAGTTGCTAGACAACATTTACAAGTGGGACCTCTCCTTTTATCTTAAATCCTCTAGGGATCAAAAGAAGGTCACCAGTTCTGAGAGCCAAGCTATATCATCAACCTCTATTAAATCAATCCTTGAATAAACAAACTTTGAGTGGATATGCCTTCACTGTATCCTTGAAAGTTGGTAATAAGAGGAGATAATGTAGATGAAAACCTTGCATAAAAATTTAAGTGTAGTATTTACATCTTGTTTTTAAATATATGTTTTAGACTTCAATATCACAGTTAGCCCTAATGTGTACAAATGCTCTAAGCCAAGGAATGTTTCCATTATATTAGATTAATACAAGGCATATTTTATGCTCTTTTAGTTTTGTTGCTTTTTAAAATAAGAATCACATTTTATAAAGCTGCAAGGCATTTGTTCTTTATTTTTCTTAAAGTATAGACAGTACTTATTATCATTGTTGTTTATATTTCATGGCTTTACATATGTATTGGCATGATTTCCAATCTTTATTTCCCAACCCCCATCCTGCCCTGAAACTATCTTGTTCCACTACCTCCCTTCCTCTCTCATGTCCTTCCTTGTGTTAATTACTTACTAAATCCCATGTGAGTTACTGCTAATGACATGTGTCTGGCCACCTGCTGGAGTTCCAGTGGACATATCACTAGGGAGAGTTATTTCCCTTCCTCTGTCCAGTTTTAACCTTCATTAGACTCTATGATCATTTACATATTGTAGCTGATATTCTTTTCTTATTTTATTTTTTCCCCAATCATACAAGCTCAATAGGTACCCTGATCCTCTCCCTCCCTGCAACCCTCCCCAGTTCCCCTTTGTGTTCTTGCCCCCTTTTCCCCTTCCTTTCACCCACTCCCTCCCCTTCTTCTAGTGCCTCCCATCCCCTGGAGCATCCTTTTGTGTGAATGCCAGTCCTCTGAGTCCTCCCCCCTAGTGAGATGTAAGGACTCAGTTGCATAGCTGGGAGACTTTTCTCGGTCTCCCCATTAGTATGATATTCTTTGACTCTAAGAATTTTAATTTGTCCTCAAAGTAAAGTATATGGTTGTAAAAAGTAATGTTCAGTCTTGAAACTAATAATATGAAAGGGAGAAAAAGACTGTGTTGGTCCCAATTGTGAAATTCTGCTTAAGATCTATGGATGTCATCTATGAATGTAATCTAGGACATTTAATTCAAAACACATAAACCCATCGAAGGTAACATACGTAACTGGAAGACCATGGTAGAACGTCAATGAAAAATTCACGAACATCATAAATTGTAAAACCAGAACCCCTGTGTAAAATAACCACAAACTAGTACAAGGTGTTGGCTTCTAATTTGTTGGTTCAATTTTTTGTCATTTTTTTTCATTTTATAAAAAAGATGCTCGGGCTGGAGAGGTGGCTCAGGGGTTAAGCCTCCGCCTTGCAGGCGGAAGGTCCTGAGTTCAGATCCCAGATCCCACGTATAGACACCAGGCGGAAGCGGGGGGGAGCCTGCGCTTCTAGTCCTGGTAGGGCGGAGCCTGTGAATCCCCGGGCAGAAGGAAGTGGAGGCGTCCATGGTGGTTCGCGAATTCATCCGTGGTTCTACACATACACAGACACACACACACACACACACACACACCAGACACATGCGTGCACACACATACACATGCATATGCACACAGTTGAATAAATAGTAATAATAATAAAAAAAATTAAAAAAATAAAAAAATAAAAAAGATGCTCAAGGAATTTAGAAGCACAAAATGTAACACGTGTCTCAGAATTTCATCTGATGGAACTCTCAGATGATCCAGAACTGCAGCCCATTCTCTTTGGACTGTTCCTGTCCATGTACCTGGTCACGGTGCTTGGGAACCTGCTCATCATCTTGGCTTTCAGCTCTGATTCTCACCTCCACACCCCCATGTATGTTTTCCTCTGCAACTTATCCTTGGTCGACATTGGCTTGATCTCTACCATGGTTCCAAAGATGATAGTAGGCATCCAAACTCACAGCACAGTCATCTTCTATGAGGGCTGCCTGACTCAGATGTGTTTCTTTGCCATATTTGGATGCATGGATGACATGCTTCTGACAGTGATGGCCTATGATCGGTTTGTGGCCATTTGCCATCCTCTGCATTATCACATCATTATGAACCAGCATATATTTCTTTTTAATTGCAATGTGCTATTTGATTAGCCTCGTGGACTCCCAGGTCCACAACTTATTTATTATGCAATTTACCAATTTTTTAAAAGCTTTTTTTATTATTATTATTTACTCAACTGTGCGCATGTGTGTGCGTGTGTGAATGTGTAGAACCACGGACGAATTCGTGAACCACCATGGACGCCTCCACCTCCTTCTGCCCCGGGATTCACAGGCTCCGCCCTACCAGGACCAGAAGCGCAGGCTGCCCCCGCTTCCGCCTGGCGTCTATACGTGGGATCTGGGATCCGAACTGAGGACCTTCCGCCTGCAAGGCGGAGGCTTAACCCCTGAGCCACCTCTCCAGCCCGCAATTTACCAATTTTAAGAATGCAATTATCTCCAATTTCTTCTGTGATCCTTCTATTCTTTTTAATCTTGTCTGCACATTTACTTCCTCCAATGACATTGTAAAATATTTTTCTGGTGCGATCTTTGGATTTTTTCCTATATCAGGGATTTTTTACTCTTACTATAAAATTGTGTCCAACATCATGAAAATCTCTTCTGAAGGTGGTAGATACAAAGCCTTTTCTACCTGTGGGTCTCACCTGACTGTTGTTTGTTTATTGTACGGAACAAGCTTTGGTGTGTACCTTGGTTCAGCTGTATCACAGTCTCTTACAAGTGTTTTGGTGGCCTCTGTTATTTATACTATAGTAACCTCTATGTTGAATCCTTTTGTCTACAGCCTGAGAAACAGGGACATTCATAATGCCCTGAGGAAAATCTGTAGCAGAACAATCTTATCCAAGAACTCCAGGCAGCCCGTTTAAATACAGATCTGCAGAAATTTAAAAAAGGAATGTTACATGGATAAGTTCCTAGAGCACACTATTCTTGTATATAGGTATCTTTAATTTATCACCATGTTCATAATAGAATGTTGATAAGCAGTGTATGGGGTGGGCAAATAGGTGCTCTTTTAATAATTGGTTGATATTTGAGCTGAATCTTGAGAAGCGTTTTTATGAAGAACGATTTAAATAGATCTCACTGATGGATGTACTACAGTGTGAGAGAAATTAATTCTAATGATGCAATTACTTGCTGATGATAAAAATGTTAGCTTGTGAATTTTATTTTATTATATTATAAGATTAAATAAAAAGGTGTATGAGCCTTGGGAAAAATAAAAGAATGAATGTCCTTCTTCAACCTACTCAGAAGCTGAATATTCAAAGCCTTTGGTAATAATTCTCTTCTCTGTTTTCTTCTTCATATACTCCATGATATTAGGAAGTGTTCTGGATCCATGAGAATGTGGGGAAACGTAATTTTGAGCTCTGTGCATTAAATCTTTGAGTTTATATAAGTTTTAATAATCTGCCTAACATTGTAGTCTTCAAGTTGATGCTTTTGAGTGTCTTTTCTTATGCAGCCCATCAACGTTCCCATTGCTTCACTTCCCCCAAAATCTCTCTTCTGCTTGCATAGAAAACTCATTATGAATAGTATCTAGAGTGATAACTCTCTGCTTTTCTTTTTCCATTTTTATGCATGTGTATGCATGTGTTTGTGTGTGTGCATATGCACATGTAAATGGGCACATATTTGTGTGCATGTACACATGTGTATTGGAGGCTAATATTGGACTCACCTGTGATTTCTCTTGTGTTTTATTTCTTAAATATTCACCTATCAATGAATTTCAAAACTTGCTTATAGTCTTAGTCTCCCAGGCCAGGGAATGTGCTCTGGTGATTCCTAATTTCCATCTTCAAGGCCGTTATACCCACCCAGCATTTTATGTGGGATCTGGGAATCCAAATTCTTAATCATTCATCTTTCAGGATTAACACAACTGGACCATCTTTCAACTCTGCAATATTTGTGCTTTTGAGTCTGACATATTTCACTCAGTCTAGTGATATTGAATTCTATATTTTACTGAAAATGCTTTGCTTCACTCATCTTTACAAGCTGAGTATAATTCTATCACACAAGCACATCCATTCTTCTATTTATCAATATTTACTCTGATTTTTATTTGACATTATACATTTACATGATGTATATGAAGAGGAATTGCTGTCTTCTGTTTCTGTTTCACAGAAGTCTATTGACAAGACGTTAGAATAAAAAATTAGCGTTCAACACAGAATACCCTCTCCCTTGCTTCATAGAATTTGGCTTTTGTCAGTGTGCCTTAACAAACAGCACTTTTTAATCTTTCCTTATTTTCCCATTAGAGTTTATTGTGTGTGTATGTGTCCAAGAGGGAACTTGAAAGTGGGTTCCTATGAGGGCTGAAGGATAACATCGTGAATATTTGTTCTATCACCTTATTGCTGTGCACTAGACTTCACAGGATTTTCCTTCCAGGGCTAGAATTTCAGTACTTTTTAGGGACAATGCTAAGAGTTCATTCTGGTGGACCACTTTCTACTTGTCAATGAATATTGAAGATTAATTGTTCAGAATGATTGTGAAAGACAAGAATTCCACAAATGAACATGAAGATGTGTTGAGTAGGTAAGTTTTGTCCTGTTAAGGAATCTGGCAATTGTTGAATGTTTCAGGTTTGCTTATTTAATTTTCTATATTCCTGTTTTTAGTATTTTCCAAATTGCATCATAACAAGTGTTGATAAAATCGCCAGTCTATGTTATGGTTGGTGGCTTTTGTAAGAATCTTGAGATCTGTGTACCAGAAAGAACTGATGTGAAAGTCTATCAACGAGGAACATAAAGGCCAGGACTCAAATGTGACCTTTGAAATGTTCCCTACTGCTGAAATTTTCTCACTTTAAATAAGTTTGTTTGGGAACAAAGTAGAAAAGAAAGCTAACAAGGCGTTACTGCAAAATAATTAATTATTTTCTCTTCTTTCATATTTTTACTTGTTCTTATCTTATTCCTAGTTGTACAAGCTCAAAGTAACAAACCCTTTTCATTTTCTTCTGCCCTCCTTTCTTAAATACTCCATTCCTTGCTTCCCTTTCTCCCTCCTTCCCTCCCTCTCCTTCTTTTAGAGATCTATCTTACTTGCTCCCCCGCCCCCTTCTTGTCTGCTTCTGTGATTCCTGGTGTTCCCTCTGGATCATCTACTCTCGTGGGGGTTCAAATCTCTGTGACTGACCAAGTGACCCTTCCTTGGTCAGGTCCATTGTAGGGGCACTCCACCTCATTAAAAATTAAAATTGCATATTTTCCTCATGATGGATATGTCTTTCAGTTTCCATGAGTTTGATTAACAAATATAAAATAAAATTATAAAATATTTCTAATTATTTTGCTGTTTTATTCATTTACAAGCATAGTATACAAAAATGTATCTAGGACCAATGATTTCCTAAGATTACGTGCAAATAGAGTTCTCAAAATGTGTGGTTATCTGGAGCTGGAGCGGTGGCTCAGGGGTTAAGCCTCTGTTTTGCAAGCAGAAGGTCCTGAGTTCGGATCCTAGACCCCACGTATAGACGCTGGGCGGAAGCGGGGGCGGCCTACGTTTCCGATCCTGGTAGGGCGGAGCCTGTGAATCCCGGGGCAGAGTAAACAAGGAGGTGGAGGCGTCCATGGTGGTTCCCGAATTCATCTGTGATTCTACACACACATACATACATACACACACGCACATACATGCACAATTGAATAAATAATAAATTTAAAACAAAGTAAAATGTGTGCTTATCTGAGCCAAATAGAGTTCTCAAATTGTGTGGTTAACCTCTTGAACATATACAAGCTTCTTTCTGAGTAGAGAACAACTCTAAACTTGTGTGGACATTCGTTTTTCTCATCTTCTTTTCTCAACAAATATTTAGAAAAATCCCTTAGAGACTGACTTGCATGGACCTATTTGGCTAATTGTAAGCTTTGCGCATTGATGCCCCAAGGTCTCTTATTGGTATATAGTTATCCTATATATTCTGCCCTTTAGTTTGATGTGTCAAAGATAGTTGTATCCATAGCCAAAGTTTCTTCATCAGTCGACTTCACCAAGACCTCCAATTGACATGCATCTATTTCGACATTAAATTTCAAGTTTGTGTTCTGTCTGGAATTCATAATCATGACTCAACAGAAAATCAGCATAACTTCATAAGTACAGGGGAGCCCATGAAATGCTGAAAGGCTATTTGAAAAAGTCTTCTCTCATTATGAACAGCAGCTACCATCTGGGCAAACAGATGGTAGTATACTAATATAAAAAGTGACAGCCACAAGCAATATGCAGTTGGTGTTCTTGATTTTAATAGAACTATTAGAAACATATACAATAAAGGTTTCCATTATATCCATACTACTTCTTGTGGATGGCTTAATAGGAGAAATGGGTAGATATTAATTATTTCTTAAGCACTGCAAAAATTGCTTTAGTGATTGCAAAACTGATGGCAATAATAGTAACAAAGACATATGAACTCCATTTTGAAATTTTCATAAGTTCTGGGGTTTGAGAAATAGATTCTTTTTCATCATTTTGTTTAAATATATGCATCATAATTTAAAAAAAATGATTCCTTCCCTACACATATCCAACCAACCCAGCAAAAACAATTAAACATCACAGACTCCTGTTTCATCTGCAAGTAAAATGGTAAAAGAAAAACAAGTGTTTGTAAAGTTGTGGTTTGAGGATGATGCATTTGTTTGTCTTACACCATTACTAATTATAGTACTCTTGCACTTTGATATACATAGTGAAATTATTTAAATTATGAGTTTTTTGACATTATAAAGTAATACATTTATCAATTCACAGCAAACAACTGAATTGTCTATTAAAGCATAGGAACACCCAGAGAATAATTCCATTTCCATAGTCAATACAGATAGTGTGCTTTGTTGATGAATATAAATGGTCCATTTTCTAAATACCAGGAAGTGTTCCTAAGCATTATTTGCTATCAACACTTTTCTGAGGCTAGAGCACCTTGACCTTCACAGAAGCATATTCTCTGTAAATTTATGAGATTCAGAGGTCAAGATCTATTGATATTTTAAATAAATATTTTAATTTAATATTTAATGTGGAAAACATGCAATCGTTTCTTAAAGAGGTTTATTTCCACTGTTCTCTACAATGTATACAAATTTTAAAAGACTCCTCAAACAAACTTTTCAATAGGTATTCATTGTCCAATTTTTTAGATGTTTTCTGGACATTTTCATAACCATTTGACTCATATAAGTCATTTTTATAGCCATTTTACTCAAACAAAACAAGATAAAAACATTGAACATAAATTTTATTCAAGAAGCTGAAGTAGAATATATGAATTCCTGCAAAAGACAGGATAATGTGAAAATCAACTACTCAAATATGTGAGGATTTGTATGCAAATATGTACTTTAAGACTTTCCCTGTACAGATTTAGACCACATGCAAGGTTGTTTAGAACCATATGGATAGATAAAAAGAGCCAAAAAATGTGAAGGACGATCCTCTCCTTCAGATATTTAGCTAAGGTTATGTGGTGTGGATAAAAATTGATTCTCCATAACATTTAAAAGGTGAAAAAACACATTTCATTATTTATTAATGTATTATGTTTTGGGGAATTGGTCCTAAGATCTTGTCCATGTTAGGAACAATTGCTGATGAGGAAATATGTCACAGATACATTATTTTTTAAAACCTTTTTAAAAAATTAAATAAAAGACAGGTGCAATGCACACTTGAAATCAAGGATGGCATATTAATATATGAATTTAATAAAACCTAGGCATCTATTTTAATTTAACTTTTGTGTGTGTCTTTCTCTTTGTGTGTCTCTATGTGTGTGTCTGTGTGTATCAGAAGGCACAGTGTATGCTTGTGGAGTCTCAAGGGTGACTCCAGGAATCACCTTGAGTTGTGTTACTCCTCTTTCCTTTGCTGTGGAATTTCTGAGGCTCCACCTTCCAGAGCCACAAGTACAGGCCACTACCATTCAGTTTGGCCTTTTTAGGTGGGATCTTGTATCTGAAATCTGGGCATTCTGCATGCAAGACAGAGGCTTAACCACTAAGCTGTCTCCGCAGCCCCAAAACCTAGACTTAACAATTTGACTTTTGAGCTACATGTAGCTCAGGCCTGATAAAATGTGCAGATTCCACTGTTCAGTAACCCAGACTAATGCATCTGCACAGCAGATTTTTTTTTATCTTTCACTCTTTATTTTTACCAAGCAATGTTTGTTCACAATCAGGGCAGCAGAGGGGAGATATGTCTGGGTCAGTTCAAAAGCACAGGTAGCAGAGGACACAGGATTCAGCACTCATCATCACAGAGCAGGGCCCAAGGGTTTGCGGCAGCCAGGAATGACCTGGGAGTGAATACTAGAGGATCATTATAGCCTTCTCCTTCTTCATCAGCTTATGGGTCCTCCTCTTGCTCCTCCTCACAAAAGCTGCTCAACTCGTCCTCCCAACTTGCCCTGTGAAACTCTCAGCTCTCTGGTCTCTGCATAAGACTCCCAGGTAACACTCCACTCACTGTATCCAAGTAGATGGAAGGCTGAGAGGCGCAGGAGGTTGTTGGCTCTGTACACGTCATTGGAGCCCCTTGGCCGTCTTGTAACCATGCTTCTCTCACAGCAGATTTTTATTTCAGTGCCAACAAACTTTTTTTTGCTGATTTATGTAGATAGACTGTAAGTATACAATGAGATAATGTATTAAAATATGTAGAAACATATTTTTCTCTTAGATATAGAAGTTTGAAATTAAAAGAATAAAAAAGTCATAATGAATGAATAGATCAGAGTGACCAAAAGACAGACAGACAGACATACATACAACACTCATAAAATAAATAAATATATAAAATATTTAAAAATAAATAAAACCAAAAAAACAAATTGAACCAGTCATAGAAAATAAAAGCAAAGGAAATTTTTAATAAAAATTAAATAAATTACTATAAAATAATATGTCAGTAAAAAGCCAAATAAAGCCACATATATGTGATAGAAATTGATCATATTGTGCATGAAAGTAATACAGGTGAAAGGGGGGACTATCCAAGATGGGAAGAAAATAAGAAAGGACAGAAAGGTAGGTAATCAAAATGTAGTATACGCACACACACAAAATTGTCAGCAAACAAAATTTTTAATGAGCAAGTATTGGCTGCATGTAACTGTGATCATATACTTTCTATTTCTGATATTCTTGGGCTCCAGAATGCTTAAATTGTTAATCATTAAAATGCATCGTAATAAATGAACAACAGATAAAACAATGAAGGAGATATAAAGAGATAGATTTTGGTCCAATTTTCAAAAACTATTAAAGTTTGTCAATGATCAAGTCTGAATGCTGTAACTTTGAATACTTAAGTACATAAACATATAGTTAACTATTGTACCACGCAACTGTAAATTAGCAATTGAACCTATGGGAAAGAAATACCTGTGAAGTTCAAGCTGTCCTGCAACATATTGCCAGATCCTTCCACAAAATAACACAGAAAAGAATATTCAAGAGCAATGGTTTCCAACATAGTTGTTTCAATTTTTCCGTCATTTATTTTCCTTTTTGAAAATATGTCAAAGGAATATAGAAGCAAAAAATACAACACCACCTGCCTCAGAATTCCATCTCATGCAGTTTTCAGAGGACCCAGAACTGCAACCCATCCTTACTGGACTGTTCTTATCCATGTACCTAGTCACGGTGCTTGGAAACCTGCTCATCATCCTGGCTGTCAGCTCTGATTCCCACCTCCACACCCCCATGTACTTCTTCCTCTGCAACCTGTCTTTGGCTGACATCGGCGTAATCTCTACCACAATTCCAAAGATGATTTTGGACATTCAAATCCATAGCGGAGTCATCTCCTATGAGGGCTGCCTGACGCAGATGTGTTTCTTTGCCATATTTGGATGCATGGATGACATGCTTCTGACAGTAATGGCCTATGACCGCTTTGTGGCCATCTGTCACCCTCTGCATTACCATGTCGTTATGAACCACTGGCGATGTGTCTTCTTAGTTTTTCTATCTTTTATAATTAGCCTGGCAGACTGCCAGGTTCACAATTTGTTTGTATTACAATTCACTAGTTTAAAAAATGTGGAAATCTCCAATTTCTTCAGTGACCCTTCTAATCTCTTCAATATTGTCTGTGCCAACATCTTCTCTAAAAACATTGTGAGGTATTCTACTGGTGTTATCTTAGGGTTTTTTCCCATCTCAGGAATACTTTACTCATACTATAAAATTGTGTCCAACATCATGAAAATTTCAAAAGGTGGACGGTCTAAAGCCTTCTCTACCTGTGGCTCTCACCTAACAGTTGTTTGCTTGTTTTATGGAACAAGCATTGGAGTGTACCTTGGATCAGCTGTGTCAGAATCTTCTGCAAGTGTTCTTGTGGCCTCAGTGATTTATACTGTGGTCACTCCTATGCTGAACCCCTTCATTTACAGCCTGAGGAACAGGGACATTCATAGAGCCCTGAGGAGATTGCACACTAGAATGATCTCATCTCAAAACCAGAGGCAAACAGTTTAAACATAGCTTTGAATAGGCAGAGAAACTGAACATTTACAGTGGTAAAATCTACCAGTATACATCATTATTAATTGTTTTCATGTGTATATCACTCTTAATTACTTTCAATTTGATGGATTTAATTTCTCACCATGTTTCCTCATGGAAGGTTGACAGACAGTATGGAGAAAGGGAAAATTGGGTTGTGTCTTGTGTACGTGTGGGGTATGTGTGAGGGGGTGTGGTATGTCTTGTGTACAAGACTGCGCTTGAGTGTGTGTGTACCTCTGGAGGTCCAAGGTGACATCAGCAATAATTTTGGTTTGCTCTACCTCCTTATTTCTTTGCTCTGAGGTTATCAGACTCCACCTTCCAGAGCTAAAGTTTCAAAGAGCCGCCTTTTCTAGGAGATGCTTTTAAGTGGGATCTGTGGATCTGAATTCAGATCCTTTTGCATGCAGGGTAATGACTTATCTTTGAGCCATCTCCCCAGCCCTGGATTTAGAGTCTTGAAGAATAATAATTTAAACATACTTAGCATTACTCTTTTGGATGAAACTGTGCCTCTATGTTGGAGAAATACTGAACTCAAAACCATTGATTCCTGAGTGTCTACAAGTTATTTCATGTAAACATCTCAAACACCTTTAGAACCAATTAAGAAGCCTGCTGGTTATGTCTGAGTCATGTGACTGACAACAACCATGATTTAAATAGCATCACTCTTTTAGATCTTTTCTGATTTTCTTTCAGCAAAACAGACCATTCTCTCCTTTCTTCACATAATGCTATGAGGAAACTTTGATTCTTGAAATACTGCACTAAATGACACTTATTTATTCACTTTTCAAAAATTGGTTGTGAATATTATTTACTTTCTTTTTTACAAAACTATATAGCTCTGATTGGTCTCTAACTCATCAAAATCCTATCTTAGACTCCTGAGTGCTGGGATTACAGGCATAACTCACTATACCTGTTCATATTTTGCTTTTCTAAAATTATCTTTTAATATTTCCATCCATGGAAATAAATAACTTTGACAAATATTCTAGCATGTAATCCTTATAATAAAAAATAATAAAATATCATCATCATCATCATGGTGTGATATTCAGCACATACTGTTAAAATTTTAAAAGCTTTAAAGAATTACTATTTTAATTTTATACTCGTATATAGAAGAGTTATATATGTATAATGAGTATAATGTGTAATACATATGCATATATGGATAATGAACATATCATATATTTGTTTAAACTATATGCTAGATAGAGTTCCTCATGAGGTTTTCTAG
Organism: Typhlomys cinereus; assembly: GCA_023101885.1. Lineage (NCBI taxonomy): Eukaryota > Metazoa > Chordata > Mammalia > Rodentia > Platacanthomyidae > Typhlomys > Typhlomys cinereus. The sequence goes on from JALPQD010000726.1 coordinate 401,348, forward strand.
TACAGAAACTCACTTTTTGCTTTTCGAGAGATATAGGGGTTGGTGAGCTAGATCCACTTTTACCAAAAGATGTAACTTAGTTCTTCATTCCAGCTGAATAATATTTTAATATCTATTCCTCTTTTGATGAACATATTAGCTGTCTTCGCTTTGACATTCCATGTTTATGTATCATATGTTTGAAGAGTCTTGTTTGGCATGAGAGAGACATATTAAATAAAAACAAATGTTTGACTTTGAATCAAACCTTCCTTTCTTCACAGAAATTAAACTTCACCGGCGTGGCTGAAACAACATGTGTTCTTGAATTTATATGTATCTCTTTCCATTATATTTCAGAGAACTAAAGACAATTGAGTGTGATATAAATTTTGGTCTATGTCACATAGTCAGTGACTGCCTTGTATGCTAGATTTTAAAAGAAGTAGATTGTAATTTCTGGTGCAAGGCTCACCTGCTGGGGATTTGTAAAATCAGTCTCAGTGGAACTTTAAGCAAAGGAAAAAAGAAGAACCTTACTGAGCTCTGTGGCTTTATAATGTATTACACTGAGAAGATCTTGTGTACGAAGGGAGATATGTGGAGGAGGGACTTATGCCCTTCTTTTTATTTCATTTTTATTTTTATGCCCTTCTTAATGTGCATAATGGGGAACCATTTTCAAAGAGAATGTTCACTCAGAAGGCCTGACTAGAACAAGGGAAAGTAGATGCAAAGGTAATCCTCCAATAGCTGTACAAGCAGCTACATGAGAATCAGTATAAGTTCAGAAAATGGTTGACTTTGCTATAGTAGACCTCAATTCAACAAGATGGGAATCATAAGTCAGAATGAGAAGAATAGTGATTCCAAGAACAAGCCAAAAGTTGGAGATGTGACAGAGACCAACAACATGGTCAGGACACCACTGGTCATTCAGGAACCTAAGGTCACTGAGGACCTACAGATCACTCAGGGCCACCAGTGTGAACAGATTTGGTTTGATGCATCTGAGGTTATCATAGCCTCAGACACACACACTGAAGATGTGCTCACTGTTTGAGTGTATTTCATGCTTCCAAGTGCCACTTCCTCATCCAACCATGTTTGACAAGGTCTGGCATGGGGAAAACTGCTTCAAAAAAAGTGTTTTCCGGGAACAGGACATGGCTTATGGAATAAATATGGGGAATGTAGGGGTTGTCAGGCCTAAAACCTGCTCTCTGGAGAATGATACATTAGCATCTAAAATAGACAGTTGTTAGGGACCCCTCCCTTTTTGCAAATTGAATTTTGTCTCTTATCTGCATAGACAATGACATGTGAATTCCTTCCTCTGGGAATTGAGTTTGCCTCCTATCTGTTCTTAAATCTCTTTTGTTTTTCTCAGGAATGTCTAGGCTATCACCCCCCCCACAGCTCCTTCCCTATGCCTTTAAGATATGTTGACCAGGTAACTCTGATTTGAGACATTTGTTGTCCATTCCCTTTTAACAACTAAGTGTCATGCTTGTTTTTAACTTTACCTAGAATTATCATGTCTGGTCACACACAAGAAGTAAATGTCACTCCTGCCTTTTCTTTGTTAACTTGAATGAATACATTTTACATAATCCTGTAAAGAATTTGGTCCTGCTCTTCTTTGATGTTTCCCTATGGGCATAATGACATATTCTTTGCCTTCTACCCTAGATTTTCTAATATAAACTCTGCTGTAAACTTGAATAAACAAATTCAGATTCACTGAGCCCGGAGCTGTGTGTCTACTGTCCTCCATCTCCACTGACTCCTATGGGGATCTTGGATCCTATTGGGATCCTGGATCCAGGCTGCAGCCAGACCACAGCACCCGAGGACATGTCAAATTGTCTGATTGATCCAAATGGATATCTAATAGCTTGATCGAGAGTTACAGAAGATGAAGGAAGCTTGACAACAATGACTTGCCAGGACTCCATATATAAAATATTGACTGGGAGATGGTGAAATGGTTAAGGGGTTAGAACTTTTGCATTACATGAAAAAGGACCAGAGTTCAGATCCTTAGATCTCACATACATAAAAATTGTTGGGCAGATATGGTGGTAGTTGCCAATTCTAGTCCTGGAAGGCAGAGCTTGAGAAACCCCACAGCAAAGCAAAAAGTAGGGTAGAGCAATCAAGGATGATCTCTAATAACATCTTTTACTCTCCTTAGGTACATATACTCGTGACCTCTTACACACACACACACACACACACACACACACACACAATGCACACATACACATGTACACACATTCACACATACACAGAGTACTGATAAAAATTAAGCTTAGCACCTATCATAGTATAAATCTTCAAAACTGAGCTTCTGGTAAAAATTAAAATAATTACAGATTAGGTATCATTATATAAATAACAATGAATCTTTATTACACTGAACTATGATATGAATTCATGGAATTCATGTATGAAAATTGTCAAAGATTTTTTTAAAAGAAATGCTTGCTTTGGATTTACATTATTAATCTTTTAACAGGATACAAAATGTGTACTTTCTTGTGTTCATGCATATTGGAAAGAGAAAGAATAATATCATAGTAACTACATGTATAAAATACAAGAAAAGTTTGGGACATAATACTGTTTGTTTAGTTTTGATTCTCTTTATTTTTTAATGTTGCATATATGAATATAGTGAATTTATGATATTTTCACCTCTTAGTTCCAAATTCCATCTCTTACTCCATTTCTCCTTATAACCCTTAATCTCCTCTGCCAGAATCCCTCCTATTTTCAAATCTATTCAGTTATATGGCCCACTGTACCTTTATCTAGTTTGTCTTTGATAACATATGATTGACATGATTCATGCTCCAATAATTATCATAAATCAGTGGGTATATCATTGAAAGAAGATATCCTCCTTTTATTTTCCATTAACATTAGTCCTCAGTCTTTCAGAGAGTTGTGGTGCTTCTTGTGATCTTTGTGTTATCATAGTGAGATATTGATGAGACATTTCTGTTCAATTCTTGTGAAAGTATACATATCTGCTATGAAATCTTGTTTATTACAACTATATCATGTCCAGGAGATAACATCTGCTCCACCACTGCCTCACTTCAGGCTCTTAACAATATTATTGAACCTTCTTCTGAGATTTTTCTTGGAGTGGGAATGCATGAGGCATTTGTGTCCTGCTTAGATCCAAGAAGTCCACAGTCACTTTTTGCCTTCTGATGAGTTGAACTTTTCAGTAATAAGCATCTGCTGTAGAATTTTTCTAAGTCGAATGCTGAGTGTTATTCCAATGTCTGCATATAATAAAAGGTATTTACAAAACTGTTATACTGTCTTACTATTTAAACATCCTTAAATTCTGTTCCCCTGGGACCTATGTCCTTCTATTTCATAGGTTCTAGTTCAAGTTTACAGTGACAGGAATTGCTCTATTTTGACAATGGGCCATAAATCCAATCAGAAAGTGGCTGGTTTCCTTCTTTATAGTCACAAAACAATATGCTAATGGTCACATTTGTCATGGTGATTTCGACTTGCTGATTTCACAAACTGATGAGACTTTTGATTGCTTTACTCCCCCATTAGCTTCCATAGTACTCTTGGGTTCTGTGTAAGCTCTCTGCAGGGAAGAAGCATCCAGACCAGTTTCAGCTGCTGTTTTTTTTTAATCCATGTCCTGTTATCCACATATATCCCATATTCAGTAATATTCAGTAATATTACTATTACTATTCAGTAATAGTAATAATAACCAACAAGTTATCAAGAAGTATCACATACCTACTACTTTTAAATTGTCTTGTTTAAATTGTCACTGAATTCTAGGTGGTCCATCCCATGGCATTTTTGATTTTACCCATTCTCATCTTTCTAGGTTTCTCTGCACAAGGACTGTCCATTCTTCTTCATTTAAAAGTATCTATTGACAGCTTCTCCTTCCTGCACCACTTTGTCCTCCCGACCGTGCCTTCTGCTCCCCACTCGGCCAGACCCCCAGGTGAGGCCCCCCCAGCCCTGCCCAGGTTGCCCTGCGTCCTGGAGGCACCCAAGATGCCTCGGGTTTTGGCCTGGGCCACACCCCGGGCCCCAGGCCCCTTTCTCCCTCCCGCCTGCCTGTCTGCCCAACTGGACAGGACTTGCTCGCATTCCTCCATCCCTGGAGGTTGGGTGGGACACTAAGCCAAGTACCAGGTCCCGGGTGAAGAATTCTGACATCAACATCAGCCCCTCTGCCTCTCTGGCCCACCGGGGACCCATGCACGTGGTCTGCAGAAGACACACTGCTACTCAGAATTCAATAGAGTCCAAAGAAAACACAAGCAAAGTTATTTTTTTTACTTTTTAAATTTTTATTTATTCAATTGTGTGTGTGTGTGTGTGTGTGTGTGTGTGTGTGTGTGTGTGTGTGTGTAGAACCACGGATGAATTCAGGAACCACCATAGATGCCTCCACCTCCTCCTTTACTCTGCCCCAGGATTCATAGGATCCACCCTATCAGGACCAGAAACACAGGCTGCCCCAGCTTCCACCCGGCCTCTATACATGGGGTCTAGGATCCCAACTCAGGAACTTACACCTGCAAGGCAGAAGCTTAACCCCTGAGCCACCTCTCCAGGCCTCAAGCAAAGTTCTAAGGGTCAAAGGCCATACATCTGTAAACCTCTACAATCATCCTATCACATGGGAGAGACTCTTCACATCCAGCCCAAAGAAAAGTAAACCTCCTTTTTTTCACCTAACTGTTCCTTTCTAATATTAATCACTATAGAATAACTTTTCCATAAAGCCACCCCAAAAACATACAACTCCAGGGATCATACCACTCACCCTCACATATCACCAAGATACTACATAGTAAAAGTGCACTACCATACTAATATTCACTCCTTGTCTACTTAACCTGACTTAAATGATGTACTAACAGCCTAACAGCCTCAACTAGGAAATAACAATAACGAAACACAAACATACCCAACCCCAAGGCAAGTACTAGTAATAACTGCCCAAGTGTAATAATACCAACTAAATCAGTCAAAAACACACAGAAACTGAAAAGCCCTGGAAGACAAAACAACAATGCCCAAGTCAAAGTGCAGATCAATGAGAAACAAAATCCAAGAAGACCAATCTCCCACTGAAAGAATTAATCCATTAATGATGGATTCCAACCAGAAGAAATTCACAGAAAACAGCCAAGAAAGCCAGACCCAAGACAACCACTTTCAAAGTATGATCACGACCATGATTAATACTATGAAAGAGGAAATCCAAGAGGAGTTAAACCACCGAATCAACCACTTTGAAAAGGAACACAACAGGCATTTGGAGGAGTTCAAGAAACAAAAATAGTCATAGAGCAGTTAAAACAGACTCAAGGAGAGTTTAAAATTGAACCAAAAGACAAGCTATCTTCAACCCAAAGCTCAACAGAGAGTCTTATCAGCAGAACTAACGAGCAGAAAATAGAATTTCAGATCTTGAAGACAAAGTGGGAGAATTAACCAGCTCAATGGAAGAGATTGTTAAAGCCAAAAAGATACTTAAGAGGAACACTCAAGAGATATGAGACACCCTGAAGAAGCCTAACATGCGCATTCACGGAATACCAGAGCAAGAATCTCAAAACACCCACCAGAGGAAATTTTTCAAATTATCATAAATGAAAACTTCCTTCAACTGAAGAATGAGAGGTCTATCCAAATACAAGAGGCATTTCGCACTCTAAACAGATATGACTAAAATAGAAAATCGCCACTGCAAATAATAGTCAAAACACTCCACATTCAAGACAAAGAAAAGGTGCTGAGACCTTCAAGAGAAAAAAAGCACGTCACTTTTAAAGGCAAACCTATTAAAATAACAAATGATTTCTCAATGGAAATAGTAAAAGAAGAAGAGCTTGGAGAGATGTACTTCAAGTATTAAATAAGCAAAAATGCCAACACAGACTGATATACCCGGCAACACTATCTGTAATGATCGAGGAAGAAAGAAAAATTTTCCAGCACAAAGACAACTTGAAGGGATACATGTCGACCTAACCAGGCTTTCAAAAAATGCTAGAAATGATACGCAAATTTGAAGAAAGGAACAAGCATACCCAGGAGGACAGAAGGGAAGTATAATACCACAAAAATATAAATGTAAAACAATAAGTTTACAAAATCCACTAAACATAAAAATTGTCCGGAATTGGGCTGGAGAGGTGGCTCAGGGGTTAAGCCTCTGCCTTGCAGGCGGAAGGTCCTGAGTTCGGATCCCAGATCCCACGTATAGACGCCAGGCGGAAGCGGGGGCGGCCTGCGTTTCCGGTCCTGGTAGGGCGGAGCCTGTGAATCCCGGGGCAGAAGGAGGTGGAGGAGTCCATGGTGGTTGGTGAATTCGTCCGTGGTTCTACACATACAGAGACACACACACACACAGACACACACACACGCGCGCACACATACACACGCACATGCGCACAGTTGAATAAAAAAAAAAAATTGTCCGGAATTAAAAAGAATTTCTCCATTATAACATTAAATGTCAATGGGCTTAATGCACCGATTAAGAGACACAGATTACAAACTTGGATTAAAAATCACAACCCATCAATCTGCTGCCTTCAGGAAACTCATCTCACCACAAAAGATAGGCACATCCTAAAAATGGAAGGCTGGTCCAAAATCTGCAAGCTAATGGAACCAGGAGACAGGCAGGGGTAGCCATTATGCTGTCGGACAAGGTGGATTTCAAACCAAAGAAAATCATAAGAGACACAGATGGATACTACATTTTAGTCACAGGTACAATTCACCAGGAAGACTTCATACTCCTGAACATATATGCTCCCAATATGGGCCCCTCCACATTCATTAAGAAAATCCTACGGTGTCTAAACGGAGAAATCAAACCCCGAATGATAATGCTTGTGAATTTCAACACTGCTCTCTCAACATGGGATAGATAGATCAACACGTCAAAAGCATAACAGGGACACTTTGGAACTTAATCAAACCCTTAAAGAAATGGACCTTACAGATCTCTATCGAACTTTTCATCCACGTACCAAAGAATACACATTTTTCTCAGCAGCACACGGAACTTTCTCCAAAATAGATCACATATTGGGCCACAAAATGAATCTACACATATACAGGAAAGTTGAAGTTCTAGCCTGTGTCCTATCAGAGTCACCATGGCCTAAAGCTGGACACTGACAACACAACAGAAGACAGAAAATACGCTAACTCCTGGAAATTTAACACTATGATGCTTAATGAGAACTGGATTCAGGAAGAAATTAAAAAGGAAATTCAAGCCCTTTACACCCCACCCCGCTCCGCTGGTTGGGACGCGCGCCACACGTGCGGTCCAGCTGGCCTCACCCCGCACCCTATGTAAGTCTCCGCCTGCGCCCGCACACCAGGACCCCAGGCCAAATAATTCAGATAAGTGAAATTGAGAGATCTTAAGAGTTAAAATGACAATGCCAAAGTCAAAGTGCAAATCCATGAGAAGCAACACTCAAGTAAACAAATTTCCCACTGAAGAAATTAATCCCATAATGTTAGACTCCAACAAGAACAAACCCACGGAAAAAGGCCAAGAAAACCTCACCCAGGATAAAGTCTTCCAAACCCACCCAGCCCACCTAGAGACAGTAATTGCAAGGATTATGAACAGGAAGGATGGGGTAGGAGGGCCACACCAGAAACAAGGAGAGAAGGGACCATGTTACAGCAGGTAAAATAGGCCTCCACCAAGGACCCAAATAAGTAATGAGACATCTGATTAAGTTCACAGACTTTTGTTCCTGATCATTTACTACTGAGGGGGTGTGATCTCACCAGAAGAGAGGGCATATAGTCTGGCAGATAAAAAGTAACCATTTTGCAAATGGGTGATAGACCCCTCCCTTACTATGGTTTCCCACTTTTGTTACATCTACCTTTGAATGTGCTTTTATCACAAGACTCTAACAGCTTTTTGTCTCTGGCCAGGGGGTAACATACAATGCCCACCAGGATGGAGTGAAGGGCATTGCAGGAGCAGCAAAACTGCAAAAGAAAATCAACACACCACAATCCAGAACTTCAGAGACTCTATATCAACCACCTAGAACTAGGCCAGCTTAGTCTCTCCCCATCCTGAAGCTCAGGGAAATTTGCGGAAGAGGGGGCGGTAAGAGTATAAGAGCATAAGGATGGGAGGAGCAATGATATGTAAGATACTCTATACCAGTTAGGGCTGAAGCAATCATAATTGGACTTTGCATGCCCTGCGCATTGTCCAACACACTGTTGACCTCACAAAGTCTAGCATCTGCTAAAGGCACCAAGATCCTTGGAGGCAAAGGATTGGCAGCCACAGCAGTGTTCCTATACCTAAGGGGAACACGGGAAAGGGTTCAGGGAAAGGCCACTGGGTCCTTGTACGTTATCGGAGAGGAGGGCCCAGAGGAAAATCAGATATGCACAAGAAAGGACTCTCTGGGAATTGGGGCGGGAGGCACTGGGGGATGGGGAGGGAGAGGGGTGGGGAGGGGGAGCAGGGGGTACTGGGGGAAGAGGAGAGAGGGAGGGAATTGGTGTACCTAATAAGTTTGTATGAGCTGAAATAAAAAAAAAAGGAAATTCAAGATTTCCTGAAAGCAAACGATAATGAAAATACAACTTACCAAAATCTCTGGGACACAATGAAAGCTGTCCTAAGAGGCAAGTTCATAGCTCTTAATGCCTACATTAAAAAGATGGAAACATCAGAAATAAACAAGTTAACAATGCAGTTCAAAGCTTTACAGAAACTAGAGCAATCTGAACCCAAAAGTATTAGAAGAGAGGAAATTAGCAAAATAAGGGGAGAAATATCTGAAATTCAGATTAGGAAAACAATAGAGAAAATCAACCAGTCAAAAAGCTGGTTCTTTGATAAAATCAATAAGATTGATACACTCCTAGCTAAATTAACCAAAAGCAAGAGAGAGAAAATCCAAATTAACAAAATTAGAAATGAACATGGAGTTATCACTACTGATACCCAAGAAATCCAGAGAATTATAACATCATATTTCAAAAACTTATACTCTGTGAAGTTTGACAACCCAAAAGAGATGGGTGAATTTCTAAGTAAACACAACTTACCTAAATTGAATCAGGAAGTTGTGAATTATTTAAATAGTCCTTTAGCATATAAGGAAATTGAGGAAGTAATCTCGAATCTTCCCACCAAAAAATGTCCTGGTCTGGATGGATTCAGCATACAGTTCTACCAGACATTTAAGGAACTAATAACACCAATACTCCTTAAACTGTTCCAACAAATAGCAAAGGAAGGAACACTACCAAATTCCTTCTATGAAGCTAATATGGTTTTAATTCAAAAACCTAATAAAGATACACTGGAAAAAGAAAACTATAGACCAATCTCTCTGATGAACACAGATGCAAAGATTCTCAACAATGTCTTAGCAAATCGTATTCAAAAACATATCAAAAAGATCATTCACAGGGACCAAGTAGGCTTTATCCCTGGCACACAAGATTGGTTCAACATACACAAATCAATAAATGTAACTCATCATATAAACCAGTCCAAAGTCCAAGACCACATGATACTCTGGATAGATGCAGAAAAATGTTTTGACAAGATCCAACAGCCTTTTATGATCAAAACGCTAGAGACAGCAGGAATGGAAGGAACCATTATCATTATAATAAAAGCTGTACACAACAAGCCCACAGCAAGGATTATGCTCAATGGGGAAAAACTGGAAGCCTTACCACTTGGATCAGGAACTAGACAAAGCTGTCCATTGTCACCACTTCTATTCAATATTGCCCTTGAAGTCTTAGCTGAAGCCATAAGACAAGAAACGGACATAAGAGGGATTCAAATTGGCAAGGAAGAAGTCAAGCTATCCCTATTTGCAGATGACATGATCTTATACCTGAATGATCCCAAAAAATCCACCAGGAATCTCCGGGAACTAATTGAGAAGTTCAGCAGGGTGGCAGGATACAAAATAAATGTACAAAAATCAGTGGCCTTCCTATATGCCCAGAATGAAAGAAGTGAACAAGCCCTGAGAGAAACAATCCCATTTATTATAGCCCCTAAAAAAATGAAATACCTTGGTATAAACCTCACCAAGGAATTAAACGACCTTTGCAATGAAAACTTTAAAACCCTCAAGAAAGAAATTGCAGAAGACACCAGAAGGTGGAAAGACCTCCCATGTTCCTGGACTGTTGGAATCAACATCATAAAAATGTCCATCCCACCAAAGGCAATATACAAATTCAATGCTATACCAATTAAAATCCCAAAACAATTCTTCAAAGAAGATGACCAAACAATCTCAAAATTCATATGGAGGCACAAAAGACCCAGGACAGCAAAGACAATCCTGAGTAACAAAAACACTGCTGGAGGTATCACCATATAAAACCTTAGTCTATACTACAAATCAATAGTTTTAAAAACAGCCTGGTACTGGCTCCAAAATAGACACACAGATCAATGGATGAGGGTTGAAGACCCAGATATAAGCCCACAAAACTACAGCCATTGGATCTTTGACAAAGGGGCCCAATAAATCCAATGGAAAAAGAACAGTATCTTCAACAAATGGTGCTGGCAAAAGTGGATCTCCACATGTAGAAGATTACAACTGGACCCGTACTTGTCACCTTGTATAAGACTTAATTCCAAATGGGTCAAGGACCTTTATTTAAGGCCAGAGACTATAAAAACCATAGTGGAAAGGGTAGGGAATTCCCTCGAGCTGATTGGGCTGGGCCAACATTTCCTAAACAGACTTCCAAAGGCACAGTCACTGCTATCAACTCTCAACAGTTGGGATCTTGTGAAATTAAAGAGTTTCTGTTCAGAGAAAGAGATTGTAACACGAGCTCAAAGGCAACCCACAGAATGGGAGAAAATCTTCACTAAGCACATATCTGATAGAGCTCTATTGTCCAGAGTGCACAAAGAATTTAGAAAACTAAACACCAAGGAAACTAATGGCCCAATTAAAAAATGGGCCCTGGAACTTAAAAGAAACTTTACCAGGGATGAAATTAAAATGTCTAACAAATATCTGAAAAAATGCTTCACTTCCTTAGCCATCGGGGAAATGCAAATCAAAACTTCCCTGAGATATCATCTCACCCCGGTCAGGATACCAAATATCCACTATACAAACAACACCAAATGCTCATTGCTGGTGGGAATGCAGGCTTGTACAGTTACTCTGGCGATCTGTCTGGATTTTCGTAAAGAAATTAAAGATTGAAATGCCATATGACCCTGCGATTCCACTTTTGGATATAACCCCCCATGGAACAGTGGTTCACCTCGATAACACAAGTGTGACCATGTTCACAGTAGCTCTTTTTCCAATCGCAAAGTCATGGAATCAACCCAAATGTCCAACAGTTGACGAGTGGAGAAGGAAACTGTGGTACATCTATACAATGGAGTACTACTCAGCCATAAAAAATGATGAATTACTAGAATTTGCCGGGAAATGGATGTCATTAGAAACAATAATATTAAGTGAAGTATCCCAAACCCAGAAAATTAAGCACCGTATGTACTACCTATTAGGTGGCTCCTAGTACCAAACCCACGCAGCCCACCTAGAGACACTCGACAATAAATCTCTGTAATACAGTAATTGCAAGGAGTATGAACAGGAGGGATGGAGTAGGAGAGCCCCACCAGAAACAAGGAGAGAGGGGACCATGTTACAGCAGAGAAAATAGGCCTCCATCAAAGACTACAAATAAGCAATGAGACATCTCGTTAATTTCACAGACTTTTCGTTCCTGATGATTTACGACTGAGGGAGTGTGATCTCACCAGAAGGGGAGGGCATATAGTCGGCAGATAATAAATAACCATTTTGCAAATGGGTGACTGACCCCTCCGTCACTGTGGTTTCCTACTATTACATCTACCTTTGAATATATTCTTATAACAAGACTCTAGTTTAACAGCTTTTTATCTCTGGCCAGGGGGTGACATCCAATACCCATCAGGATGGAGTGAAGGGCATTGCAAGAGCAGCAAAACTGCAAAAGAAAATCAACAAACCACAATCCAGAACTTCAGAGACTGTATATCAACCACCTAGAACTAGGCCAGCCTAATCTCTCCCCATCCTGAAGCTCAGGGTAATTTGCAGAAGAGGGGGCCGTAAGATTGTAAGAGCACAAGGATGAGAGGAGCATTGATATGCAAGATACTCCACACAAGCTAGGGCCAAAGCAATCATAATTGGACTTTGCATGCCCTGTGCAATGCCCAACACACTATTGACCCCACAAAGTCTAGCATTTGCTAAAAGCACAAGATCCTTGGAGGCAAGGGATTGACAGCCAAAATAGTGTTCCTATGCTTAAGGGGAACAAAGGAAAGGGTTCAGGGAAATGCCACTTGGTCCTTGCACGTCATCAGAGAGGAGGACCCAGAGGAGATCCAGACATGCAGATTAAAGTATTCTCTGGGGATTGGGGGAGGGAAGGCACTGGGGGTTGAAAGGGAGGGGTGAGGGGAGAGTAAGCAGAGGGGTGTCAGAGGGGGAGGGAGGGAACCGGTGTACCTATTAAGTTTGTATGAGCGGAAATAATAATAAAAAAAAGAAAAAATCTTTTGACATACTAATAACATAGGAGATTCTTATTTAGTTTGATTCTAAGATCTTAGGGTTTTTCTTTTAGTCTGTCAGCATCACTTATATACTTTCTCCTCATTCTCCCTATAACAGTTACCCTTAACTATTACTGTGAGAGAGCACCCAAATATCAAGAAACTTAAAGGAGAAAGGGAGATTTATTCAACTTACACGGTTCCAAAAGGGAGATATAGTTTTTCCTGGCAGAGGTGGCATGGCTGGCTGGATGGCCATACTTGTAGAAGTCTATGTCACAGTCAGCATGGAGGATGAGAGCTGCAAGACTGTGTGCTTATAAAAGCAGACTTCTCCTAGAGGTAGGGTGGGACTAATCCACTTCAAGCCCACCTCTTGTGACTGACTTCCTCAAATAATGCTCCATTTCTCAAGGTGCCATGAACTTGCCAAAATATTTTCTTCTATTATCCCCTCCCTTGCCCTGCCATATGTGGTATCCTGTATCTCCTCCTCCAAAGTATTCACCTTAACTTTCTCTCCCTTTTCTCTCACTCATTGGATTGTTTCAAATTTTCTCTTACAGGAATTTCAAATCAAATACTTCAGTCAGGATCTCAGTGTTAGCATCCTCATATAATAGAGATTATTGTGCTTCTTAAGTAAATATTTCAGCTGCTATGGAAATAGTCTTTGGACAAATAAGATTATCAAGTGGCACAACAGCCTTGATATGATGAGAAAATGCAGTACACGTTCCCAGCAGTGAGTTTCTCCCACCCTCTCCTTTTGTGTGTGCATGTATATGTGGTATGAATGTATGTGTGTGTGTATGTGTATGATTTGCATGCATGTGGGTGTGCATGTGTGTGCATGAATATGTAGAAGATTGTACTTGAGTATATGTGCCTGTGGAGGCTCAAGGGTCACATCATCCTGATTGTTCTATCTCTTTATTCTTTTGCTATTGGGTTTCCCAGGTTCCACCTTCGGGGCCTGAATTACAGGCTCAAGAACTCAGGTTCTCCTCCCAAAGTAATGACTTAAATCATTCAGTCATTTCCCCAGTCTCCACCCTTTTATTATAATCTTCTCTTTCAGGCTCTTGAAAATCTCTGTTAAGATGTTTAAGTAATTACATTTTACATGATTCTGATGAATCAATGAATGGAATCATAGAGCCCAGATGCTAGAGGGTCTCCTATCTTTCCTACTGTGAATAATGGGGAACCATTTTCAAAGGAAAATTTGACCCCAAAATTCTAGACGGAGGAAAATAGATGTAAAGGCACAGACACAAAGAAATCTCATTTCTCGATTACTTTTTTCTGTTGCTGTGAGACAATGCTCATGGACCATTTAAGAAGGAAAGAGGAGATTTATTTTGTTTACAGTTCCAAAAGGAATATATATGCCATTACAGAAGAAAAAGCATGGTAGATGGCAGAATCTGGACGTGGCTTAGGACCCTGCAGACATTGTGGAGACTGAGAGAGGAAGCAACAGATTGCTAGAGCAGATTCTTAGCAGAAGTAAGGTGAAGCTACCCAATCTCAAGGGCCATTCTCTACGACATGACTTTCTTCAACAACTCCACATTCTAAAGTTGTCATGACCTTTATAGACATTAATAGTAGCTAAAGCAAATACATGAGTCTATGGGGACAATTCACATTCAAAACATGACACCTCATCCCTAGTTCTATGGGGTCACATGAAAACAGATGAAATTATGGACAGAGCACATGAAGTGTATTGAGATTACTAACACTGGGAAATATTTTCAAAACAAGGGAGGGTCCATGCAATGTGCAATGCTCACTTTTATTTCTATTTTTTGATATGTCCCTCAGTAATAGCTATGTTATAAGATTTTAAGAAACGGAAAATGAAGTGTTAGATATTAATCTTGATATATAATTAATCACTTATCTACTGCTTGTATTTTGTGTTGTCATGAATCTGTTCATATTCATGTATGTGTGAACACAGATGTGTGCGACACCATGTAGGCATGTGTATGTCTACGTGTAGAGTCCAGAAGTTGATATTGATCATATTCTTTGATCACTATCCACTTTTATTTGAATGTGCTATTATAACAAGACTCCAGTTTAACAGCTTTTTGTCTCTGGCCAGGGGGTGACATACAGTGCCCAGCAGGATGGAGTGAAGGGCATTGCAGGAGAAGCAAAACTGCAAAAGAAAATCAACAAACCACAATCCAGAACTTCAGAGACTCTATATCAATCACATAGAACTAGGCCAGCCTAATCTCTCCCCATCCTGGAGCTCAGGGACATTTGCAGAAGAGGGGGCGGTAAGATTGTAAGAGCAAAAGGATGGGAGGAACAACGATTTGCAAGATTCTCAATAGTTGGGGCCAAAGCAATCATAATGGGACTTTGCATGCCCTGCGCAATGTCCAGCGCACTGTTGCCCTCATAAAGTCTAGCATCTGTTAAGGGCACCAAGATCCCTGGAGGCAAGGGATTGACAGTCATAGTAGTGCTCCTATGCTTAAGGGGAACAAGAGAAAGGGCTTATGGAAATGCCACTGGGTCCTTATATGTCATCGGAGAGGAGGACCCAGTGGAGAGTCAGGCGTACACAATAAAGGACTCTCTGAGAATTGGGGGGGAGGCACTGGGGGATGGGGAGGGAGAGGAGGGGGAGGAGGGGGTTCGGGGGGAGGAGGGGGGAGGGAGGGAACTGGTAAAAAATTTTTAAAATGTATAATTACATTTTTAATAAAAAAAAGAATCCAGAACTCTCTAATCAGATAACTTAGCTAATCAGTTTGTCCTGGAAAACTCCTTATTTCTGTCTTGCATGTTCTGTGATTACAGCCCTTTCACATTTTTCATGGATTATAGGGACACAAACTCCAGTCCTCTCACTTTTAGGGCAGCAAGTTTATTCACTTGGTCATTTCCTCAACCAAAGTACATTCTCATATGACTACAAAATAAAGGTAGAGTGGCTGAAAGTCATGCCATGAATATATACAGAAATATATATTCAGTTACACAGATAGACATGGACATATATAAGACACACATGAAGTCAAATATAGAATATATATGACATATAGGCAAAAACATAACATATGTAGACAAATATATAGAGTCATAAACACACATAGTAGACATACATATATAGACATACATGTTTTAATATATGCACATATGTAGACAAATACAGATAAATAGGAAGATAAGCATAAATAACAATATATTGGCACATGTATAGATTTATACAGAAACAGGAATACACATATATGGATAAATACACATATGAAGTCATATGCAAATATATAGACATACATATATATAACTTATAGGTACACATAAACAGATATATAGACATGTAGATATACATGTAGACACATATAACGATATATAGACACATAAACACCACATAAAAACACATACATAGATATATAATCAAATTTTATATGGACCTGTACAGATGCAAATATATATCTGAATAGTCAAATATGTAGATATATATGGAGGCATGTAGATACAAGTAGACATATATAGATATACTGACATACATAGACATATGTATAGATGCATATGGACACACATACAGAGTCATTGGTAGGCATATATATATACATAGTTTTCATTTTTTATAGATATTAAGTGTTCCAGGAACCACCAATGAAATAAATACGTGATTTTTCTTTGTCTTTCTGGATCTGATATATTTTCACATAATGCAAGGATTCATTTTCTTCCATTTTCAAACAATCTTTATTTTTTGTTATTATTTATTCAATTGTCCGTGTGTGTGTGTGTGTGTAGAACCACAGCAAATTTGGGAACCACCATGGACCGCCTCCACCTCTTCCTTGTTTACTCTGCCCCAGGATTCACAGGCTCCACCCTACCAGGACTAGAAATGCAGGCCGCCCCTGCTTCTGCCCAGTGTCTATATATGGGGTCTAGGATCCGAATTCAGGACCTTCCGCGCACACACACACACACACACATGCACATACATATACAAACTCACGTGCACACATGCACAATTGAATAAAAAAATTAAAAAAAAAACTATAGAAATGGAAGCGGTCAAGAGCACAAGTGAACTTCTCTCAAAGTAGAGGAAGATCCACAAACTGGGTTGATATTCATTTTCTTATCTTCTCCCTTAATAATTATTAGAAAGCCCTCAGAGAATGGACAGGTATGGACCTGTCTGGATAATTAGGACCTTTGAGCTTTGATCCTTCAGCAGCTATATAACAGTCTATAATCAGCCTGTATCTTTAACCTTTTTTTTTTTTGAAGTTTTTCAACAGTTTTTTTTTTTTTTTTGCTTTTGAGTAGGTTATTTTTATTTATTTTTTTAAACATTTTTATTATCTTCGCTCATACAAACTTAATAGGTACACCAGTTCCCTCCTTCCCTCCTCCTCCCCCCACCCCTCTGTTCGCCCTCATATCACTGCTCCCTCCCCACCCCACAGTGCCTCCCCTCCCCCAATCCCTGGAGAATCCTTTAATGTGCACGCCTGGCTCTCCCAGAGGTCCTCCCCTCTGATGACATACAAGGACACAGCGGCATTTTCCTGAACCCTTTCCTGTGTTCCCCTTAAGCATAGGAACACTATTTTGGCTATCAATCCCTTGCCTCCAAGGATCTTGGTGCTTTTAGCAAATGCTAGACTTTGTGAGGACAATAGTGTATTGGACATTGTGGAGGCATGCAAAGTCCAATTATGATTGCTTCAGCCCTAACTTGTATGGAGTATCTTGCATATCATTGCTCCTCCCATCCTTGTGTTCTTACACTCTTACCACCCCCCTCTTCTGCAAATTTCTCTGAGCTTCAGGATGGAGAGAGATTAGACTGGCCTCGATCTAGGTGGTTGATATACAATCTCTGAAGTTCTGGATTATGGGTTGTTGATTTTCTTTTGCAGTTTTGCTGTTCCTGAAATGCCCTTCACTCCATCCTGATGGGTATTGGGTGTCACCCCCTGGCCAGAAATAAAAAACTGTGAAACTAGAGTCTTGTTATAAGAGTATATTAAAAGGTAGATGCAATAAAAGTAGGAAACCACAGTGAGGGAGGGATCAATCACCCATTTGCAAAATGGTTACTTATTATCTGCCAGACTATATGCCCTCCCTTTCCAGTGAGATCACACCCCCTCAGTTGTAGATGATCAGGAACAAAAAGTCTGTGAACTTAACCAGACGTCTCATTGCTTACTTGCAGTACTTGATGGAGGCCTATTTTCTCTGCTGTTACATGGTCCCTTCTCTCCTTGTTTCTAGTGTGGCCCTCCTACCCCATCCTGGCTGTTCATACTCCTTGCAATTACTGTATTACAGAGATTTATCATTGAGTGTCTCTAGGTTGGCTGCGTGGGTTTGGTACTAGGAGCCACTTATTAGGGAGTACATACGGCACTTAATTTTCTGGGTCTGGGATACTTCACTCAATATAATTGTTTCTAATGACATCCATTTCCCAGCAAATTCCAGGAATTCATCATTTTAGATGACAGAGTAGTACTCCATTGTATAGATGTACCATATTTTCCTTATCCACTTGTCAACTGTTGGACATTTGGGTTGATTTCATGACTTTGCTATTGTAAACAGTGCTGCTATCAATATGGTCACACTTGCGCTATCATGGTGGACCTCTTCTGCCTGGGGGGTTATTCCCAATAGTGGAATCACAGGGCTATATGGCATTTCAATCTTTAATTTCTTTAAAAATCTCCGGACGGCTCGCCAGAGTGGGTGTATGAGCCTGCATTCTCACCAGCAATGTAGGAGAGTTCCCCTCTCTCCACATTCTCTCCAGCATTTGGGGTTGTTTGTATTGTGGATTTTTGCCATCCTGACCGGGGTGAGATGATATCTCAGGGAAGTTTTGATTTGCATTTGCCTGATTGCTAAGGAAGAGGAGCATTTTTTCAGATATTTGGTAGACATTTTAATTTCATCCCTGGTAAAGTTTCTTTTAAGTTCCAGGGTCCATTTTTTAATTGGGCCATTGGTTTCCTTGGTGTTTAGTTTTCTAAGTTCTTTGTGCACTCTGGACAGTAGAGCTCTATCAGATATGTGGTTAGTGAAGATTTTCTCCCATTCTGTGGGTTGCCTTTGAGCTCGTGTGACAATCTCTTTATCTGAACAGAAGCTCTTTAATTTCACAAGATCCCAACTGTTAGAGTTGGTAGCAGTGACTGTGCCTTTGGAAGACTGTTTAGGAAATGTTGGCCTAGCCCAATGAGCTCGAGGGAATTCCCTACCCTTTCCACTATGGTTTTTATAGACTCTGACCTTAAATAAAGGTCCTTGACCCATTTGGAATTAAGTCTTATACAAGGTGACAAGTATGGGTCCAGTTGTAATCTTCTACATGTGGAGATCCACTTTTGCCAGCACCATTTGTTGAAGATACTGTTCTTTTTCCATTGGATTTTTGGGCCCTTTTGTCAAAGACCAAATGGCTGTAGTTTTGTGTGCTTATATCTGGGTCTTCAACACTTATCCATTGATCTGTGTGTCTATTTTGGAGCCAGTACCAGGCTATTTTTACAACTATGTATTTGTAGTATAGACTAAGGTTTGGTATGGTGACACCTCCAGCAGTATTTTTGTTACTCAGGATTGTCTTTGCTATTCGGGGTCTTTTGTGCCTCCATATGAATTTTGAGATTGTTTGGTCAACTTCTTTAAAGAATTGCTTTGGGATTTTAATTGGTATAGCATTGAATTTGTATATTGCCTTTGGTGGGATGGTCCTTTTTAACGTGTTGATTCTACCAATCCAGGAACACGGGAGGTCTTTCCACCTTCTGGTGTCTTCTGCAATTTCTTTCTTGAGGGTTTTAAAGTTTTCATTGTAAAGGTCTTTTACCTCCTTGGTTAGGTTTATACCAAGGTATTTCATTTTTTTAGGGGCTATAGTGAATGGGATTGTTTCTCTCAGGGCTTTTTCACTTTTTTCATTCTCGGCATATAGGAAAGCCTCTGATTTTTGTACATTTATTTTGTATCCTGCTACCGTACTGAACTTCTCAATTAGTTCCCAGAGCTTCCTGGTGGAGTTTTTGGGATCACTCAGGTATAAGATCATGTCATCTGCAAATAGGGATAGCTTGACTTCTTCCTTGCCGATTCTAATCCCTTTTATGTCCCTTTCTTGTCTTATGGCTTCAGCTAAGACTTCACGTACAATATTGAATAGAAGTGGTGAGAGTGGACAGCCTTGTCTTGTTCCTGATCAAAGTAGGAATGCTTCCAGTTTTTCCCCATTGAGCACAATCCTTGCTGTGGGCTTGTTGTGTACAGCTTTTATTATATTGATAAAGGTTCCTTCCATTCCTACTGTCTTTAGCGTTTTGATCATAAAAGGCTGTTGGATCTTGTCAAAACCTTTTTCTGCATCTATCCAGAGTATCATGTGGTCTTGGGCTTTGGACTGGTTTATATTATGAATAACATTAATGATTTGCATATGTTGAACCAACCTTGTGTTCTGGGGATAAAGCCTACTTGGTCCCTGTGAATGATCTTTTTGATATGTTTTTGAATACGATTTGCAAAGACTTTGTTGAGAATCTTTGCTTCTGTGTTCATCACAGAGATTGGCCTATAGTTTTCTATTTTAAGTGTATCTTTAATAGGTTTTGGAATTAAAACAATATTAGCCTCATAAAAGGATTTTGGTAGTGTTCTTTCCTTTGCTATTTGTTGGAACAGTTTAAGGAGTATTGGTGTTATTAGTTCCTTAAATGTCTGATATAACTGTATGCTGAATCCATCTGGACCAGGACATTTTTTGGTGGGAAGATTCGAGATTACTTCCTCAATTTCCTTATATGTTATAGGACTATTTAAATAATTCACAACCTCCTGATTCAATTTAGGTAAGTTGTGTTTACTTAGGAATTCATCCATCTCTTTTGTGTTGTCATATTTCACAAAGTACAAGTTTTCGAAATATGATGTTATAATTCTCTGGATTTCTTGGGTATCAGTAGTGATAACTCCATGCTCATTTCTAATTTTGTTAATTTGATTTTTCTCTCTCTTGCTTTTGGTTAATTTAGCTAGGGGTGTATCAATCTTATTGATTGTATCAAAGAACCAGCTTTTTGACAGGTTAATTTTCTCTATTGTTTTCCTAATCTCAATTTCAGATATTTCTCCCCTTATTTTGCTAATCTCCTCTCTTCTACTGCTTTTGGGATCAGATTGCTCTAGTTTCTCTAAAGCTTTAAGCTGCATTGTTAACTTGTTTATTTCTGATGTTTCCATTTTTTTTTATTTCAGCTCATACAAACTTATTAGGTACACCAGTTCCCTCCCTCCCTCCTCCTCCCCCCGAACCCCCTGCTCCCCCTCCCCACCCCTCTCCCTCCCCATCCCCCAGTGCCTCCCACCCCAATTCCCAGAGAGTCCTTTCTTGTGCATGACTGATTTTCCTCTGGGCCTTCCTCTCCGATGACGTACAAGGACCCAGTGGCCTTTCCCGAACCCTTTCCCGTGTTCCCCTTAGGTATAGGAACACTGCTGTGGCTGCCAATCCTTTGCCTCCAAGGATCTTGGTGCCTTTAGCAGATGCTAGACTTTGTGAGGTCAACAGTGTGTTGGACAATACGCAGGGCATGCAAAGTCCAATTATGATTGCTTCAGCCCTAACTAGTATAGAGTATCTTACATATCTTTGCTCCTCCCATCCTTATGCTCTTACACTCTTACTGCCCCCTCTTCCGCAAATTTCCCTGAGCTTCAAGATGGGGAGAGACTAAGCTGGCCTAGTTCTAGGTGGTTTATATAGAGTCTCTGAAGTTCTGGATTGTGGTGTGTTGATTTTCTTTTGCAGTTTTGCTGCTCCTGTAATGCCCTTCACTCCATCCTGGTGGGCATTGTATGTTACCCCCTGGCCAGAGACAAAAAGCTGTTAGAGTCTTGTGATAAAAGCACATTCAAAGGTAGATGTAATAAAAGTAGGAAACCATAGTGAGGGAGGGGTCTATCACCCATTTGCAAAATTGTTACTTTTATGTGCCAGACTATATGCCCTCCTCTTCTGGTGAGATCACTCCCCCTCAGTAGTAAATGATCAGGAACAAAAGTCTCTGAACTTAATCAGATGTCTCATTACTTATTTGGGTCCTTGGTGGAGGCCTATTTTCCCTGCTGTAACATGGTCCATTCTCTCCTTCTTTCTGGTGTGGCCCTCCTACCCCATCCCTCCTGTTCATAATCCTTGGAATTACTGTCCCTAGGTGGGCTGGGTGGGTTTGGTACTAGGAGCCACCTATTAGGGAGTACATACGGCGCTTAATTTTCTGGGTCTGGGATACTTCACTTAATATAATTGTTTCTAATGACATCCATTTCCCGGCAAATTCCAGTACCTCATCAATTTGATGGCTGAGTAGTACTCCATTGTATAGATGTACCACAGTTTCCTTATCTACTCGTCAACTGTTGGACATTTGGGTTGATTCCATGACTTTGCTATTGTAAACAGTGCTGCTATGAACATGGTCGTGCTTGTGCTATCGAGGTAAACTTCTGGTGTATGGGGGGTTATTCCCAAAAGTGGAATAGCAGGGTCATATGGCATTTCAATCTTTAATTTCTTTAAGAATCTCCAGACGGCTCGCCAGAGTGGCTGTATGAGCCTGCATTCCCACCAGCAATGTAGGAGAGTTCCCATATCTCCACATCCTCTCCAGCATTTGTCGTTGTTAGTATTGTGGATTTTTGCCATCCTGACCGGGGTGAGATGATATCTCAGGGAAGTTTTGATTTGCATTTCCCTGATGGGTAAAGAAGTGGAGCATTTTTTAAGATATTTGTTAGACATTTTAATTTCATCCCTGGTAAAGTTTCTTTTAAGTTCCAGGGTCCATTTTTTAATTGGGCCATTGGTTTCCTTGGTGTTTAGTTTTCTAAGTTCTTTGTGCACTCTGGACAGTAGAGCTCTATCAGATATGTGGTTAGTGAAGATTTTCTCCCATTCTGTGGGTTGCCTTTGAGCTCGTGTGACAATCTCTTTATCTGAACAGAAGCTCTTTAATTTCACAAGATCCCAACTGTTGAGAGTTGGTAGCAGTGACTGTGCCATTGGATGTCTGCTTAGGAACTCTTGGCCTAGCCCAATCAGTTCGAGAGAGTTCCCTATCCTTTCAACTATGGTTTTTATAGTCTCTGGCCTGATATCAAGGTGCTTGATCCATTTGGAATTAAGTCTTGTACATGGTGACAAGTACGGGTCCAGCTCTAATCTTCTGCATGTGGAGATCCAGTTTTGCCAGCACCATTTGTTGAAGATGCTGTTCTTTTTCCATTGGATTCTTTGGGCCCCTTTGTCAAAGACCAAATGGTTATAACTTTGTGGGCTTATATCTGGGTCTTCAATCCTTATCCATTGATCTGTGTGTCTATTTTGGAGCCAGTACCAGGCTGTCTTTACAACTATGGATTGTAGTATAGACTAAGGTTTGGTATGGTTATACCTCCAGCTGTGTTTTTGTTACTCAGGATTGTTTTTGCTATCCTGGGTCTTTTGTGCCTCCATATGAACTTTGAGATAGTTTGGTCAACTTCTTTGAAGAATTGCTTTGGGATTTTGATTGGTATAGCATTGAATCTGTATATTGCCTTTGGTAGGATGGTCATTTTCACGATGTTGATTCTGGCAATCCAGGAACAAGGGAGGTTTTTCCACCTTCTGGTGTCTTCTGCTATTTCTTTCTTTAGGGTTTTAAAGTTTTCATTGTAAAGGTCTTTTACCTCCTTAGTTAGGTTTATACCAAGGTATTTCATTTTTTTAGGGGCTATAATAAATGGTATTGTGTCTCTCAAGGCTTTTTCACATCTTTCATTCTGGGCATATAGGAAGGCCTCTGATTTTTGCACATTTATTTTGTATCCTGCCACCCTGCTGAACTTCTCAATTAGTTCCAGGAGCTTCCTGGTGGAGTTTTTGGGATCACTCAGGTATAAGATCATGTCATCTGCAAATAGGGATAGCTTGACTTCTTCCTTGCCGATTTGAATCCCTCTTATGTCCCTTTCTTGTCTTATGGCTTCAGCTAACACTTCAAGTACAATATTGAATAGAAGTGGTGAGAGTGGACAGCCTTGTCTAGTTCCTGACTGAAGTGGGAATGCTTCCAATTGTTCCCCATTGAGCATAATCCTTGCTGTGGGCTTGTTGTATATAGCTTTTATTATATTGATAAAGGTTCCTTCCATTCCTACTGTCTCTAGCGTTTTGATCATAAAAGGCTGTTGGATCTTGTCAAAAGCTTTTTCTGCATCTATCGAGAGTATCATGTGGTCTTGGACTTTGGACTGGTTTACATGATGAATTACATTTATTGATTTGCGTATGTTGAACCAACCTTGTGTGCCGGGGATGAAGCCTACTTGGTCCCCATGAATGATCTTTTTAATATGTTTTTGAATCCGATTTGCTAAGACTTTGTTGAGAATCTTTGCGTCTGTGTTCATCAGGGAGATCGGCCTATAGTTTTCTTTTTTAAGCGAATCTTTATTAGGTTTTGGGATTAAAACGATATTAGCTTCATAGAAGGAATTTGGTAGTGTTCCTTCCTTTGCTATTTGATGGAACAGTTTAAGGAGTATTGGTGTTATTAACTCCTTAAATGTCTGGTAGAACTCTGTGCTGAATCCATCTGGTCCAGGACAGTTTTTGGTGGGAAGATTCGAGATTACTTCCTCAATTTCCTTATATGCTAAAGGACTATTTAAATAATTAACAACTTCCTGATTCAATTTAGGTAAGTTGTGTTTACTTAGAAATTCATCCATCTCTTTTGTGTTGTCAAACTTCACAGAGTATAAGTTTTTGAAATATGATGTTATAATTCTCTGGATTTCTTGGGTATCAGTAGTGATAACTCCATGTTCATTTCTAATTTTGTTAATTTGAGTTTTCTCTCTCTTGCTTTTGGTTAGTTCAGCTAGGGGTGTATCAATCTTATTGATTTTTTCAAAGAACCAGCTTTTTGACTGGTTGATTTTTTCTATCGTTTTCTTAATCTCGATTTCAGATATTTCTCCCCTTATTTTGCTAATCTCCTCTCTTCTACTACTTTTGGGATCAGATTGCTCTAGTTTCTCTAAAGCTTTAAGCTGCATTGTTAAGTTGTTTATTTCTGATGTTTCCATTTTTTTGACGTAGGCATTAAGAGCTATGAACTTACCTCTTAGAACAGGTTTCATTGTGTCCCAGGGATTTTGGTAAGTTGTATTTTCGTTATCATTCACTTTCAGGAAATCTTGAATTTCCTTTTTAATTTCTTCCTGAATCCATGTCTCATTCAGCATCATAGTGTTAAGTTTCCAGGAGTTAGTGTATTTTCTCTTGTTTGATGTGTTGTGGATGTCCCGCTTTAGGCCATGATGGTCTGATAGGGCACAGGTTAGAATTTCAACTTTCTTGTATATGTGTAGATTCATTTTGTGGCCCAATATGTGATCTATTTTGGAGAAAGTTCCGTGTGCTGCTGAGAAAAATGTGTATTCTTTGGTGCATGGGTGAAAAGTTCGATAGAGATCTGTAAGGTCCATTTCTTTCAGGGTTTGATTAAGTTCCAAAGTGTCTCTGTTAAGCTTTTGACCTGTTGATCTATCCCATGTTGAGAGGGCGGTGTTGAAGTCCCCAAGAATTATCGTTTGGGGGTTGATTTCTTGCTTTAGACGCTGTAGGGTTTTCTTAATGAATGTGGAGGGGCCCGTATTGGGTGCATATATGTTCAGTATTGTGAAGTCTTCCCGGTGAATTGTACCTGTGACTAAAATGTAGTATCCATCCGTGTCTCTTATAATTTTCTTTGGTTTGAAATCCACTTTGTCTGATATCATAATGGCTACCCCTGCCTGTTTTCTGCTTCCATTTGCTTGTAGAATTGTTGACCAGCCTTTTATTTTTAGAGCGTGCCTATCTTTTGTGGTGAGATGGGTTTCCTGCAGGCAGCAGATTGATGGATTGTGATTTTTAATCCATGTTTGTAATCTGTGTCTCTTGATTGGTGAATTAATTCCATTAACATTTAGTGTTATAATGGAGAAACTATTGTTAATTCCAGACATTTATTATGTTTAGTAGCTTTTATATGTATATTGCTTCCTTTTTAATGATGTTATACTTCCCTTCTGTCCTCCTGGATATGCCTGTTTTTTTCTTCACGCTTGAGTATCATTTCTAGCATTTTTTGAAGGCCTGGTTTGGTGGCCATGTATCCCTTAAAGTTGTCTTTGTGCTGGAAGATTTTTCTTTCTCCCTCGATTATGACAGATAGTGTTTATGGGTATATCAGTCTAGGTTTGCATTTTTGCTTATTTAATACTTGAAGTACGTCTCCCCAAGCTCTTCTTGCTTTCACTGTTTCCACTGAGAAGTCATTTGTTATTTTAATAGGTTTACCTTTAAAAGTGACTTCCTTTTTTTTCTCTTGAAGCTCTCAGCACCTTTTCTTTGTCTTGAATGTGGAGTGTTTTGACTATTATTTGCAGTGGTGATTTTCTATTTTGGTCATATGTTTGGAGTGAGAAATGCCTCTTGTATTTGTATAGACCTGTCATTCTTCAGTTGAGGGAAGTTTTCATTTATGATAATTTGAAAAATTTCCTAGGTGTGGTATTTTGGGATTCTTGTTCTGGTATTCCATGAATGCCCATGTTAGGGTTCTTCAGGGTGTCCCATATCTCTTGAATGTTCCTCTCAAGTATCTTTTTGGCTTTAACAATCTCTTCCATTGAGCTGTAATTCTCCCACTTTGTCTTCAAGATCTGAAATTCTATTTTCTGTTTCGTTAGTTCTGCTGATAAGACTCTCTGTTGAGCTTTGGGTTGAAGATAGCTTGTTTTTTAGTTCAGTTTTAATCTCTGCTTGAGTCTGTTTTAACTGCTCTATGCCTATTTTTGTTTCTTGAACTGTTTTTCTCAACTCCTCCAAATGCCTGTTGTGTTCCTGTTCAACGTGATTGATGCAGTTGTTTACCTCCTCTTGGATTTCCTCTTTCATAGTATTAATCATGGTAATGATCATACTTTGAAAGTTGTTGTCTTGGGTCTGGCTTTCTTGGGTGTTTTCTGTGAATTTGTTCTGGTTGGAATCCATCATTAAGGGGTTAATTCTTTCAGTGGGAGATTGTTCTTCTTGGGTTTTGTTTCTCATGGATCTTCACTTTGACTTGGGCATTGTTGTTTTGTCTTCTAGGGCTTTTCAGTTTCTGTGTGTTTTTGACTGATTTAATTAGTATTCCTACACTTGGGTAGTTCTTACTAGTGCTTGCCTTGGGGTTGGGTATTTTTGTCTTTTGTTATTGTTATTTTCTAGTTGAGGCTGTTAGGTTGTTAGTACATCAATTAAGTCAGGTTAAGTAGACAAGGAGTGAATATTAGTACGATGGTGCACTTTTACGATGTAGTATCTTGGTGATATGTGAAGGTGAGTGGTATCATCCTTGGAGTTGTGTTTTTGGGTGGCTTTATGGAAAAGTTAATCTATAGTGATTAATATTAGAAAGGAACAGTAAGGTGAAAAAAAGGAGGTTTACTTATCTTTGGGCTGGATGTGAAGAATCTCTCCCATGTGATAGGATGATTGTAGAGGTTTACAGATGTATGGCCTTTGACCCTTAGAACTTTGCTTCAGTTTTCTTTGGACTCTATTGAATTCTGAGTAGCAGTGTGTCTTCTCTAGACCATGTGCATGGGTCCCTGGTGGGCCAGAGAGGCAGAGGGGCTGATATTGATGGCAGAATTCTTCACCCTGGACCTGGGACTTGGCTTAGTGCCCCACCCAAGCTCCAGGGAAGGGGGGAAAGGGAGCAAGTCCTGTCCAGTTGGGCGGACAGGCAGGCGGGAGGGAGAAAGTGGCCTGTGGCCTGGGGCGTGGCCCAGGCCAAAGCCAGAGGCATCCTGTGTGCCGCAGGAATGTGGGGTGACCTGGGCTGGGTGGAGCTGGGCGGGGACTCACCTGGGGCCCTGGCCGAATGGGGAGAAGGCGGCGTGGGAGGGAGAAGGGGTCCTGGCGTCCATCTCTAACCTTTCATTTGATGTTTCTTTTATTATTCATATGTCTCTCCTTCACCTTTGGCTATCTTCAGCAGGTCTTCGAACTGACAAAATATTTATTTCAATCCTGAGCCTCCAAATGAACTCCACCTTATTTGGATATTCAGAATGAAAGTGTCTTCAGATATTCAATTCATCCTCATGGCTTAGCTAAAAAGCAGCATAACCCAGTAAGTATAGCGGGGAAGCCTGTGTATCAGGGAAGGGTATTGGAAGCACTGATTTCACATCATAATGGCAAATGACAGTGGTGATATGAAGGGGATGATATACAAATGAACAATAGCCATTATGAGGAATGTGGATTTTGACTTGATTCTAATAAGAGTATTAGGAACATTTTACAACTTTTCCTTTATGCTCAGACTTTGCCTATTCACAGTATATGTACTTTGCATAATAGGAGAAAATGGATCTTTATACAATATATCTTAAACACTTCAAGAATGTCAACAACCCAAGCATGTGAAATCTTTTTGACAGATTTCTAAAGCCTAGACAATGGGCAGTATAGTCTCTATAGTGTTTTGTTTTCTTTTTCCTGGCTTCATGTAGCTGCACCATTAATGTGTGATAAATAATGTTTGATAGAAAAAAAATACGAAATTCTTATTGTGTCATTTTTGAAAGATTCTTTACGGTGTGAATGTGTGTGTGTGTGTGTGTGTGTTTGTATTTTCATGTACTTTATTTTAGTTAGATGGGACATTTGCATTTTTGTGTGTCTGTGATAATCCACAGATGAATTCAGAAATAATTCTAAATGCCTGGATGCCTCTACTTCCTTAACACTTTGTTCTGGGGGTTCCTAGGCTCTACCTCTCAGAGCTGGAATTGCAGGCCTCCACCATTTCCTCCCTCCTTTATTTTAGAAGGAATTATGAGGCAAAGTCTTCAACCCTTGAGTTATGCCCCAGGCTGTGATAGGTTTTTGTATTTAAAATATTTTTGAAACATGTCATAGAGTAAGGTGCTTGCTTGCAAACCTGAAGTCTTGAATTGGATTATGGGTCTCTCTCATCTCTCTCATGCTAATAAATAAATATTAACAAATTAAAATAGGATTTTCATAAGGCTGTCTACAAGAGCAGAGCATCAAGCTAAGAGGTTTGGAAGTTTATCTGATCACTCAATTAGCTATTCAACATCTTTCTCACTATAATAGAGGACCAAAGACTACCAACTTCTTTTTTTATATTAAAATATTTATTTATTTATTTATTTTTATTTCCGCTCATACAAACTTAACAGGTACACTGGTCCCCTCCCTCCCTCCACCACCACCCCCCTGGACCCCCTTGACCCCCTCTTCCCTCCCCCCAAAGCATCCTTTAATGTGCATGCCAAACTCTCCTCTGGGTCCTCCTCTCCGATGAGGTGCAAGGACCCAGCGGCATTTCCCAGAACCCTTTCCTGTGTTCCCCTTAAGCATAGGAACACTACTGTGGCTGCCAATTCCTAGCCTCCAAGGATCTCCCAGCCAAATACTGTTTTTTCCTTAATTAGAGCACCCCATATAGTTGAATAGCAACAAAATTGAAAATTCAGCAATTGCTGGAAAATGACATTGCTTAAGCTGATGAGCCATTACTATTATTGCTTTCTCTTAAAATCAGTCTATGTGGTACTACATTCATGTCTGTGTAACCTTTTCTTAGCCTCTGACATTGTTCAGTTTACTGAAGCAGAAGTAGGTATTTATGCGACAAAGTCAAGAAGATAGAAACTAATGCTGGAAAACATCCAGGAAGCTATGCAACCCCATCAGTGTGTAGTCTGAGGCACAAACATTACCTTATATAGGGGGTCAGTAGGAATGATAGTAAAACCTCTTGAAAAACAAAATTAAAAAAAAACAAGCAAGCAGGTAAGCACCAAATGCTTTCTGCTTCTTAATTTTTTCTTTTTTTCTCACCATTTACTTTTGTTTTCTTTTTGAAAAAGGTGTTTGAAAAATATTTCTCAGAATTCCATCTCATAGGATTTCCAGATGATTCAGAGCTACAGCCTGTCCTCTTTGATCTGTTCTTGCCTTTGTATCTGGTCATAGTGCTTGGGAACCTGCTCATCATCTTAACGGTTACTTCAGACTCCCTCCTCCACACCCCCATGTATTTCTTCCTCTGCAACCTGTCCTTGGCCGATATTGGCTTCATCTCTATCACAATCCCAAAGATGATGTTGGGCATTGGAACTCAAAGGAGAAATATCTCCTCTGTGGGCTGCCTCACTCAGGTGTTTCTTTTCATGTTTTGTTTTTGCATGTATGGCCTGCTTCTGACTATGATGGCCTATGATCGGTATGTGGCCATCTGTCAACCCCTCCATTACCCTGTCATCATGAACCCTCACCCGTGTGTCTTCTTAGTTCTGGTGTCTCTGATTCTTAGCATGATAGATTCCCAGATCCACAATTTGTTTGTATTGCAATTTACCAAATTCAAAGACGTAGAAATTTCCAATTACTTCTGTGATGCTTCTACACTCTTTAATCTTGTCTGTTCTGACACTTTCACCAATAACATTGTGATGTATTTTGTTATTGTAATCTTTGGATTTCTACTTGTCTCAGGGATTCTTTACTCTTACTATAAAATTATAATCAATATTATAAAAATGTTATCTGCAGGTGGCAGGTACAAAGCCTTCTCCACTTGTGGGTCTCACTTGTCTATTGTTTGCTTATTTTATGGAACAAGCATTGGTGTGTATCTTGGTTTGGCTGTGTCAGAGTCTCCCACAAGTATTTTCATGGCCTCAGTAATTTACAGAGTGGCCATCCCTATGGTGAATGCATTCATTTACAGTCTGTGAAACAGAGACATTCAAAACACACTGAGGAGAATCCATAGTCATACAATCTTCTCTCAGAAGTAGAGATAATTGCATCATTATAGTTTGGTAGAAAACGTAAAATTAACATTTGGGAGGCATAGTACACATACTACATACAGCACACACGCAATATGCACAAACACCGTAACTATGAACATATCCTATATAAAACTGCACACATAACACACTTTAGCATGTACATATCACACACACACCACACCACACATACACATATACCATGTACACACATACACAAAGACTATACACACACCTACCATGCACACACATACACAAAGACTATACACACACCTACCATGCACACACATACACAAAGACTATACACACACCTACCATGCACACACATGGATTACACACATACCATGTACACCCATAGACACCACACACATACCTTGTACTCACAGATACACAAACCAGGCAAATAGTCTCTTTCTCACATACAAACCCTGTACCCAGGCACACGAACACTGTTAATACACATCACATAAACTCACACACACTGAGATGTGGAGACTTTTCTAAGGTTCATATTCTCTTCCATATTTGAAAGGTCTTGCAATTGGATAAACATTAAAAGACATTACCAAGTTACTAGAGGTTATAGACTTTAAAAATACATTGAAATTTGTGTTTTTTCTTATTATAGACCTATTATGAAGTATATATGAATCTAATGAAATAAACTTGGGACAAGATAAAGAAGATGAAAATGCTTCTGAGTATTTAATTGTGGATTAGTCATTATTTATCCAATGCATAATAAATACACTGTGGCCAACATTATCATAGAATTATATGCATGTAGAGCAAGAGAAATAATCTAGTGAAGAGAGAGTCTTTACAGTGGGTGAAAGTATTTAATTTTTTGACAGCCCATTCATGTATACAATGCAATGTGGGCATATTGAGTACATATTACTCTTGTTTATTCTTCACACATTCCAGCTATTTCCCTTCTCTCCAATGAATCCTACTGGTATGGCCATAACTTTTTGGTTCCATACTCATGCAGATAGCCAAAGCTGAATCCTATGGTCATGTAATATCTGCAGTCCTCACCAGCAATCACTTTGTTTTCTTCATGATAATTCATTCAGACTAGGATAAGGTAGACCTTCGCAGTACTTTTAATTGGAATTTGCATGATGACTTATGAGGTTGGACAATTTCAGAAAATGTTTCTTGCCATTTCTTTTTAAAATACTCTGTTTTGGGGCTGGAGAGATGACTCAGGGGTTAAGACTCTATCTCTCAAGCAGAAGGTCCTGAGTTTGGATTCCAGGTCTCATGTAAAAATGCCAGGTGGAATGGGCATGGCAGTGGTCTGCACTTCTGGCCCCTATGGGGAGAGTCTGTGAAATCCCAAAGCCAAGTATAAAGGATGTAGAAGCAAACCAGGATGATTCCTGAAGTCACCCTTGGGCCTTCACAGGGACACACAGTGCCCTTTGAGACATACATACACACACACACACACACACACAAACACACACAAATGCACGCACGTGCACATTAAACAAACAAATAAATAAATAACAAAAAATATTAAAAATACTTTGTTGTGTGGAAATGGCAGTGGTCGTCACTTTTGGCTCTGGTGAGTGGAGCCTGGGTAATCCAGTAAATCCCAGGAGGTAGAAGCTAGCCAGTATTTTTCCAAAATCACCCTTTGTCTTCCACATGGACACACAGTGCCCTTTGATACACACACATACACACAAAAAATTAATTAAAAGAATTTAAAAAACACTCTGCAGAGTTTCATAGCCCACTTGTTTAAAAATTGGTTTGTTTATTTTCTTCATATTTAGATTTTTGAGTTCTTACATGTTCTACTATTAATCCTTTGTGAAATGTGTAACTGGTGAAAGTGTTCTTCAAGTGGGAGAAAATATTTCACACAGCTGAACACCAATACATATCCAATCAATCCAAACAATAAATCAACTTATTAAAAAATTCTTCTCAATTGAGGAAGTACAAATGAAAAACAAAGATATCTAAAAAATGTTCAATATGCTTAGATCTCTGAGATTTACAAATTAAAATAATGAATAATTCTTTCCCCGATCAGACTTGTTTTGATTAGCAACAAAATGCAATGAGTCAGGCCACTATGGAAATCTTTATGAGATATCTTCAGGAAACTGAAACAAATAATAAGAGATGCCAGGGTAAAATATCTTCCAGATATATACAAGTCAATGTCAATTATAGCAAAATTCAAACTGCCAGATTATGAAAAGCCAAATTGTGGTAACAGTCTAGGTGTCTGTCAATAGATGATTGCAAGTTTAAAATATGAGATATACATATATAGCTCCCGCCCAAGACGGGACTCGCTGTAAGTCGATCCTCCATCCTAGGTGAGTTACCCAGCCCCCAGATGGCCTCTTGCCTCAGCAACTCCCACTAGCCAGCCCAGGCAACACCCAGGCTGCCTCCAGTTTGCCCAAGCCCCTTTGTTCCTCTGCCCGCCTCCCTGCCAGACTGGGACAGGACTTGCTCTGGGTCCTCCATCCCTGGACCTGGGTAGGCCACTAAGCCAAGTCCCAGGTCCCAAGTGAAGAGTTCTGTCATCACCATCAGTCCCTCTGCCCCTCCGGCCCACCAGGGACACTTGCTCGTGGTCCACGGACACACTCAGAATTCTACAGAATCCAAAGAAAACCCAAGCAAAGTTCTAAGGAACAAAGGCCATACATCTGAAGTCCTCTAATATCATCCTATCACATGGGAGAGATTCTTCACATCAAGCCCAAAGATAAGTAAAAATCTCTTTTTTTTTAACCTTACTGCTCCTTTTTAATATTAATCAGTGTAGAATACTGTTCCATACAGCCACCCCAAAAATATATACAACTCCAGGGATCATACCACTCACTCTCACATATCATCAAGATAATAAATCAAAAAAGTGCACAACCAACACTAATACTCACCCCATCTGCTTAACCTGACTTAACTGATGTACTAAGAGCCTAATAGCCTCAACTAGGAAATAATACTAAGAACAGAAAAACGAACCCAACTACAAGGCAAGCACTAGTAACACCAACTAAATCAGTTCAGTCAAAAACAAACAGAAACTGAAAGGTTTTAAGAGACAAAACAACAATGCCCAAGTAAAAATGCAAATCCATGAGAAATAAAACCCAGGAAGACAAATCTCCCACCGAAAGAATTAACCCCATAATGATGGATTCCAACCAGAATAAATTCACAGAAAATATCCCAAAAGCCAGACCCAAGATAACGACTTTCAAAGTATGATTATTACCATGATTAATACTATGAAAGAGGAAATCCAGGAGTTAAACAACTGCATAAACCGCTTCGAACAGGAACACAACAGACACATGGAGGAGTTGAGAAAAACAGTTCAAAAAACAAAAATAGACAGAGAGTAGTTAAAACAGTCTCAGGCTGAGTTCAAAATCAAACTAAAAGACAAGTTATCTTCAACCCCAAACTCAAAAGAGAGTCATATCAGCAGAAATAACGAAGCAGAAAACAGAATTTCGGATCTTGAAGACAAAGTGGGAGAATTAACCAACTCAATAGAAGAGGTTCTTAAAGGAAAAAAAATACTTGAGAGTAATATTCAAGAGATATGGGACCCCGCTCCGCTGGTCGGGACGCGCACGCGCGATCAAGCCGGGCCTCACCGCGTGCTCTAGGACCCCAGGTCAGCCCACAGGGACCCGGCTCCGACTCCCACCATCCAGCCGGAGCCGGGCGCGGGGGCCAAGGGACGAGGAGGACCTCCCCCTGCGCCCGGGCCCCGCCCCAGCTGCCCTCCGGTTAAATAGCTCCACGCCGACGTGCCCATCGTCCCTTTTCGCCCCACCCCGCTCCGCCGGTTGGGACGCGCACGCGTGATCCAGCCGGGCCTCACCGCGCGCTCTAGGACCCCAGGTCAGCCCACAGGGACCCGGCTCCGACTCCCACCATCCAGCCGGAGCCGCGCGGGGGCCGAGGGACGAGGAGGACCTCCCCCTGCGCCCGGGCCCCGCCCCAGCTGCCATCGGGTTAAATAGCTCCACGCCGACGCGCCTATCCTCCCTTTTCACCCCACCCCGCTCCGCCCGTCGGGACACGAGCGTGGTCCACCCGGGCCTCACCCCGCGCCCTAGGTAAGTCCCCGTTCGGGCCCCGCCCACCAGTACCCCAGGCCAAATAATTCAGTTTAGTGAAATTGAGAGATCTTAAGAGTTAAAATGACAATGCCAAAGTCAAAGTGCAAATCCATGAGAAGCAACACTCAAGTAAACAAATTTCCCACTGAAGAAATTAATCCCATAATGTTAGACTCCAACAAGAACAAACCCGCGGAAAAAGGCCAAGAAAGCCTCACCCAGAATAACGACTTTCAAAATATGATCATTACCATGTTCAATACTATGAAAGAGGAAATCCGGGAGGAATTACATAATCGAATCAATCGCTTTGAAGAGGAACACAACAGACATCTGGAGGAGTTGAGAAAAACAGTGCAAGAAACAAAAAGTGGCATAGAGCAGTTAAAACAAACTCAAGCAGAGTTTAAAACTGAGCTAAAAGACAAGTTATCTTCAACCCAGAACGCCACAGAGAGTCTTATCAACAGAACTAATGAAGCAGAAAACAGAATTTCAGACCTTGAAGATAAAGTGGGAGTACTAACCAGCTCAATGGAAGAGGTTGTTAAAGCCAAAAAGATACTTGAGAGAAATATCCAAGAGATATGGGACACCCTGAAGAAGCCTAACATGCGTATTCATGGAATACCGGAGCAAGAATCTCAAAATACCACCCCTGAGGAAATTTTTCAAACGATCATCAAGGAAAACTTTCCTCATCTAAAAAAGAGAGGCCCATTCATATACAAGAGGCATTCCGCACCCCAAACAGATACGACCAAAATAGAAGCACACCGCGGCAAATAATAGTTAAAACACTCCACATTCAAGATAAAGAACTGGTGCTGAGAGCTTCAAGGGAGAAAAAACAAGTCACTTTTAAAAGCAAACCTATTAAAATAACAAATGACTTCTCAGTCGAAACAGTAAAAGCAAGAAGAGCTTGGAGAGACATACTTCAAGTATTGAATGAGCAAAAATGTCAACCCAGGCTGATTTACCCTGCAAAACTATCAGTCATGATCGAGGGAGAAAGAAAAATTTTCCAGCACAAAGACAACTTTAATGGATACATGGCCACCAAACCAGGCCTTCAAAAACTGCTAGAAATGATACTCAAGCGTGAAGAAAAAAACAGGCATATCCAGGAGAACAGAAGGCAAATATAACACCATTAAAAGTGAAGCAATATACTTATAAAAGCTACTAAACATAATAAATGTCTGGAATTAACAATAGTTTCTCCATTATAACACTAAATGTTAATGGACTTAATTCACCGATCAAGAGACACAGATTACAAACTTGGATTAAAAATCACAATCCATCAATCTGTTGCCTGCAGGAAACCCATCTCACCACAAAAGATAGGCACGCTCTAAAAATAAAAGGCTGGTCAACAATTCTACAAGCAAATGGAAGCAGAAAACAGGCAGGGGTAGCCATTATGCTATCAGACAAAGTGGATTTCAAACCAAAGAAAATTATAAGAGACACGGATGGATACTACATTTTAGTCACAGGTACAATTCACCAGGAAGATTTCACAATACTGAACATATATGCACCCAATACGGGCCCCTCCACATTCATTAAGAAAACCCTACAGCGTCTAAAGCAAGAAATCAACCCCCAAACGATAATTCTTGGGGACTTCAACACCGCCCTCTCTACATGGGATAGATCAACAGGTCAAAAGCTTAACAGAGACACTTTGAAACTTAATCAAACCCTGAAAGAAATGGACCTCACAGATCTCTATCAAACTTTTCATCCACGCACCAAAGAATACACATTTTTTCAGCAGCACACGGAACTTTCTCCAAAATAGATCACATATTGGGCCACAAAATGAATCTACACATATACAAGAAAGTTGAAATTCTAACCTGTGCCCTATCAGACCACCACGGCCTAAAGCTGGACATCCAGAACACATCAAACAAGAGAAAATACACTAACTCCTGGAAACTTAACACTATGATGCTGAATGAGAACTGGATTCAGGAAGAAATTAAAAAGGAAATTCAAAATTTCCTGAAAGTGAATGATAACGAAAATACAACTTACCAAAATCTCTGGGACACAATGAAAGCTGAGGAAAGTTCATAGCTATTAATGCCCACGTCAAAAAAATGGAAACATCAGAAATAAACAACTTAACAATGCAGCTTAAGGGCCATATGTACTCCCTAATAGGTGGCTCCTAGTACCAAACCCACCCAGCCCACCTAGAGACAGTAATTGCAAGGATTATGAACAGGAGGGATGGGGTAGGAGGGCCACACCAGAAACAAGGAGAGAAGGGACCATGTTACAGCAAGGAAAATAGGCCTCCATCAAGGACCCAAATAAGTAATGAGACATCTGATTAAGTTCACAGACTTTTGTTCCTGATCATTTACTACTGAGGGGGTGTGATCTCACCAGAAGAGGAGGACATATAGTCTGGCAGATAAAAAGTAACCATTTTGCAAATGGGTGATAGACCCCTCCCTTACTATGGTTTCCCACTTTTATTACATTTACCTTTGAATGTGCTTTTATCACAAGACTCTAACAGCTTTTTGTCTCTGGCCAGGGGGTAACATACAATGCCCACCATGATGGAGTGAAGGGCATTGCAGGAGCAGCAAAACTGCAAAAGAAAATCAACAAACCACAATCCAGAACTTCAGAGACTCTATATCAACCACATAGAACTAGGCCAGCTTAGTCTCTCCCCATCTTGAAGCTCACGGAAATTTGCGGAAGAGGGGGCGGTAAGAGTGTAAGAGCAAAAGGATGGGAGGAGCAATGATATGTAAGATACTCTATACTAGTTAGGGCTGAAGCAATCATAATTGGACTTTGCGTGCCCTGCGCATTGTCCAACACACTGTTGACCTCACAAAGTCTAGCATCTGCTAAAGGCACCAAGATCCTTGGAGGCAAAGGATTGGCAGCCACAGCAGTGTTCCTATACCTAAGGGGAACACGGGAAAGGGTTCAGGGAAAGGCCACTGGGTCCTTGTACGTCATCGGAGAGGAGGGCCCAGAGGAAAATCAGACATGCTCAAGAAAGGACTCTCTGGGAATTGGGGCGGGAGTCACTGGGGGATGGGGAGGAAGAGAGGTGGGGAGGGGGAGCAAGGGGTACGGGGGGAGGAGGAGGGAGGGAGGGAACTGGTGTACCTAATAAGTTTGTATGAGCTGAAATTAAAAAAAAAAAAAAGATTGACAAACCTAAGCCAAATTAAAAAAAAAAAAAAAAAAAAAAAAAGGGCCCTGGAACTTAAATTTTACCAGGGATGAAATTAAAATGTCTAACAAATTTCTTAAAACAGGCTCAACTTCTTTAGCCATCAGGGAAATGCAAATCAAAACTTCCCTGAGATATCATCTCACCCCGGTCAGGATAGCAAAAATCCACAATAAAAACAAATGCTGGAGAGGATGTAACTCTCCTACATTGCTGGTGGGAATGCAGGCTCATACAGCCACTCTGGTGAGCCGTCTGGAGATTCTTAAAGAAATTAAAGATTGAAATGCCATATGACCCTGCTATTCCACTTTTGGGAATAAACCCCCATGCAGCAGAGGTTCACCTCGATAGCACAAGCACGACCATGTTCATAGCAGCACTGTCTACAATAGCAAAGTCATGGAATCAATCCAAATGTCCAACAGTTGACAAGTGGATAAGGAAACTGTGGTACATCTATACAATGGAGTACTACTCAGCCATCAAAAATGATGAATTACTGGAATTTGCTGGGAAATGAATGTCATTAGAAACAATTATATTAAGTGAAGTATCCCAAACCCAGAAAGTTAAGCGCTATATGCACTCCCTAATAGGTGGTTCCTATTACCAAACTCACCAAGCCCACCTTGAGACACTCAAAGGTAAACCTATGTAATACAGTAATTGCAAGGATTATGAACAGGAGGGATGGGGTTGGAGGGCCACACCAGACACAAGGAGAGAGGGGACCATGTTACAGCAGAGAAAACAGGCCTCCAAAGAATGCAAGTAAGTAATGTGACACCTGGTTAAGTTCACAGATGTTTGTTCCTGATCATGTACAACTGAGGGGGTATGATCTCACCAGAAGGGGAGGGCATATAGTCTGGCAGATGAAAGGTAATCATTTTGCAAATGAGTGACTGACCCCTCTCTCACCAAGGTTTCCTGCTTTTATTACATTTACCCTTGAATGTGCTCTTATAACAAGACTCCAGTTTAACAGCTTTTTGTCTCTGGCCAGGGGGTGATATACAGTGCCCATCAGGATGGAGTGAAGGGCATTGTAGGAGCAGCAAAACTGCAAAAGAAAATCAACAAACCACAATCCAGAACTTCAGAGACTCTATATCAACCACATAGAACTAGGCCAGCCTAATCTCTCCCCATCCTGAAGCTCAGGGACATTTGCGGAAGAGGGGGAGGTAAGATTGTAAGAGCAAAAGGATGGGAGGAGCAATGATATGCAAGATTCTCCACACTAGTTAGGGCTGAAGCAATCATAATAGGACTTTGCATGCCCTGCGCAATGTCCAACACACTATTGACCTCACAAAGTCTAGCATCAACTAAAGGCACCAAGATCCTTGGAGGCAAGGGATTGACAGCC
Source organism: Typhlomys cinereus (assembly GCA_023101885.1). Classification (NCBI taxonomy): domain Eukaryota; kingdom Metazoa; phylum Chordata; class Mammalia; order Rodentia; family Platacanthomyidae; genus Typhlomys; species Typhlomys cinereus. The sequence goes on from JALPQD010000726.1 coordinate 440,641, forward strand.
ACAGTAGTGTTCCTATGCTTAAGGGGAACACGAGAAAGTGTTCAGGTAAATGCCACTCGGTCCTTGTATGTCATCGGAGAGGAGGACCAAGAGGATAGTTAGGCATACACAATAAAGGACTCTCTGGGAATTGGGGGGGGAGGCACTGGGGGATGTGGAGCGAGGGAGGGGGAGCTGGGGGTTCGGGGGGAGGAGGAGGGAAGGAGGAAACTGGTCTACCTATTAAGTTTGTATGAGCGGAAATAATAAAAAATGTATTAAAAAACTGCAGAATATATTTTTGTCATTGTAATCTACTAGTTATTTGTGTTTTACTATAGTCAATGTTTATTTGAGGATGGAACATGGAAACAAGCAAAGAAAGAGTTTAAAGTTCAGGAAACTGAAAAATGCTGCTGAAGGTTTAATTAACCCAGAACATGATTTTTAAAATTATGAATACTGTATTTTATAGTATACACAACCATGTGTGTTCACATATACATTGAATGCAAACATCTGAGAAAGTAAGACAAGAAGATTATTTTAGCTCATGTTCAGACATAGTTGTATTTTAAGAAACTTTCACCAAACAACACTGCAACTTCTTTCTCAATTCCTCTTTTTTCTCTCTCTATATGTATGTATAAATATGCATACATATATGTATATATATGCACACACACGTGTGTGTGTGTGTGTTGCAGTTTGCCTGCATGGTTGCTAATAAGTGAACATCAAATAGCTTAAGGGAACAAGAGGTTTATTTTTTAAACAGTCTGTCCAGCTTGAGGGAAGAGCATGCACCAACACCAGACCGAGGGAACTGGCCACACCATCTCTACATAAGGGTTGAGAGAAGAATGATCCTTACTTTCCAGACCAGCATGTCTGGCCAAGTATACACAAGGATGCTGACTCTCTCAAACAGCCCTCGGTGTTTTATTCCAGGATCTAATGCCACCCACTTGGGCCTTCCTCATCAGCTAGACAATCTCCTGCAGATTTGCTCTGAGATTAACCCAACCACTAATTTTCCACAAATGTGCCCAGAGCTCAAAATCCTCAACTAAATTGACACCTGTGCCCAACTATGCCAATGTGTGTATGTGTGTATTATATGTTTGTATATACTTACATATGTATATATGCATATATGTGCATACATAGAATACTGAATGTATTTGTTTTTAGTTTTTCTTATCATTTCCTTGTTTTTTTCCTTTTTCTAAGATGCCCAAAGAATATAGAAACACAAAATCTAACCCATGTCTCAGAATTCTATCTCTTGAGACTCTCAGAAGATCCAGAACTGCAGCCCATCCTCTTCAGCCTGTTCCTGTCCATATACCTGGTCACCGTGCTTGGGAACCTGCTCATCATCCTGACTGTCAGCTCTGACTCCCACCTCCACACCCCCATGTACTTCTTCCTCTGGAACTTGTCCTTAGCTGATATTGTCTTCATTTTTACCATAGTTCCAAAGATAATTATAGATCTCCAAACATACAGTAGTTTCATCTCCTATGTGTGTTGACTGACACAAATGTCTCTTTTTATGCTGTTTGGATGCACAGATGACCTGCTCCTGACTGTGATGGCCTATAACAGATTTGTAGCCATCTGTCACCCACTGCATTACCCAGTCATTATGAACCCTTACTTCTGTGTCTTATTAGTCCTACTCTGTTTGTTGATCAGCCTTGCTGACTCTCAGCCCCACAATTTGTATGTTTTACAATTTACCAATTTTAAAAGTGCAGACATTTCTAATTTCTTCTGCGATGCTTCTATTCTCATGAATCTTATCTGCACTGATAATTTCTTCTTTTTTTTTCCAGGTTCAGCTATCAGGATTTTCTTTTTTTGTTTGTTTTTTTTTTTTACACATTTTTATTATTTCCGCTCATACAAACAATAGGTACACCAGTTCCCTCCCTCCCTCCTCTGCCCCCGAACCCTCTGCTCCCCCTCCCCTCACCCCTCCCTCCCCATCCCCAAGTGCCTCCCTCCACAATTCCCAGAGAGTCCTTTATTGTGCATGCCTGACTCTCCTCTGGGCCTTCCTCTCCGATGACGTACAAGGACCCAGTGGCATTTCCCTGAACCCTTTCCCGTGTTCCCCTTAAGCATAGGAATACTACTGTGGCTGTCAATCCCTTGCCTCCAAGGATCTTGGTGCCTTTAGCAGATGCTAGACTTTCTGAGGTCAATAGTGTGTTGGATATTGAGCAGGGTATGCAAAGTCCAATTATGATTGCTTTGGCCCTAACTTGTGTGGAGTGTCTTGAAAATCATTGCTCCTCCCATCCTTTTGTTCTTACAATCTTACCACCCCTCTTCCGCAAATGTCCCTGAGCTTCAGGATGGGGAGAGATTAGTCTGGCTTAGTTCTATGTGGTTGATATAGAGTCTCTGAAGTTCTGGATTGTGGTTTGTTGATTTTCTTTTGCAGTTTTGCTGCTCCTACAATGCCCTTCACTCCATCCTGCTGGGCACTATATGTCACCCCCTGGCCAGAGACAAAAAGCTGTTAAACTGGAGTCTTATTATAAGAGCACATTCAAGGGTAGATGTAATAAAGGTAGGAAACCTCAGTGAGGGAGGGGTCAATCACCCATTTGAAAAATGGTTACTTTTTATCTGCCAGACTATATGCCCTCCCCTTCTGGTGAGATCATACCCCCTTAGTTGTAAATGATCAGGAACGAAAGTCTGTGAACTTAACCAGGTGTCACATTACTTAGTTGCAGTCCTTGATGGAGGCCTATTTTCTCTGCTGTAACATGGCACTGATAATTTCTTCAAAAACTTTGTCAAGTATTTTGTTGGTGCAATCATTGGCCTTTTCCCCATTTCAAGGATTCTTTTCTCTTACTATAAAATTATATCCAACATTATGAGAATCCCATCCAAGGAGGTGAGGTATAAAGCCTTCTCCACCTGTGGTGTCACCTCTCAGTTGTTTGTCTCTTTTACAGAACAAGCAGTGCTGTGTACCTTGGTTCAACTGTGTCAGAGTCTCCTACAAGTGTCTTTATGGCCTCAGTTATTTACACAGTAGTAACCCCTATGCTGAACCCCTTCATTTACAGCCTGAGAAACAGAGACATTCACAGTGCACTGAGCAGAATTAACATTAGAACAGTCTTATTTCAGAGCTTAAGATGACCTGATTAAATGCTGCCTGAAAAAAATAACAAATAATGAATATCTAGACCAGTGGATCCTACTTCTTAGGTAACATTATTTATGTGGGTTGATGACATTAATTTCTTATCTTATTTAATAATTGAAGATTGACACACACTGTGAGGGAATGTAACAATGCGTTATTTTTTTGCATCAGTCTCCCTTCCCACTACCATATCTCTCTCTGTCTATGTGTCTATTTTGCTCTCTTTTTCTCTCTCGCTATCTCTCTCTCATTTGTATGTGTGTGTCCCACCAAGTTTCCTTAATTTTACCTATATTAACAAGTGCCTGATCACTTAAGGAATATTCATGATGCATCAGTAGGTATACCACTGAGGAAAAGAATTCCCCTTCTTATAGCTAGCCTGATCCTTCAGTAGTCTATCAGTGAGGAACTTTATGAGCTCCTCTTCTTCCATGAGAAATTGTTGACCAAACAAATCTTGTGCAGGTCTTGTGGAAACAACACAGTTAACTTGAATCCTGTGCAGAAGATAATGTCTGTGGCCTCTTTCCAAGCTTTCTGTCCCTTACATTTTTAATGTTCCCTCTCCCACAATGTATCCTGCTCTTCAAAAGTGGGAAGTGATTTAGATGTCTTGTTTGGAGCTGTACACTATTCAATCACGTTTTCTTTGCTCTTTGAATAGTTGTGACATCTCTATATTAAATGCCTTCCATTACAGCTTTTTTGATCAAGAGCTGAATTCAATGTATAGTTCTCTCAAACTGTCAGAAAATAAAAATTAAGAATAAAAGTTTTCTTTGAGAAGAAAAAAATGCACTATGTACAATGGAAAAAGATAAACTACTTTGTAAGTATAATTAATTGCCTCGGAACACTACACTTGAGTATGGAGCAAAATACATATTTTTACAAAACATCATTGAAATAAAAATAAATGGAAATGGAACTCAGGAAAAAGAAATACATGTAATTAATATGGTACTCAATCCTCAGCAAAAGATTACTTCAGAAATCTCTTAAAAATTTCTTTTCTCTCTTCATTCTTATTGTAATAGAACATAAAGCTTTTAAGTTTATGGAAAACTGAACATACATGAAGTAATCATGACCTCATTGTATTCGGCTTTCATCATGAAATTTTCAGTAATTAGTCTGACAATATAGCCCCTTCTCCTTTTATAGTTTTTTTGTCTAGAGGATTCTATGCAAGTTTTTCTTTCACTGTGGATCTCTAAGGCTTCATTCATATGAATCCAGAGACAGAGACTGAATCTTCACAGGATCTAATACAGCTGTTAGATGTCATAGTTCAATACAGGTATCAAACTGGCAACTGAAAACTGAACTCTGGGCACAGCTGTGAAGAATTGATTTTTTTATATATTTTGTATTATTATTTCAGCTCATACAAACTTAATAGGTACACCAGTTCCCACCCTCCCTCCTCCTCCCCAGCTCCCCCTCCCCTCACCCCTCCCTCCCCATCCCCCAGTGACTCCCGCCACAATTCCCAGAGAGTCCTTTCTTGTGCATGCCTGACTCTCCTCTAGGCCCTCCTCTCCGATGACATACAAGGACGCAGTGGCATTTCCCTAAACCCTTTCCATGTTCCCCTTAAGCATAGGAACACTACTGTGGCTGCCAATCCCTTGCCTCCAAGGATCTTGGTGCCTTTAGCAGATGCTAGACTTTGTGAGGTCAATAGTGTGTTGGACATCGCGCAGAGCATGCAAAGTCCAATTATGATTGCTTCAGCCCTAAGTTGTGTGGAGTGTCTTGGATATCATTGCTCCTCCCATCCTTTTGCTCTTACAATCTTACCTCCCCCTCTTCCGCAAATGTCCCTGAGCTTCAGGATGGGGAGAGATTAGTCTGGCCTAGTTCTAGGTGGTTGATATAGAGTCTCTGAAGTTCTGGATTGTGGTTTGTTGATTTTCTTTTGAAGTTTTGCTGCTCCTGCAATGCCCTTCACTCCAACCAGCTGGGCACTGTATGTCATCCCCTATGAGTGTCTCAAGGTGGGCCGGGTGGGTTTGGTACTAGGAGCCACCTATTAGGGAGTACATACGGCACTTAGTGTTCTGGGTTTGGGATATTTTGCTTAATATAATTGTTTCTAATGAAATCCATTTCCCAGCAAATTCCAGTAATTCATAATTTTTGATAGCTGAGTAGTACTCCATTGTCTAGATGTACCACATTTTCCTTATTCACTCCTCAACTGTTGGACATTTGGGTTGATTCCATGACTTGGCTATTATAAACAGTGGTGCTATGAACATTGTCATCCTTGTGCCATCGAGGTGAACCTCTGCTGTATGGGGGGGTTATTCCCAAAAGTGGTATAGCAGGGTCATATGGCATTTCAATCTTTACTTTCTTTAAGAATCTCCAGACGGCTCGCCAGAGTGGCTGTATGAACCTGCATTCCCACCAGCAATGTAGCAGAGTTCCCCTCTCTCCATATCCTCTCCAGCACTTGTTTGTATTGTGGATTTTTGCCATGCTGACTGGGATGAGATGATATCTCTGGGAAGTTTTGATTTGCATTTCCCTGATGGCTAAGGAAGTGGAGCATTTTTTAAGTATTTGTTAGACATTTTAATTTCATCCCCGGTAAAGTTTCTTTTAAGTCCCAGGGTCCATTTTTTAAGTGGGCCATTGGTTTCCTTGGTGTTTAATTTTCTAAGTTCTTTGTGCACTATGGACAGCAGAGCTCCATCAGATGTGTGGTTAGTGAAGATTTTCTCCCTTTCTGTGGGTTGCCATTGAGCTGGTGTTACAGTCTCTTTATCTGAACAGAAGCTCTTTAATTTCACAAGATCCCAACTGTTGAGAGTTGGTAGCAGTCACTGTGCCATTGGATGTCTGTTTAGGAAATGTTGGCCTACCCCAATCAGCTCGAGGGAGTTCCCTATCCTTTCAACTATGGTTTTTATAGTCTCTGGCCTGATATCAAGGTCCTTGATCCATTTGGAATTAAGTCTGGTACATGGTGACAAGTACGAGTCCAGCTTTAATCTTGTGCATGTGGAGATCCAGTTTTGCCAGCACCATTTGTTGAAGATGCTGTTCTTTTTCCATTGGATTCTTTGGGCCTCTTTGTCAAAGACCAAATGGCTGTAATTTTGTGGGCTTATATCTGGTTCTTCAACTCTTATCCATTGATCTGTGTGTATTTTGGAGCCAGTACCAGGCTGTTTTTATAACTATGGATTTGTAGTATAGACTTAGGTTTGGTATGGTAATACCTCCAGCAGTGTTTTTGTTTCTCAGGATTGTCTTTGCTATCCTGGGTCTTTTGTGCCTCCATATGAATTTTGAGATTGTTTGGTCAACTTCTTTGGAGAATTGCTTTGGCATTTTAATTGATGTAGCATTGAATTTCTATATTGCCTCTGGTAGGATGGTCATTTTTATCATGTTGATTCTGCCAATCCAGGAACAAGGGAGGTCTTTCCACATTCTGGTGTCTTTTGCTATTTCTTTCTTTAGGGTTTTAATGTTTTCAGTTTAAAGGTCTTTTGCCTCCTTGGTTAGGTTTATACCAAGGTATTTCATTTTTTTAAGGGCTATAGTAATTGGGATTGTTTCTCTCAAGGCTTTTTCACTTCTTTCATTCTGGGCATATAGGAAGGCCTCTGATTTTTGCACATTTATTTTGTATCCTGCCACCCTGCTGAACTTCTCAATTAGTTCCAGGAGCTTCCTGTTGGAGTTTTTGGGATCCCTCAGGTATAGGGATAGTTTGACTTCTTCCTTGCTGATTTAAATCCCTCTTATGTCCCTTTCTTGTCTTATGGTTTCAGCTAAGACATCAAGTACAATATTTAATAGAAGTGGTGAGAGAGGACAGCCTTGTCTAGTTCCTGATCGAAGTGGGAATGCTTGCAATTGTTCCCCATTGAGCATAATCCTTGCTGTGGGCTTGTTGTATACAGCTTTTATTATATCGATAAAGGTTCCTCCATTCCTACTGTCTCTAGCGTTTTGATCATAAAAGGCTGTTGGATCTTTTCAAAAGCTTTTTCTGCATCCATCCAGAGCATCATGTGGTGTTGGACTTTGGACTGGTTGACATGTTGAATTACATTTATTGATTCACGTATGTTGAACCAACTTTGTGTGCTAGGAATTAAGCCTACTTGGTCCCCATGAATGATCTTTTTGATATGTTTTTGAATCCGATTTGCTAAGACTTTGTTGAGAATCTTTGCATCTGTGTTCATCAGTGAGATCGGCCTATAGTTTTCTTTTTTAAGTGAATCTATATTAGGTTTTGGGATTAAAACAATGTTAGCTTCATAGAGGGAATTTGGTAGTGTTCCTTCCTTTGCTATTTGATGGAACAGTTTAAGGAGTATTGGTGTTATTAACTCCTTAAATGTCTGGTAGAACTCTGTGCTGAATCCATCTGGTCCAGGACATTTTTTGGTGGGAAGATTCGAGATTCCTTCCTCAATTTCCTAATATGTTATAGGACAATTTAGGTAAGTTGTTTTTACTTAGAAATTCATCCATCTCTTTTGTGTTGTCAAACTTCATAGAGTATAAGTTTTTGAAATATGATGTTATAATTCTCTGGATTTCTTGTGTATCAGTAGTGATAACTCCATGTTCATTTCTAATTTTGTTAATTTGGGTTTTCCCTTTCCTGCTTTTGGTTAATTTAGCTAGGGGTGTATCAATCTCATTGATTTTTTCCAAGAACCAGCTTTTTGACTGGTTGATTTTTTCTATTGTTTTCTTAATCTCAATTTCAGATATTTCTCTCCTTATTTTGCTAATTTCCTCTCTTCTACTACTTTTGGGATCAGATTGCTCTACTTTCTCTAAAGCTTTAAGGTGGATTTTTAAGTTGTTTATTTCTGATGTTTCCATTTTTTTGATGTAGGCATTAAGAGCTATGAACTTACCTCTTAGAACAGCTTTCATTGTGTCCCAGAGATTTTGGTAAGTTGTATTTTCATTATCATTCGCTTTCAGGAAATCTTGAATTTTCTTTTTGATTTCTTCTTGAATCCAGTTCTCATTCAGCATCATAGTCTTAAGTTTCCAGGAGTTAGTGTATTTTCTGTTACTTGTGGATGTCCAGCTTTAGGCTGTAGTGGTCTGATAAGGCACAGGTTAGAATTTCAACTTTTCTGTTTATGTGCAGATTCCTTTTGTGGCCCAATATGTGATCTATTTTGGAGAAAGTTCCATGTGCTGCTGAGAAAAATGTGTATTCTTTGGTGCGTGGGTGAAAAGTTCGATAGAGATCTGTAAGGTTCATTTCTTTCAGGGTTTGATTATGTTCCAAAGTGTCTCTGTTAAGCTTTTGACCAGTTGATCTATCCCATGTTGAGAGGGCGGTGTTGAAGTCCCCAAGAATTATCATTTGGGAGTTGATTTCTTGCTTTAGACGCTGTAGGGTTTTCCTAATGAATGTGGAGGGGCCCGTAATGAGTGCATATATGTTCAGTATTGTGAAGTCTTCCTGGTGAATTGTACCTGTGACTAAAATGTAGTATCCATCTGTGTCTCTTATCATTTTCTTTGGTTTGAAGTCCACTTTTTCTGATATCATAATGGCTACCCCTGCCTTTTTTCTGCTTCCATTAGCTTGTAGAATTGTTGACCAGCCTTTTATTTTTAGGGAATTCCTATCTTTTGTGGTGGGATGGGTTTCGTGCAGGCAGCAGATTGAGGAATTTGATTTTTAATTCAAATTTGTAATCTGTGTCTATTGATCGGTGAGTTAATTCCATTAACATTCAGTGTCATAATGGAGAAACTGTTTTTAATTCCAGACATTTATTATGTTTAGTAGTTTTTCTAAGTGTATTGCTTCACTTTTCATGGTATTATACTTGCCTTCTGTTCTCCTGGATATGCCTGTTTTTTTCTTCAAGCTTGAGTATCATTTCTAGCATTTTTTGAAGGCCTGGTTTGGTGGACCTGTATCCCTTCAAGTTGTCTTTGTGCTGGAAGATTTTTCTTTCTCCCTTGATCATGACTGATAATTTTGCAGGGTAAATCAGCCTGGGTTAACATTTTTGGTCATTCAATACTTGAAGTATGTCTCTCCAAGCTCTCTTGCTTTTACTGTTTTGACTGAGAAGTCATTTGTTATTTTAATAGGTTTACCTTTAAAAGTGTCTTGTTTTTTCTCCCTTGAAGCTCTCAGCACCAGTTCTTTATCTTGAATGTGGAGTGTTTTGACTATTATTTGCCGTGGCGTGCTTCTGTTTTGGTCATATCTGTTTGGGGTGCGGAATGCCTCTTGTATATGTATGGGCCTCTCTTTTTTTTATATGAGGAAAGTTTTCCTTGATGATCGCTTGGAAAATTTCCTCAGGGGTAGTATTTTGAGATTCTTGCTCTGGTATTCCATGAATACGCATGTTAGGCTTCCTCAGGGTGTCCCATATCTCCTGGATATTTCTCTCAAGTATCTTTTTGGCTTTAACCACCTCTTCCAGTGAGCTGGTTAATACTCCCACTTTGTCTTCAAGGTCTGAAATTCTGTTTTCTGCTTCATTAGTTCTGTTGATAAGACTCTCTGTGGAGTTCTGGGTTGAAGATAACGTGTCTTGTAGCTCAGTTTTAAACTCTGCTTGAGTCTGCTTTAACTGCTCTATGCCAGTTTTTGTTTCTTGCACTGTTTTTCTCAACTCCTCTAAGTGTCTGTTGTGTTCCTCTTCAAAGCGATTGATTCGATTATTTAATTCCTCCCGGATTTCCTCTTTCATAGTATTGAACATGGTAATGATCATGTTGGACCCTGAGACCCTCGCCCTAAAATTCACAAAGCAGGCCGGTTCAGGCCCACAGTATAGGCCTTGCTTGTAGTCATTCAGGCATCCATTGTTTATAGCCATCCAAGCATCCATTGTTAGTCATTGCTTAAAACTATGTACAGCCTTGAGCTTTTTACAGGTACTTCCCCACCCCTTAAGACCTCCGGCCCTTCAGTTCTGGAAAAGCAAGTTTGCACAAAGGGGAATTCCATCAATGAAGGTCACCCAGAATGAACAGCCTGCGGTTAAGCAGGTGGACTGGAACGATCACCAAGAGCCAACTCCACCCGAGCTCTTGCCGACCAATGACTGTAAAGGTCATAGGAAATTCCTCAGCTAAGCAAGCCCCCCTACCCCAAGACCCCTTAAAAACCCCTTGCCCGAGCTGCTCTGGGCCGCTTCAGTCTTTCCTGCGTGAAAGGTTGCTGGAGCCGCCCGGCGCGTCGTTAAATAAAACCTCATGCTATTGCAGCGAGAAGGGTCTTGGTCTTTCTCTCGGTGGCCTCGTTCCTGACTGAAAGACGGGGGTCTTTCATTTTGCGGGCTCGTCCGGGATTCGAGACCCCCCGAGAGATTGCCCCAACACTGGCCTCGGAGGTATGTGAGCGCTCCTGTCTGTCTTTACTTGTGCTTTGTTTAAGTCTGTGTCTGTTTGTGTTTGATACTGTGTCTGTTTGTTTCCTCTTATGAGGTTTGGGGCGGTCAGAATCTGCGAGACAGACGTGTCATATCGCAGAGACCGTGAGGGTCCCAGAGGACGCTCTGGACTCTCTGTAGGGGAAAGGACAGAAGTGTCTGTTCCCCATCTGGTTTTGTCTAATCTGCAGTCTGTAGTTTGTCTAATCTGCAGTCTGTAGTTTGTCTGATCTGCAGTCTGCTGTATTTGTGTCTTGTCTATCTTGTCTTGAATCACTAAAAGATATTAGGAAAAGAACCCAAAATCTAAGTGTTGAGGTAGAAAATTTTGCCTGTGATGATAAAGAGTTACTTCAAATGTTCTAACTTGATTGGTTACTTGGATTTCTTATAATATGTGGGTTTTATGTTTCAAAATAACAAGCTGTGGCCACTATAAATTTCATTGCGCGCTTATGATCACATTTTGGTTTTTGACTCTGTTTACTATTTGGCATGCTCAATTTAAATGCACGTGCACACTTAGGAATAAATCATTTTGATAATGTTAAAAGGCCTGAGTACGTACTGACCAAAATATCTTGTTTTATCTTGATGCTTCACAAAAGGTGGCTTTGTGTTTTTACCTAGGATCTGGTAACATCACTTTTGTAGTTCCTTTAAAAGTTTGTTTTCCCATGAGTAATACCAACATATCTAACAGCCAGAAAGGAAAACTGATTTCTGAAAAATTCATTGGAATTCCTTCATTCTCCTGGTATGTACGAGTTCCCTTTCTTGGGGACAAATCTGCTTTCTAATTCCCTGTTCCCAGGTGTACTCCTGTGTTCTGCTATATAATGATTTTTAAGATAAGGTCTACTGCCTCTTTTAAAGGATATTTCTTACAGGATAACTAATGTGAAAACAGCAGGAAACCATCAAATAGAAAGAAATATATATGTATAGTACGTAGAGGTAAAGAAGGTTTTGGGATGAGATATGTTACTTAGAAAGTTAAAGTATGTGCAGGAGGTTTATGAGTTGGTTACTTAAAAAGAATGTTAAAGTATGTTGTGAAGGTTTGTGGGATGTAGAGTTATGAGAAGACTGAAAATAAGAGATGATGGTTAAAGAAAATATTATTTGTTATGTTTCTTCCATGTTATAAAACAAAAGATATTGAGCCTCAGAAATTAGAAATTAAGAATTAAGCTTCATGTATTCAAATGTATTTCAGTTGTCTGTTTAAAGCAGAAAATTGGTTACTTCTAAAATCCCAACTTCTCAAGGACAGTAGGAATCTTACCAGTGGGGTCATAAATGAGAAGTCTGAGACCAGGGCCCTTCCTGCCCCCAGGGAGGTGGCCAGCAGAAGCTGAGGCCCCGCCTCAGCTGCAGCTTGGAACAGACTCAAGGTCAACTAGGGAGTTTCTCTAAATCTTGGACTTTACGGTAAAAGAGACTGTGCTAAACCAACCTCTGCTCACCTTTTGGAGCAGGCCTCTCTTAGAGGGGGAGGAAAAGGGCACCTGCAAAATGGGGGAGGGAATGTTTTAACCTCTGTATGAATGTGTGAGTGAGTGTCGGCCTGAGGTGGGAAACCTGTAACACCTCTGGCTCGAGTTTGTAGTCCCACGGCGAGATCCCTAAGATCTCTTAAAGCCACGGGATTCGATTGGGCCAGTTCTGCGTTTCCATGGTGATAACATACGGTCTAGGGTGGGATCAGATTAGAATCGATCGCAAGTCACGAAACAGCTGAACCCACTATGGCCTAAGTTATCACCCATGACTCTGCAAAGAGTGTGGCCAGACTGGTACTTGAATGATCTCTCCTGGAGGGATTCCCAACCTTTGTCTGTCTGCGTCGTGTGGTGGGGATCAATGTGACTCTAGCTCTTGGTCTACGTAGTACAGTGGGGATCAATGTAACTTTAGCTCTTGTTAGTCAATGGAAGGGAATTCCTAGAAATGTTTGCCCTGAAGGAAAGTGTTTCAAGTCTGAGACAATGACTATGCTGTTTAAATAGCATAGGGAATACAGGAAACTTCAGGCATGTGTGGACCATGGACTCTCCCCTTTTAGTGTCATCGGGTGGGGCTCTGGTGGCATTGGGTGGAGTGCTGGCCTCCCCGGACCACACCATGGGCAGTGTCAATGGATGTCTTTGCTGACAACACTGTGTATATAGTGATTATCAGAACTCTGCTAAGCCACGCATCCTTTCCTCAAGTCCAGGTTCACTAATTGAAGCCAAAAGAGAGAGATTTCCCCTTCCTGTGTCCAGGGACTATCTAGAAATTGTGAATGCTTAGTTCTACCAACCTAAAAGAGGGTCAAGTCATAGCATATTCTCAGACATGCCCTGTATACATCTTAGACAAGAGATGATCCCAGGAAGATCTTTAAGTTATACTACCATCCAACTAGACAAACAAATGCCAGAAAGTTGAGAGACTATAGAGCTGGACCAAAAGTACCAGCTAGTAATTCAGGAAAAGCTTTGCCTCCCAATGCCCTCAAGACTAAGGTGAAACAGACAGGAATTTCATTTAGCTTCCATGTCAGCCAAAGTTCTTATCTGTCAGAAGTAAACTCTCATGTGGAGGACAACAGGGTTTTCATCTGTTGAGGGAAATAGGTCCCCATCTGGAGGATAGCATCCTCATCTGTAAGGGAGAGGTTGGCACCATCAGGAAGCTTTCATTTCTGTCTTGGAGGTAGAATCCTTTGTTTCTGTTTGTCCTAGGACTTTAAAAATAGGACAGGTGACCTAGGACTTAGTATAAAAAAGAAAAGAAACAGAAAGAACCAGAAAGCAAAGAAATCAGAACTTGACATTTGCCTTAGGGGATAGGTTAAACAGGCACCCCAAGCAGATCAACTCAGGACCCCTCCCGACAGGGGAAAGGTGGAAAAAGATGCTTCGAATATGACCAGACTGGGCGCTTTGAGACTGTTGTGAGCACAGAAAGCTTTCATGTGGCCTATGTCCCAACTATGGGAATTTCCACTGGAGGAAGATTGCCCCCTGAACCTCAGGGCCCAGGGGTCGAGCGAGTTCTCTGGTGGAGACCAATGAAATGGCCTGAAGCTCTTAGCTTCCCTCCGATGGGAAAAAGGAGTTTGCCACTGATATCCAGCAAAAGGAAGCCCAAAAGTGCCAGGTTGAGCATCTCGTGAGAACCTTGGGTTTAACGTGCAAATGGGAAGCCTCTTTGTTTCTATGTTAATAGACAAGGGAGCACAAAATTCTAGTGCTCAACTTCCTTCCTAGGCTTTTGTCAACTTTTGATTTTACTAAAATGTTTAAGATCAGGAAAATGACAGGCTCATTGCACTCACAAAGTAACTACTGAGATTCCTTATATGCTTAATAGTGATGCTTTTTAGGCATTCCTTTGTTTACATGCCTGAGTGCCCGAATATTCAAGGTTTAGGCTTAATAGAATAAAATAGTTTAGCACTGTTATAAAGTCATCCACGTGGCTCTGGTTTTAGACGCACCAAAGGTATTAGAAGAGAAAATCATGGATTACAGAAAATGCCAGATAGCATGTAACAAAAGTCTGCAGTTTAAAGACCCTAAATGCTGCATCCTTATCCAACCATTCTGATGGATAAGATTCCAACCTGATAAGATATTATCTCAAGGAAACATTTTCTGGAGAAAAGACATGGCTTTATTTAGGAGAAATAAAAAACATAGAAATTGTCAGGTCTTGGTGTTTCTTCCCAGTTCAGGCCTAAAGCCTGTTCCCTGGGGAAGGTCACTGTAACCCCATGGGCAGGTGCTAGGAATTTCTTGGTATGTCACAATAACGCCCAGGGACAGGTGCTAAACATTCTTTCCTAGGTAATTTACATTTTGCCCCGGGCTGGCGTGAGCCCCCAGGCCGAGCCCGCCTAGACCCCTTCTGCCCCTGCCGCACCCCTCTCCACCCTGGCCACAGGGGTTTGGGCTCTGTGGTTGTTGACCTCCTCTACTAGAGAGATTAAGAAAACTGGAGTGGTGTTTGACGCCAGCTTGTTCCTGCTGCTTTCCTTGACAGTATTCAGCATCAGCATCGTGAGTGTGACGGCCTACATTGCCTTGGCCCTGCTCTCTGTGACTATCAGCTTTAGAAGGGTATGATCCAAGCAATCCAGAAATCAGATAAAGGCCACCCATTCAGGACATATTTGGAATCTAATGTTGCTAGATCCGAGGAATTGATTCTGCTCTCAGTCATGTGAACTGCACCATAAAAGAACTCAGGTGCCTTTTCTTAGTTGATGATTTAATTGATCCTCTGAAGTTTGCAGTGTTAATATGGGTGTTTACTTATGTTGGTGCCTTACTCAACGGTCTGACACCACTGATTTTAGCTGATTTCACTCGTCAGTATTCCTGTTATTTATGACTGACATCCCAAGTGCAGATAGATCATTACCTAGGACTTGCAAGCAAGAATGTTAAAGATGCTATGCCTAAAATCCAAGCAAAATTCCTGGATTGAAGCGCAAAGCAGAGAAATGAAAAGATGCTATCATAGGAGGAATTATTCTTTTAATAATTATATTGCTTAAGCTCACGCTGGGACTTATAAAATGTTGGGGACACGTATAGTTAATTGTAAAATATGTTCCTTACTGAAATCAAAAGGAGCTCAATCCTTCTCTATATATATAAAAAATGCAGTCTCTGTTACAAGTATGTGGGCTCAGCCTCTTGGCTATCTGGTGCAGCATTATAGACTGGCTAGATTTGCAAATACTGAGAGAATATTTCTGTTAAGTGCCATTATCCTCAAGCCATGGGATAGGTTCTTGGAAAAAATGTCCTTCCTAAAAGTAAAGCTGTCACAGAAGTTTCAGTAAACGGGTCCAGATTCACTAAGCCAAGAGAGTTGTTTTTGTTCTCCATTCTGCTGACTCCTTGCCTCACCTGATCCAGGGGAGCCCTGGTCTTGAGGCTGCAGCTCTGGCCTAAGGCACCCAAGAAAGACAGTTTATGCTATAGAATTAAAACCAGAGACATAGGTTGGCAAAAAGTTTAATAAAGTTTTTCCCTTGTCCTAAAAGGTTGCCTAAAGTTAAACTCAGTGCTTGACAGAGGGAAAAAGCAATGGCAAACTTAAGAAGTAAACTAAGAAAAACAGCAAAACTCCAGGTGTAGCTCCAGAGCAGCTCCATTAGCTAATCAATGCTGGCTTTTCATTTAGATCAGAGAAATGGTGCTACATCCCTTTGGTCCCCCAAAAGAAGAAGACTTATGTTGCTTTATTTTTCAGAATAAAAAAGGAGGATAATTTAGATTGCTCTGTACAAAGAATCAGTTCGCATTGTTTTGGACAGGTTTTAAAATATGATCTACAGTAGCCAGAGGAAAAAGGTCTCCTTGGCTTTTACACCTTGTAAATGTGTTCTTTTACTAACTCCTGCTTGCTTGTACCCACAGCAAGACTGCTGAGCTTGTTCGGTTTATCCCATGTGCCTTCCCAATTACAATGATCTGGTCCTTCTATAGATTCTGGAGACTCAATTTGCCTGTGTTTGTCTCTTTTAGACCAACCTTGAGGTAATAAAGTCATCTATCAAAGACCTCTAGACCAACCCAGCATTTCATAGATGAGAATGTCAGACTGCTCTTATTTCCTTCGCCCCGATTCAGCAGGAAGCAGCCAGATCGAATCATCGCCCTTTATCCCCAGAGCAGTCTGAATTCTCAAATAGATTTATGGGAAAGTGAGGCAGGATTAGAGCAGCTATGCTGGGATGGGTCTCTCAAGGTCTTTGGAATTCTGAAGAGACGTCCCCTTACTGCTGGAATCGCCTGGAAGGAACACCCCTGCTGAAAAACTGACTCCAATTCTCCCAGAAATTTACCGCAAGAACTGTGACTAACACTCCATGATTGGAGTGTGCCTATAGAAAAGGGGGGAATGTTGGACCCTGAGACCCTCGCCCTAAAATTCACAAAGCAGGCCGGTTCAGGCCCACAGTATAGGCCTTGCTTGTAGTCATTCAGGCATCCATTGTTTATAGCCATCCAAGCATCCATTGTTAGTCATTGCTTAAAACTATGTACAGCCTTGAGCTTTTTACAGGTACTTCCCCACCCCGTAAGACCTCCGGCCCTTCAGTTCTGGAAAAGCAAGTTTGCACAAAGGGGAATTCCATCAATGAAGGTCACCCAGAATGAACAGCCTGCGGTTAAGCAGGTGGACTGGAACGATCACCAAGAGCCAACTCCACCCGAGCTCTTGCCGACCAATGACTGTAAAGGTCATAGGAAATTCCTCAGCTAAGCAAGCCCCCCTACCCCAAGACCCCTTAAAAACCCCTTGCCCGAGCTGCTTGGGGCCGCTTCAGTCTTTCCTGCGTGAAAGGTTGCTGGAGCCGCCCGGCGCGTCGTTAAATAAAACCTCATGCTATTGCAGCGAGAAGGGTCTTGGTCTTTCTCTCGGTGGCCTCGTTCCTGACTGAAAGACGGGGGTCTTTCAATCATATTTTGAAAGTTGTTATCCTGGGTCAGGCTTTCTTGGCCATTTTCTGTGGGTTTTTTCTGGTTGGAGTCTAGGTCGCGGTGAGGCCTGGCTGGACTGCGCATGCATCATGGGCAGCGGAGTGGGGAAAGGGAGAATTGATTATTGAGTTGAGCCCTTGGCAAACTTGTGGGAGTTGTCCAATAGATGGGAAGGGCCTAGCCCATGAAGGTTAGGACTAGGCCCTGGATAGGTAAATAACATGGAGGGAAGTATTTAAGTAAGTTGATCTTCTTCTGTACTTGGCTAGATGTGTTGGTCTTGGGAAGTGAGAATTTTCCCTTTTTTATTGACCCTGTGGATATGAGATGATCAATTTCTTCCTAGTGTCCTAGTGTTGGTCTGAGCTATCCTGCCAAGCTGGATGAGCAACTGTAACAAAGAAATATAAGACAAAATAAAACCCCTTGCTCACTTATGTTATTTGTTCATGAATTTTTCTGCAACATGCAGAATAACTGTGACAATAGATATTTTTGCATTTTGTCTGTGACCTTTCACAGCAACAGTTCAAATGAATCAGGGCTAAATGAAATTAATTTCATTCTGAATGAAAGTGTTCTGCTCATTTATTTAGATGACATGCTGAATTTTATTTTGAATGATGTGAGGTTTATGTCTTTGACTATTGGTTTTGTCCTAGAAATCACTTTTATATGTTTGCTTTTCTCCCCACACTGCTTCTTCTCATTGACAATAATCTAAAGCAGGTCTCACTCAATTGTATTCTAAACATTCAAAATTGCTTAATAAAGGAGGTGAAGATGAAACAGCCTGGCCTTGTGAAATATTTTGAAAGTATTCCTGAATTTCTGGTGAATGTTTTATGCTATATGTTCATTAAATTAATTCTTTCACAATTTTTATAACACAATATTTATTTTTAAAAGAAAGCAAATCATCACTGTTACCTAATTTAAGATAGATGTCTATGTTAATAACTCTGAATTCATGTTCAGTTTGAGCTTGATGATTTGTCAGCTGGACAGGACCACCCAAGCAGGTTATCTTGCTGATAACACAAATAATTTTACCACTTTTCCTTTCAGGTTGTGAGCCCTTTCTCACAATGAATTTCAATTTGGGGGATTTTGGCAGATTCATGAAATAGTTCGATGAGAGGCATTTGCTGTAAAAATTGTAGGAAGAGGGGATGAGTGTCGCTGAAAAGATCATGAAAATGATAGCATGTAGTCAGTTCAGAAAGCTCAGATTTGTAACTCTAGAGTTTTCTTCTGTGTTTTGAATAGTCTACTAAATTTCAATGAACACTTCACATCATATCTTTAGTTGTACTAAGAAATCTGAAACTGTTTTTACTTATTTATTTATTATCCTTAATTTATTCCATGTGTTATATATATGAAAGAGAGGTGGAGGAAGGAGAGGAGAGAAAGAGATCATGCATATGCCATTGTATATGATATATGGATGTCAGGGGACAACTTTCTGAAATCATTTCTCTTCTTCTAGGTCTCTCATTTGTGTGTATGTACCTACTGATCCATCTTGTCAGCTCTTATCATTAATCCCGTGGGGATATAGATAAGATTTTAGAGACAGAAATTCTTTTTTTAATACATTTTTTATTATTTCTGCTCATACAAACTTGATAGGTAGACCAGTTCCCTCCCCCCTCCTCCCCCTGAACCCCTGTTCCCCCTCACTCCCTCCCCATCCCCCAGCGTCTCCCCCCCAATTCCCAGAGAGTCCTTTATTGTGCATGCCTAACTCTCCTCTGGATCCTCCTCTCTGATGACGTTCAAGGACCCAGTGGCATTTCCCTGAACCCTTTCTCGTGTTCCCCTTAAGCATAGGAACACTACTGTGGCTGTCAATCCCTTGCCTCCAAGGATCTTGGTGCCTTTAGCTGATGCTAGACTTTGTGAGGTCAACAGTGTGTTGGACATTGTGCAGGGCATGCAAAGTCCCATTATGATTGCTTCGGCCCTAACTAGTGTGGAGAATCTTGCAAATAATTGCTCCTCCCATCCTTGTGCTCTTACACTCTTACCACCCCTCTTCCGCAAATGGCACTGAGCTTCAGGATGGGGGGAGATTAGTCTGGCCTAGTTCTATGTGGTTGATATAGAGTCTCTGAAGTTCTGGATTGTGGTTTGTTGATTTTCTTTTGCAGTTTTGCTGCTCCTACAATGCCCTTCACTCCATCCTGATGGGCACTGTATGTAACCCCCTGGTCAGAGACAAAAAGCTGTTAAACTGGAGTCTTGTTATAAGAGCACATTCAAGGGTAAATGTAGAAAAGCAGGAAACCTCGGTGAGGGAGGGGTCAGTCACTCATTTGCAAAATGATCATCTGCCAGACTATATGCCCTCCCCTTCTGGTGAGATCATACCCCCTCAGTTGTACATGATCAGGAACAAACGTCTGTGAACTGAACCAGGTGTCACATTACATACTTGCATTCCTTGGAGGCCTATTTTCTCTGCTGTAACATGGTCTCCTCTCTCCTTGTGTCTGGTGTGGCCCTCCAACCCATCCCTCCTGTTCATAATCCTTGCAATTACTGTATTACATGGGTTTACCTTTGAGTGTCTCAATGTGGGCTGGGTGAGTTTGGTACTAGGAGCCATCTATTAGGGAGTGCATATGGCGCTTAACTTTCTGGGTTTGGGATACTTCACTTAACATAATTGTTTCTAATGACGTCCATTTCCCGGCAAATTCCAGTACCTCATCATTTTTGATGGCTGAGTAGTACTCCATTGTATAGATGTACCACAGTTTCCTTATCCACTCGTAAACTGTTGGACATTTGGGTTGATTCCATAACTTCGCTATTGTAAACAGTGCTGCTATGAACATGGTCATGCTTGTGCTAACGAGGTGAACCTCTGCTGCATGGGGGTTTATTCCCAAAAGTGGAATAGCAGGGTCATATGGCATTTCAATCTTTAATTTCTTTAAGAATCTCCAGACGGCTCGCCAGAGTGGCTGTATGAACCTGCATTCCCACCAGCAATGTAGCAGAGTTCCCCTCTCTCCACATCCTCTCCAGCACTTGTTGTTTGTATTGTGGATTTTTGCCATCCTGACTGGGGTGAGATGATATCTCAGGGAAGTTTTGATTTGCATTTCCCTGATGGCTAAGGAAGTGGAGCATTTTTTAAGATATTTGTTAGACATTTTAATTTCATCCCTGGTAAAATTTCTTTTAAGTTCCAGGGTCCATTTTTTAATTGGGCCAGTGGTTTCCTTGGTGTTTAGTTTTCTAAGTTCTTTGTGCACTCTGGACAGTAGAGCTCTATCAGATATGTGATTAGTGAAGATTTTCTCCCATTCTGTGGGTTGCCTTTGGGCTCATGTTACAATCTCTTTATCTGAACAGAAGCTCTTTAATTTCACAAGGTCCCAACTGTTGAGAGTTGGTAGCAGTGACTGTGCCATTGGATGTCTGTTTAGGAAATGTTGGCCTACCCCAATCAGCTCGAGGGTGTTCCCTATCCTTTCAATTATGGTTTTTATAGTCTCTGGCCTGATATCAAGGTCCTTGATCCATTTGGAATTAATTCTTGTACATGGTGACAAGTACGGGTCCAGCTTTAATCTTCTGCATGTGGAGATCCAGTTTTGCCAGCACCATTCGTTGAAGATGCTGTTCTTTTTCCATTGGATTCTTTGGGCCCCTTTGTCAAAGACCAAATGGCTGTATTTTTGTGGACTTATATCTGTGTCTTCAATCCTAATCCATTGATCTGTGGGTCTGTTTTGGAGCCAGTACCAGGCTGTTTTTGTAACTATGGATTTGTAGTATAGACTTAGGTTTGGTATGGTAATACCTCCAGCAGTGTTTTTGTTACTCAGGATTGTCTTTGCTATCCTGGGTCTTTTGTGCCTCCATATGAACTTTGAGATTATTTGGTCAACTTCTTTGAAGAATTGCTTTGGGATTTTGATTGGTATAGCATTGAATTTGTATATTGCCTTTGGTAGAATGGTCATTTTTACGATGTTGATTCTGCTAATCCAGGAACATGGAAGGTCTTTCCAGCTTCTGATGTCTTCTGCAATTTCTTTCTTTAAGGTTTTAAAGTTTTCATTGTAAAGGTCTTTTACCTCCTGGTTAGGTTTATACCAAGGTATTTCATTTTTTAAGGGGCTATAGTAAATGGGATTGTTTCTCTCAAGGCTTTTTCACTTCTTTCATTCTGGGCATATAGGAAGGCCTCTGATTTTTGCACATTTATTTTGTATCTTGCCACCCTGCTGAACTTCTCAATTAGTTTCAGGAGCTTCTTGTTGGAGTTTTTGGGATCCCTCAGGTATAAGACCATGTCATCTGCAAATAGGGATAGCTTGACTTCTTCCTTGCCGATTTGAATCCCTCTTATGTCCCTTTCAGAGACAGAAATTCTTAAATCTGAGAAGGTGAGGCTGTTTCTGTACCTATACATTGAAGTAAAGACTTTATCTGTGTACACTTAAGATTTGCATGGAAGGCTTTTTAAATATAATAGCCAGTGCCCTATGAATTTTCTGATTTTGTGGCTCTGAGATTAAAGTCACAACAATGGACCTTTAATAAGCTCCCTGGTGATTCTGAACTTTCTAGACTGTGAGAACCATCGCTCTTTTTTCTGTCCCTGGAACTGGGATCTGATTAATGCTTCCTTATTTGATCTCATCCATGCCAATTCTTGGGCTTATAGCATGTTCCACTTTCTGTGACATCTTGGATACTCTTGTTCATTTCAATTTTTTTTCTTCCTCACAGTCTCACAGAATCTACAGGGAAATATTACATTCAGAGATTCCTGATTGCTTTGACTCTCATTTGTAAGATGATTCCCTTGGATATACTGAGAACTTGTTTAAACTTCCTAGGGCTTCCATGGGGACAGAAAGCTCAGAGTGCCTCATTCAGTGAAACCTAAGCCATCCCTTCTAATCTTTCAATACTTAAGCTCCCTTAGGGTAGAATATGAAATTAGCTACCAAGTCCAACTCTCTAAAGAACTATGGTGAAAAACAAATCCTTTTTCTCTAATTATTTATTATGATGTGACAAATTTATCCTTCTACAGTTAACAAGCTCATTCTGCTGAATTTAGAGGTACAATTATCATTCTTCAAAGGATTCTCCCAGGGATCCTTATGAGACTGTACTAATTGGTACCTCCTATGTTGATTTCATCTTCCCACTATGTAATGAATAGAGGACCCAAACAATTTAGAGGAGTATCCTTTTTTATTTTTTCTCTAACTTATCATGTCTTCTCTGGGTTACAGTTAATCATCATGGCAAGAGAGTTCATATCAACATGAAGAGATGGGAAATTAGTCATACCATTTCCACAGGAAAAGCTGAGAGGGAGACATTAGTCCTCATTTGATAGATTACAAAAGTACTATACCAGCATCCTTCATTTTATCTGCCTGCCCAGGAAATGTTCCAATCCCACTGTGACTGGGTCTTTTTACATCATCTCCTACAAACTTTCTCAGAAGTTTGATTTAATTAAATACTTCTTCATAGATGTGCCTGAAGTTTCACATCTCAACTGTTATGTTGACACTCAACAGAATTAGTCACTCTAACTAGCACTGCCCCCAGTGATGGAATTTAATCTCAAAGGTATGAGTTTTCTGTGAGAAATGAGTTCATCCTTTGACCCTCATAATCCCACTTCAACCAAAAAAATAAATCAAATGAGAAATGCCCTTGCTTCAAGAGGAAGAATTCAGTTACTGTTTGTTTTCACACTTAATAGTCAAGTACTTTTAAAAAAAAACATTTATTTATCTTGTATACACACAAACACACTCACACACACACATATATACACACACAGAGGCAAAAAGAATTTGCATATGCCATATGGGATTTCCACTTACTATCCTGCATTGATATGAACACGCTGGTAAAAACCAGTGTTGCAGGTTGGAAATAATGTGTAATGACATATTAACCCAGGTGTAATGAGGAACAAGTAGGATGGTCATGTTTAAGGGCTCAGGTATGAAGCATTGTTTCTGAAAAGATACTGACAAACTTACATGGTGCTATTAGTTTTCACATAATTCTGATTATCTCTGAGTTTTCCTTGTTTGGTTCCCTAGTGTGATAATTAATTTTGGTTTTCAAATTGGCTCACTTGGAATTAACTAACAGATTAATTGCCAGACCACCTGAAGAGATTAAGGTGATGAATATATTTACTTTACAAAGACCCACCCTAAACTGAATGGAACTTTTATCTGAATGCAGATCAGATAAAAGGAACCTCAAGAGAGAATAGCTCTAGGAGTCTCTCTTTCCCTTGCTAACAAAATTCATCTTCCTTCCTGCCACCTGGCTTCTTCAACCCTCTAAGGTGACTGAAATTCAGAGACTCTCCAGAATCTTCCATCCTTCAGTCACAGACTGGGAATGATGAGATGCTGAGATTCTGGACTGAGCAGCTACTTGTAGCCATTTTTGGACTACCTAGATTGGATCTCATAAGCGAATTCAAAAGATTCCTTTTTTATATAATTGTTCTTATGATTCTGTTTTCCTAGAGAACCCTAACTAGTACTGCTACATAATAGGGAACCCAGAATTCTGTTAAAATCTGGACATGTGACTTGAGTGGACTACTCCTTAGGACATGCACAGAATCCTCTTGCTGACTTCACACTGTTTATGAGGTTGTCCATTCATCAGTGGCAGGCAATGGAAGCCATATATGGATGAGCTCACACTGATGTGGGTCCTTTGTTACCTTTAATCCTCACCTCATAATATGGATACTTCAATAAAGCGATTTAAAGGATTAGAAATGACTCATAGGAGCAGCTTGTTGACTCAGGTCTGGGAGCAAATCTCAAGACACCCCCCAAATACATGCACACCAGGCTTCAGTGCCAAGGACATAAATGAACTCAAGACCACTGAGGCTAAGATAATTTTCACATTTTTCCCAACTTGTATTTGTCTCTTGGATGTGGATGTCAGATACAAAGCCCCAGGCAGCACAATCCATATTCCTTCAGAGAGGGACATACAGGAGTAACAGAAAGAAATTGAAGGATATAAATGGCCTCTCCAGTTGGAACTGGTAAAAATCGGCACATGTACTGCCTAGCACAGCTGGTATATAATTATCTGCCTGACAGAACAGCTTCAACCTCTGCTTTGCCTCAGAACTTGGAAGACTGGAGAAGGTGCTCGTTTTAAGTTCAGTTTTCTTGTTCTTAAAGGTTCCTCTGCTGTCATGCAGTTGATGAAAGGCAGGTGCTTTTGGCAGGTGATGGGAAAGAACTGCAAAACGATTGTGCTATCTTCCTTTACCTCCAAAAGATGCCCATGGATCAATTTAACTTGCAAATGTTCTTGAATTTTCAGTAAGTGCCTTTTGCAACTCCTCATTTATTGTTTTGCCATCATCGTGACTAGCACACAAAGAGCTAGAAATGGAAAGACACAAATGCTGGAATTTGCTTTTCTTGGCATGACCATGTCTTGTCAATGCGTTTCACATTGTGTGTAGAAACCATCTTTTGCTCTTTTAGTCATCTTGAGATGAACATCTAGCATTATTGCTTGATGGCTTTTGTGAATGGTGTTTGTAAAGGAACATGGATGTTCATGTATCAATGTAGTAGTCCCACATAGATTTCTCTAGATATATTCTTAAGACTCTATAACTGAAAAGTGTAGCAATTTTAGAAGAACATTCTCCAGAATTTAGTGGTCTTTGCCTCACAAGCAAAAAGACTTAAATTCTGATCCTCAGTTTCCACTTAAAAATGCCAGGGAGATATAGTGGCAATTTGTAATCCCAGGTCTAGAGGCAGAACCTGGAGTACCCCAAAGTAAAGCAGTAAGGCAGAAGAACAATCCAGGTTGATTTCTCATGTCACCCTTGGGCCTCCATGGGCACACACACTCTAGTGCCCTGCTGTGCACACACACACACACACACACACACACACACACACACCAAAAAAAGATGACATTATGCTGACTATTCCTGACTGAATGATCATTGGTAAAGTTCACTTTTAATTTCTTAACTCTTAGAATTAACACAAATTGATACTTGAGTAAGGATTTTTTTGTCATGGGATACCTGTGTATGTATGCTCAGGAGAAAATTTAATACTTTGTTAGCAATTGTAGCTATAAGGTTATAAGTCAAAGCTGTGGATTTTTATCAATAAATCTCATTTACCTGATGTTCAGATTTAAATTAAATTTCCTATGAAATACATGGCACATCTTTACTATATATATTCCTTTAAGTTCATCATTATAAAAGGATATGATTTTAGTGATAGGATTTTTGTACTTTACCTCTGAAACTTTACTAAGTTTTCTGCATAGTTTTTCATAAATGTATTAGTGCTTCATTGATACCGTCTTTCTTCTTTCATAATTATGCATTATAATATTTTTCCTGTTCTGTTGATACTGAATTTTTTCAATGCCAGTCCTTTATAGGATGACAATCAGGCAATAAGTATCTGTAATTTCATAGGCAGTTTCTTGACTCCAATGCATGTTTCCCTTGAGGGGAAGTTGTTTAAATATGAGCAGTCACAAATAGCTGCTGCTTCAATTGTTGAGATATACAAACCATATTTAGGAATATGTAATGAGGTATGTTTATCTGAATCTTTCTAATGATAGCAAAGATGATGGCCTTTAAAATATTTTGCACTTGAAGAGATCCATATAAATGGTAGATTTAATCCCATTTACAGGGATAGATAGCTCTCACTGAACAATTTGAATAAGTGGTTGCCTTGTTTTCAAAGTATGCTATGTTAAACATGGCAAACATTTGAATTTTTGCCTTTTTTATATTTGTTTCATTTTTCTTTCTTTTTTTTTTTTAGAGAATTAAGGTAGAGTTTATTAGTAAAGAGAAAGGTTGGAACTCACAGACTCCAGACGTGGAGTGCCATGAGGAGCTAGGGCGCCTCCATGAGAAGCAGAAATAAAACAGAGCTCATGGCAATAGAGTGCCATGAGGGGCTAGGGAGCCCATGAGAACTCACAGGGCCTAGGCATGGAATTCACGAGGAGCAAGGAACAAGAAACAGACTCATGTCACTGGAGTGCCATGAGGGGCTAGGGAGCCTCCAAGAGAAGTAGGCAGCTGGAAACAGACTCACGGCACTAGAGGGCCATGAGGGGCTAGATCACCCTTGTTTCATTTTTCATATGTGACTTTCCCTTTCTCCATGCAGATGAAAACCTACAGTTTATATTTTTATAAAAGTGAAAATAAAATTGTTCATCTACCATAATCTGAATCCTTGTAAACATACTTATATTTATGAGCGCTGTTCTTTTTTATTACATTTTTCCCTAGTTATACAAGCTCAGTGAGTACCCCTTTCTTCGCCCTCTTCCCCTTCCCTTCCTCCTATTATCCCCCATTTCACTCTTCCCTTCCCACTCTTGCACTCTCTCCCTCTTTTCCTTCCCTCCTTCTCTTTTGGTGCTTCCAGCTTTCTCCCTCCCATCCTACAAAACATCTGTTTATGTGAATGCCAAATTTCCCTCTGAGTTCTCTATACTAGTGAAGTTTCAGGAGTCAGTGGCATAGCTTGGAGCTCCTTCTTGGGCTGCCTGCTAGTATGGGAACTCTATTACATTTTTTTAACCCCTTGCCTCTAAGGATCCTGCTGCCTGAAGCCTTCTCACCTGTGATCCGTGATTGCTGCTCTTTAGATCCAACTTCTGTTTATATCATTTGAAATTTTTGGTCCTAGTGGATTTCATCTCTTGTCTCCCTATAATGCAGAATACATATTACATCTATTAATCTGCAATATCATAAACGTATGTGCATTTTCTCTTACATTTTCATGAGCTTCTTTCTCTTATGTCATGAATTTCTCCTGTACCAATAATTTGGAAATTTAAGATGGAAATATATCATCCATGGGGTTTGTTCCAGAAGAAAACTCTTTCCAACTTGCTCTAACAGAGAAAGACACAAAGAAGAATTCTCTGCTGTTCTCAGAGGAAGTCCAACTGCGTTGGTTTTCTGTTGTTTTCACATCACAAATACTTGCTCTGTGTCACACTTGGAAGGTACTTGTATCTCTTACATGGATTCAAGATGGTTTAGAATACATTCATTGTCAAACAAACTATTATTACAAAACAAAATACAACAAATTAGATAGTTCAAATCTAAGAAATATGCAGACCTGGCAAATTTTGAAAGTTCTTTCATTAAGTCTTATTTAAATCACTATCACAAAGAGGTTATGTGCACCTTTTCAATTTTTTCAATTGTGATAATTTCTTCAGCTGTATAGTGACAAACTTTGAATCTTGAATCTTTCTATATGTATATATCATTTTTAAGAAAGTGGGACAGGGGCTGGAGAGGTTGCTCAGGGGTTAAACCTCCGCCTTACAGGCGGAAGGTCCTGAGTTTGGATCCCAGATCCCACTTTTAGACGCCGGGCAGAAGCAGGGGCGGCCTGCGCTTCTGGTCCTGATAGGGCAGAGTCTGTGAATCCCGGGGCAGAAGGAGGTGGAGGTGGCCATGGTGGTTCCCTAATTCGTCCGTGGTTCTACACACACACACACACACACACACACACACACACACACACACGCGCGTGCGCACATACATACACATACGTGCACAGTTGAATAAATAATAATAAAAAATTTTTTTTAAAAAGAAAGTGGGACAAATATATATCTGTAAAATCTAGGAAGTAGTTTAACTACATTATTGTGATTTTTCATATAGATGGAAAAATAAATATAACAATTAAATAAATCACTATCATGTCTTTGAACTAAGAAAAATATTTAATGACAAAATAGAAGAGCATAAGCAATTGAAAAATGAGGTAGTACAGTGGTAGTTGGTCAATAATACTACTAACACAAAATTTTTTCTCTTTGTTCACTAGTTGATTTATATAACTGATATTTATATAATTTTATATTTATAATTATATAGAATTATAATTTATATAATTTCATAGCTCCCACGTTGATCCAATTATATAGATGAGAAAATTCTCAGTTTTGCACTAAATGTCACTACTTAGAAGAGAAATAGTTTGTTCCTTTCATGCATGAAAATACTTTCAATGAAAGATACACTTTTACATAGATGTGAAAAGCCAGAACTGTAAAGAAAGTTCAGCAAATCCACATGAAGATATTTCACTACTGATTAGACCAAACAAATGAATACGAAAGTAAATGAAATGTAGCTAAATACTCAATTATTTAATCTTTTAGCTACAAGACACAAAATAATGTCTATTTATTTTTCAAACAATTAAAAGTTGGAATTATAAAATAAAATGTGAAAAGAAAATCCAAATTTTCTTATTTGTACAATCACCCTCTAGACATTTTTGATAACACAAAAATAGTAAAAGAGAAGTGAACATGAAACTAAGTTTATGTCAGAAGGAAAAAAAACCACACAGCAGTATCCCAATGAGCTAGAACAGATAAAAAACTAATTATATTCTTAGGAAAATGAAAAAGGCTTAAAAATGAAAAGCAATCAATGAATGGAAAGAAGAAAAATCATATTTATTCAAGTATCACTGTAAGTTAAGTGATCTGAGAATATTTTATGTGTGGACAGAAAATGCAGTCTTATCTGACAGAGGTATGGTATCCCAGATTTGGAAAATTAGAACTCCAGTATTAATAGAATCATACAATAAAATGAAAGCATACAAATATTTACAAGATTATTTTTATTAAAATAAAGTAATCACAGTCAGAGAAATAGAATAAGCTATTGGGAGCTAGACTTGGTGATAGATGACTGTAGTTTCAGCAGTTGGTAGCATGAGTTCATTCAAAAATTCAAAGTCATCGTGGCTTATATTGTGAGCTGCATAAAAATGAGACCTTGAATCAGCTTGCTTTTATTTAATACTTGTTTTCTTTTTATTTATTTATTTATGTGTGTGAGAGAAAGAAAGAGAGAGAGAGAAAGAGAGAGAGAGAAAGAGAGAGAGAAAGAGAGAGAGTATCAGAGGATACTGTGTGTCCTTGTGGAGGACCAAGGGCAACTTCAGGAATCATCCTGGATTGATTCTACTTCCTTTTGTCTTCACTCTGGGACTCAGACTCTGCCCACTAGGGCAGGAAATTCAAGTCACTGCCATTTCTTCCTGATATTTTTATGTGGGTCCTAGCAACTGAACTCAAGACTTCCTACTTTCAAAGTAGAGTCTTAATCTCTGAGCCATCTCTTCAGCCCTGAATCAGAGTATTAAAATATATATTTCTACATTCATCCCAGAATGACAAACTTATACATGAAGTCATGTTTGGAGACTCACTGTTTATTTTTTTCAGGAAATAACCTTATATTTTTATTATAGTGAAGTATCTACACTAAATTTATTTTAGTTTTTTTACAAATATTGTTTATTTTAATGAAGCTGGTACAGATAATGTCTTTTGAAAACATACCCCGGACCAAAAAGGACAAATAAAATCAAAAGGAGCAGTGATATCTTGCATAAACTTCTGCATGAATTTTTTTTTATTTCTGCTCATACAAACTTAACAGTTACACAGGTCCCCTCCCTCCTTCCACTCCTCTAATCCCGCTGATCCTCCCTCCCCCCACCCTCCCATCCCCCAGTGCCTCTCTCTCCCATCCCCAAGCATCCTTTAATGTGCATGCCAAACTATCCTCTGCATTTGGTCCAATGAGGTGCAAGGACCCAGCGGCATTTCCTAGAACTCTTTTCTGTGTTTCCCTTAAGCATAGGAACATTACTGTGGCTGTCAATCCCTAGCCTCCAAGGATCCTAGTGCCTTTAGTCCATGCTAGACTTTGTGGGGTCAATAATGTGTTGGACATTGCGCAGGGCATGCAAAGTCCACTTATGATTGCTTCGGCCCTAACTTGTGTAGAATATCTTGCATATCATGACTCATCCCATCCTTATGCTCTTTCAATCTTACCTACCCCTCTTCTGCAAATTTCCCTGAGCTTCAGGATGGGGAGAGATTAGGCTAGCCTAGTTCCAGGTGGTTGATATAGAGTCTCTGATGTTCTGAATTATGGTTTGTTGATTTTTTTTCAGTGTTGCTACTCCTGCAATGCCCTTGGCTCCATCCTGATGGGTATTGGATGTCACCCCCTGACCAGAGATAAAAACATGTTAAATTAGAGTCTTGTTATAAGAGTATATTCAAAGGTAGATGGAATAAAAGTAGGAGACTGTGGTGAGGGAGGGGTAAATCACCCATTTGCAAAATGGTTACCTTCTACCTGCCAGACTATATGCCCTCCCCTTCTGGTGAGATCATACCCTATCGGTTGCAAATGATCAGGAAGGAAAGTCTGAATTTAACCAGATGTCTCATTACTTACTTGTAGTTCTTGATGGTGGCCTATTTTCTTTGCTGTAACATGATCCTCTCTCTCCTTGTTTCTGGTGGGGCCCTTCTTACACATCCCTCCTGTTTATAATGTTTGCAATTACTGTAGGTATTACAGAGATGTATCCTTGAGTGTCTCAAAGTGGGTTTGGTACTAGGAGTCACCTATTAGGGAGTACATATGATGCTTACTTTTCTGTGTCTGGGATACTTTACTCAATACAATTGTTTTTAACTTCATCCATTTCTCAGGAAATCTCATTAATTCATCATTTTTGATGGCTGAGTAGTATTCCATTGTATGAATGTACCACATTTTCCTTATCCACTTGTCAACTGTTGGACATTTGGGTTGATTCCATGACTTTGCTATTGTAAACAGTGCTGCTATGAACATAGTCATGTTTGTGCTATCGAAGTGAATTAATTTTTACTGTATGGAGGGTTATTCCCAAAAGTGGAATAGAAGGATCATACAGCATTTCAATCTTTAATTGTTTTAAGAATCACCAGACGTTTCGCAAGAGTGGTTGTATGAGCTTGCATTACCACCAGCAACGTAGGAGAGTTCCCCTCTCTCCACATCCTCTCCAGCATTTGGTGTTGTTTGTATTGTGGATTTTTGCCATCCTGACCAGGATGAGATGATATCTCAGGGAAGTTTTCATTTGCATTACCCCGATGGCTAAGGATTTGGAGTACTTTTTAAGATATATCTTAGACATTTTAATTTTGTCCCTGGTAAACTTTCTTTTAAGTTCCAAGGCCTATTTTTTAATTGGCCCATTTGTTTCCTTCGTGTTTAGTTTTCTAAGTTCTTTGTGCACTCTGGATAATAGAGCTCTATCAGATATGTGGTTATTAAAGATTTTCTCCCATTCTGTGGTTTGCCTTTGTGCTCAAGTTACAATCTCTTTATCTGAACAGAAACTCTTTAATTTCACAAGATCCCATCTGTTGAGTGTTCACTGTAGTGACTGTGCTATTGGATGTCCGTTTAGGAACTGTTGGCCTAGCCCAATCAGTTCAAGGGAGTTCCCTACCCTTTCAACTACAGTTTTTACAGTCTCTCGCCTTATATCAAGGTCCTTGATCCATTTGGAATTAAGTCTTATACATGGTGACAAGTACGGGCCCAATTTTAATCTTCTGCATGTGGAGATCCAGTTTTGCCAGCACCATTTGTTTAAGATGCTGTTCTTTTTCCATTGGATTTTTTGGGCCCCTTTGTCAAAGATCAAATGGGTGTAGTTGTGTGGGCTTATATCTGGGTCTTCAACTCTTATCCATTGATCTGTGTGTCTATTTTGGAGTCAGTACCAGGCTGTTTTTACAACTATGGATTTGTAGTATAGACTAAGGTTTGGTATGGTGATACCTCCAGCAGTGTTTTTGTTCCTCAGGATTGTCTTTGCTATCCTGGGTCTTTTGTGCCTCCAAATGAATTTTGAGAATGTTTGGTCAACCTCTTTAAAGAATTGCTTTGTGATTTTAACTGGTATAGCACTAAATTTGTATATTGCCTTTGGTAGGATGGTCATTTTTATGATGTTGATTCTGCCAATCCAGGAACATGGGACGTCTTTCCACCTTCTGGTGTCATCTACAATTTCTTTCTTTAGGGTTTTAAAGTTTTCATCATAAAGGTCTCTTACTTCCTTGGTTAGGTTCATACCAAGGTATTTCAATTTTTAAAGGCCATAGTAAATGGGATTGTTTCTCTCAGGGCTTTTTCACTTCTTTCATTCTGTGCGTATAGGCAGGGTAACTGATTTTTGTATGTTTATTTTGTAACCTGCTGCCCTGCTCAACTTCTGTGTTACTTCCTGGAATTTGCTGGTGGAGTTTTTGGGATCACTCAGGTATAAGATCATGTCATCTACAAATAGGGATAACTTGACTTCTTCCTTGCCAATTCTAATCCCTTTTATGTCCCATTCTTGTCTTATGACTCCAGCTAAGACTTCAAGTACAATATTGAATAGAAGTGGTGAGAGTGGACAACCTTGTCTAATTCCTGATCAAAGTGGGAATGCTTCCAGTTTTTCCCCATTGAGTATAATCCTTGCTGTAGGCTTGATGTATACTGCTTTTATTATATTGATAAAGGTTCCTTCCATTCCTTTTGTCTCTAGCGTTTTGATCATAAAAGGCTGTTGGATCTTGTCAAAAGATTTTTCTGCATCTATCGAGAGTATCATGTGGTCTTGGGCTTTGGACTGGTTTATATGATGAATTACATTTATTGATTTGCGTATGTTGAACCAACCTTGTGTGCCGGGGATAAAGCCTACTTGGTCCCCGTGAATGATCTTTTTGAAATGTTTTTGAATCTGATTTGCTAAGACTTTGTTGAGAATCTTTGCTTCTGTGTTCATCAGAGAGATTGGCCTATAGTTTTCTTTTTTAAGTGTATCTTTATTATGTTTTGGGATTAAAATAATATTAGCTTCACAGAAGGAATTTGGTAGTGTTCCTTCCTTTGCTATTTGATGGAACAGTTTAAGGAGTATATGTTTTATTAACTCCTTAAATGTCTGGTAGAACTCTATGCTGAATCCATGTGGTCCAGGACATTTTTTGGTGGGAAGATTCGAGATTACTTCTTCAATTTTCTTATATGTTATAGGATTATTTAAATAATTCTAACTTCCTGATTCAATTTAGGTAAGTTGTGTTTACTTAGGAATTCATTCATCTCTTTTGTGTTGTCATATTTCACAGAGTATAAGTTTTTGAAATATGACATTATATTTCTCTGGATTTCTTGGGTATCAGTAGTGATAACCCCATTTTCTTTTCTAATTTTGTTAATTTGGGTTTTATCTTCCTTTTGGTTAATTTAGCTAGTGGTGTATCAATCTTATTAATTTTTTCCAAAACCCAGCTTCCTGACTGGTTGATTTTCTGTATTGTTTTCCTAATCTCGATTTCAGATATTTCTCCCCTTATTTTGCTAATCTCCTTTCTTGTACTGCTTTTGGGATCAGATTGCTCTAGTTTTTCTAAAGCTTTAAGCTGCATTGTTGTTTATTTCTGATGTTTCCACTTTTTTGATGTAGGCCTTAAGAGCTATGAACTTACCTCTGAGGACAGCTTTCATTGTGTCCCAGAGATTTTGGTAAGTTTTATTTTCATTATCGTTCACTTTCAGGAAATCTTGAATTTCCTTTTTAATTTCTTCCTGAATCCAGTTCTCATTCAGCATCATATTTTTAAGTTTCCGGGAATTAGTGTATTTTCTGTCTTTTGTTGTGTTGTGGATGTGCAGCTTTAGGCTGTGGTGGTCCGATAGGGCAAAGGCTAGAATTTCAACTTTCCTGTATATGTGGAGATTCATTTTGTGGCCCAATATGTGATCTATTTTGGAGAAATTTCTGTGTGCTGCTGGGAAAAATGTGTATTCTTTGTTGCGTGGATGAAAAGTTCGACAGAGATCTGTAACGTTCATTTTTGTAAGGGTTTGATTAAGTTCCAAAGTGTCTCTGTCAAGCTTTTGACCTGTTGATCTATCCCATGTTGAAAGGGCGGTCTTGAAATCCCCAAGAATTATCGTTTGGAGGTTGATTTCTCCCTTTAGACGCTGTAGGATTTTCTAAAAGAA
Organism: Typhlomys cinereus; assembly: GCA_023101885.1. NCBI lineage: Eukaryota > Metazoa > Chordata > Mammalia > Rodentia > Platacanthomyidae > Typhlomys > Typhlomys cinereus. Next base: position 474,667 of record JALPQD010000726.1, read on the forward strand.
TGTGGAGGGGCCCGTATTGGGTGCATATGTGTTTAGTACTGTGAAATCTTCCTGGTGAATTGTACCTGTGACTAAAATGTAGTATCCATCTGTGTCTCTTATGATTTTTTTGGGTTTGAAATCCACGTTGTCTGACAGCATAATGGCTACCCCTGCCTGTTTCCTAGTTCCACTAGCTTGCAGAATTTTGGACCAGCCTTTCATTTTTAGGATGTGCCTATCTTTTTTGGTGAGATGAGTTTCCTGAAGGCAGCAGATTGATGGGTTGTGACTTTTGATCCAAGTTTGTAATCTGTGTCTCTTAATCGGTGAGTTAAGCCCATTGACATTTAATGTTATAATGGAGACATTATTTTTAATTATGGACATTTTTTATGTTTAGTGGATTTAGTAAGCTTATTGTTTTACATTTATATTTTTGTGGTATTATACTTCCCTTCCGTCCTCCTGGTTATGCTTGTTCTTTTCTTCAAGTTTGCATATCATTTCTAGAATTTTTTGAAGGCCTGGTTTGGTAGACATGTATCCCTTCAAGTTGTCTTTGTGGTGTAAAATTTTTCTTTCTCCCTCGATCATGACAGATAGTTTTGCCAGTTTTATCAGTCAGGTTGGCATTTTTGCTCATTTAATACTTGAAGTACATCTCTCCAAGCTCTTCTTGGTTTTACTGTTTCCATTGAGATGTCATTTGTTAATTTAATAGGTTTACCTTTAAAAGTGACTTGCTTTTTTTCTCTTGAAGCTCTCAGCACCTTTTCTTTATCTTGAATGTGGAGTGTTTTGACTCTTATTTGCCGTGGCAATTTTCTATTTTGGTCAAATCTGTTTGGAGTGCGAAATGCCTCTTGTATTTGGATGGGCCTCTCATTCTTCAGTTGAGGGAAGTTTTCTTTTTTTTTTTTTTTAAACATTTTTTATTATCTCCACTCATACAAGCTTAATAGGTACAGTGGTTCCCTCCCTCCCTCCTCCTTCCCCCACTCCTCTGCTCACCCTCCCCTCACCCCTCCCTCCCCACCCCTAGGGCCTCCCCTCCCCCAATCCCCGGGATCCTTTAATGTGCATGTGAAACTCTCCTCTGGGTCCTCCTCTCCGCATAAAAGGGATTCAAATCAGCAAGGAAGAAGTCAAGCTATCCTTATGTGCAGATGACATGATCTTATACCTGAGTGATCCCAAAAAATCCACCAGGAAGCTCCTGGAACTAATTGAGAAGTTCATCAGGGTAGCAGGGTACAAAATAAATGTACAAAAATCAGGGGCTTTCCTATATGCCCAGTGTGAAAGAAGTGAAAAAGCCCTGAGAGAAACAATCCCATTTATTATAGCCCCTAAAAAAATGAAATACCTTAGTATAAACCTAATCAGGAGGTAAAAGACCTTTACAATGAAAACTTTAAAACCCTAAAGAAAGAAATTGCAGAAGACACCAGAAGGTGGAAAGACCTCCTGTGTTCCTGGATTTGCAGAATCAACATCGTAAAAATGACCATCCTACCAAAGGCAATATGCAAATTCAATGCTATACCAATTAAAATCCCAAAGCAATTCATCAAAGAAGTTGACCAAATAATCTCAAAATTCATATGGAGGCACAAAAGACCCAGGATAGCAAAGACAATCCTGAGTAACAAAAACACTGCTGGAGGTATTACCATACCAAACCTTAATCTATAGTACAAATCCATAGTTACAAAAACAGCCTGGTACTGGCTCCAAAATAGACATGTAGATCAATGGATAAGGGATGAAGACCCAGATATAAGCCCACAAATGTACAGCCATTTGGTCTTTGACAAAGGGCCCAAGAAATCCAATGGAAAAAGAACAATATCTTCAACAAATGGTTCTGGCAAAACTGGATCTCCACATGTATCTGATTAAAACTGGACCCGTACTTGTCACCTTGTACAAGACTTAATTCCAAATGGATCAAGGACCTTGATTTAAGGCCAGAGACTATAAATACCATAGTTGAAAGGGTAGGGAATTCCCTCTAGCTGATTATGCTAGGCCAACAGTTCCTAAACAGACATCCAATGGCACAGTCACTGCTACCAACTCTCAACAGTTGGGATCTGGTGAAATTAAAGAGCTTCTGCTCAGATAAAGAGAAGGTAACATGAGCTCAAAGGCAACCCACAGAATGGGAGAAAATTTTCACTAACCACATATCAGACAGAGCTCTATTATCCAGAGTGCACAAAGAACTTAGAAAACTAAACACCAAGGAAACCACTGTCCCAATTAAAAAATGGGCCCTGGGACTTAAAAGAAACTTTAACAGGGATGAAATTAAAATGTCTAACAAATATCTGAAAAAATGCTCCACTTCCTTAGCCATCGGGGAAATGCAAATCAAAACTTCCCTGAGATATCATCTCACCCTGGTCAGGATGGCAAAAATCCACAATACAAACAACACCAAATGCTAGAGAGGATGTGGAGAGAGGGGAACTCTCCTACATTGCTGGTGGGAATGCAGGTTCATACAGCCATTCTGGCGAGCCCTCTGGAAGTTCTTAAAGAAGTTAAAGTTTGAAATGCCATATGACCCTGATGTTCCATTTTTAGGAATAACCCCACACATAGTAGAAGTTCACCTTGATAGCACAAGCATGACCATGTTCACAGCAGCACTGTTTACATTAGCAAAGTCATGAAATCAACCCAAATGTCCAACAGTTGACGAGTGGATAAGGAAACTCTGGTACATCTATACAGTGGAGTACTACTCAGCCATCAAAAATGATGAATTACTGGAATTTGCCGAGAAATGGTTGTCATTAGAAACAATTATATTAAGTGAAGTATCCCAGACCCAGAAAATTAAGTGCCATATGTACTCCCTAATAGGTAGCTCCTAGTACCAAACCCACCCAGCCCACCTAGAGACACTAGACGGTAAATCTCGGTAATACAGTAATTGCAAGAAGTATGAACAGGCGGGATGGGGTAGGAGGGCCACACCAGAAACAAGGAGAGAGGGGACCATGTTACAGCAGAGAATATAGGCCTCCATCAACTACTGCAAGTAAGCAATGAGACATCTGGTTAAGTTCACAGACTTTTCGTTCCTGATCATTTACAACTGAGGGGGTGTGAACTCACCAGAAGGGGAGGGCATATAGTCTGGCCGATAATAAGTAACCATTTTGCAAATGGGTGATTGACCCCTCCTTCACTGCAGTTTCCTACTTTATTTACATCTACCTTTGAATATACTCTTATAACAAGACTCTAGTTTAACAGCTTTGTATCTCTGGCCAGGCGGTGACATCCAATACTCATCGGAATGGAGTGAAGGACATTGCAGGAGAAGCAAAACTGCAAAAGAAAAATCAACAAACCATAATCCAGAACTTCAGATACTCTGTATCTACCACCTAGAACTAGGCCAGCCTAATCTCTCCCCATCCTGAAGCTCAGGATAATTTGCGGAAGAGGGGGCAGTAAGAGTGTAAGAGCACAAGGATGGGAGGAGCAATGATATGCAAGATACTCCACACAAGTTAGGGCCAAAGCAATCATAATTGGACTTTTCATGCCCTGCACAATGTCCAACACACTATTGACCTCAGAAAGTCTAGCATTTGCTAAAAGACCCAAGATCCTTGGAGGCAAGGGTTTGACAGCCCAAATAGTGTTCCTATGCTTAAGGGGAACAAAGGAAAGTGTTCAGGGAAATGCTGCTGGATCCTTGTACATCATCGGAGGGAAGTTTTCATTTATGATAATTTGACAATTTTCCTCAGTTTTGGTATTTTCAGATTCTTGCTCTGGTATTCCATGAATGCGCATGTTAGGCTTCTTCAGGGTGTCCCATATCTCTTGAATGTTCCTCTCAAGTATCTTTTTGGCTTTAACAATCTCTTCCATTGAGCTGGTTAATTCTCCCACTTTGTCTTCAAGATCTGAAATTCTATTTTCTGCTTCGTTAGTTCTGCTGATAAGACTCTCTGTTGAGCTTTGGGTTGAAGATAGCTTGTCTTTTAGTTAAGTTTTAATCTCTGCTTGAGTCTGTTTTAACTGCTCTATGCCTATTTTTGTTTCTTGAACTGTTTTTCTCAACTCCTCCCAATGTCTGTTGTGTTTCTGTTCAAAGTGGTTGATTCTGTTGTTTACCTCCTCTTGGATTTCCTCTTTCATAGTATGAATCATGGTAATGATCATATTTTGAAAGTCGTTGTCTTGGGTCTGGCTTTCTTAGCTGTTTTCTGTGAATTTCTTCTGGTTAGAATCCATCATTATGGGGTTAATTCTTTCAGTGGGAGATTGGTCTTCTTGGGTTTTGTTTTTCATGGATCTGCACTTTGACTTGGGCATTGTTGTTTTGTCTTCCAGGGCTTTTCAGTTTCTGTGTGTTTTTGACCGATTTAGTTGGTATTACTACACTTGGGCAGTTTTTACTAGTGCTTGCCTTGGGGTTGGGTATGTTTGTCTTTTGTTATTGTTATTTCCTAGTTGAGGCTATTAGGTTGTTAGTACATCAATTAAGTCAGGTTAAGTAGACAAGGAGTGAATATTAGTATGATGGTGCACTTTTACGATGTAGTATCTTGGTGATATGTGAGGGTGAGTGGTATGATCCCTGGAGTTTTGTTTTTGGGGTGGGTTTATGGAAAAGTTAATCTATAATGATTAATATTAGAAAGGAACAGTAAGGTGAAAAAAAAGGAGGTTTACTTATCTTTGGGCTGGATGTGAAGAATCTCTCCCATGTGATAGGATGATTGTAGAGGTTTACAGATGTATGGCCTTTGACCCTTAGAACTTTGCTTGAGTTTTCTTTGGACTCTATTGAATTCTGAGTAGCAGTGTGTTTTCTGTAGACCATGTGTGTGGGTCCCTGGTGGGCCAGAGAGGCACAGGGGCTGGTGTTGTTGGCAGAATTCTTCACCCTGGACTGGGACTTGGCTTAGTGGCCCACCCGAGCTCCAGGGATGGAGGAATGTGAGCAAGTCCTGTCCTGGTCAGGCAGGCAGGCAGGCGGAACAAAGGGGCTGAGACCCAGGGCGTGGCCCAGGCAAACTGGAGGCAGCCTGGGTGTCGCCTGGGCTGTCTGGTGGGAGGAGCTGGGACAAGGGGCAACTGGTGGCTGGGGGAACTAACCTGGGATGGAGAACCTGGAGCGAGTCCTGTCCTGGTCAGGCAGGCAGGTGGGCGGGAGGAAGAAAGGGGCTGGTGCTGGGGCGTGGTCCAGGAAAACTGGAGGCAGCCTGGGTGTTGCCTGGGCTAGCTGTTGGGAGGAGCTGGGACAAGGGGCCACCTGGGGAGCTAGGGGAACTCTCCTGGGATGGAAGAACCGGAAGTGAGTATTGTCCTTGTTGGACGGGCAGGCGGGCTGGAAACTCACTGTTAATGGCTACTTTTACCCTCTTTTACAATTTGCTGCCTCAAAAATACCAATTTGTCCTAACAGTGGCTTATGCAATTGATGAGATTAACAGGAACCCCAGTCTTCTACCTAATGTGTCTTTAGAATTTGAACTAATTAGTGAAATCTGTGACATAGAGACATTTTACAATGAAATAGATTTGATCATCAGAAACTTTGAGGACATGAAAGCCAATTATAAATGCAGCAAAGACCATGTAACATACTACTTTCAGGAGCAGATGGAAGACATCTGCCAGAATTGCTCCATTTCTCCAAATCCAAAACATTCCACAGGTGAGGCCACATTGAGTGGAGGTGGGGTGGTTGACACTCTTTCTCTTGCTCTGTCTTAGGGAGAGTGAATTGTGGAGACCAAATTCACCACTTTGCAGATCTGGATAGGTGAAGGGCTTTATTAGTCTTGATGCTGCGCTTGCATTTGCTTTTTTGAAATAGTGAGAGGTTGACGCAGCCAGCCAAAGGGATTTTTCTATAACACTCAGAGGGTCACCAATTTTCTTTTAAAATATTTATTTATTTATTTATTTATTTATTTATTTATTTATTTATTTATTTATTTGAGAGAAAGAGAAAGAACTAGTAAGTAGATAGAGAGAGAAAGAGACAGAGAAAGACAGAAATAGAGGGTGAAAGATAAACTGCAATTGAGAGATAATGAAAGAGAGAGTAAGAGAAAGGAGAGAGGTTGAGAAAGTCTGAAATTGAGAAAGATTGCAGGAAAGAGAGGAACACAGAGACAGAGACAGAACAAGAGAGAACTCACATATGCCATAGCACACAGCTGAGGGTCAGAGGACAAATTCCAGAAGTCTATTCTCTCCTTCCACAATGTGGACTTCCTATGATTAAACTCAGATTCCCAGAATCACAATGAGATGCCTCATGACCCACTGAGCTCACTGCTGGCCCCTGGTTATCTGGTCATTCATGAAATGTAATTAGTTACTGTAATAATGAAGGGAAAAAAGTACACTCTTCCTACTTCTCTTTGAGACAATTATGATCTTAAACTGAGCTCTCTATCAAATATTCCTTCACGTTGCTTTGTTTGCTCTCTTTTAGCTGACCTTTGGGCCATATCATCCTGTCTTGAGTGACCATGACCAGTTTCCTAATGTGTATCAGATGGTCCTCAAAGACACGTCACTGACCCTCACCATGGTTTCCTTGATGGTTCATTTCAGCTGGACTTGGGAGGGTCTGATCATCTCAGACCAAGAAATACAGTTTCTCTGACTTGATTGGAGAGATGCAAAGAAATGGAATCTGTTCAGCTTTTGTGATTCTTATCCCCAGAAACATGGAGTTCTACATGGCAAGAGCTGAACTATATTATAATCAGATGATGATGTCATCAGAAATGTCATTGTCATTTACAGTGATGTGAACTTGACTTTAGCTCTGAGCTTTAAAACATGGGAAATGTTAGCCACATGGAGAATCTAGGTCACTACCTCACAGTGGGAAGTGATTACAAGTAAGAAAACTTCAATCACAGACTCATTTCATGGCACATTCACTTTTTCACACCACCACAGTGAGATTTCTGGTTTTAAAAACATTATCCGGTCTCTCAACAGTTCTGATTACATGATGATCTGTCTAGGGTATTAATGGGGTGGATGCATTTTCATTGTTTGGGTCCAGAAGCTAACTGTACAAGGCTGAATAATTTTTCATCCATCATGTCATTGAAATGGTTAGCCCAGCACACAGAAGATATGGTCATGAGCGATGGGAGTTACCACATACACAATGTTGTGTATGCTGTTGCTCATGCCCTCTATAAGATGCTTCATCAACAAATTGATGTCCAAAACATGATAAATGAGGATGGACTAGAGATGATTGTGTAAAGGTAAATCATTCTCCAGTATTTGATATTTCATGGAATTGTGACAATGTATTTTTAATGTCATTGATATTTTCAAAAATAAACTTCTTATTTTCTTCCAATAGTTTAACAGCATCATCTTTCCCTCTTCCCATAATTAACTTCCATCATCTTCCCTCTTTTCTTTCTTCTCTCCCTGAATTTCTCTCCTTTCTCTATAGAATCCTCCTGTACCCAACTAGTTTACATCCTCCTGCTTAATCTTATGTGTGTTACCCATTTATCTAGGAAGAGCTACTTACATTAGCATATACCTAGGGACCCACTGAAGCATTAGCAATATACTGTGTATAACGACACTGAATCTAGTAGTCCTTGTTCCTCCAGCCAGTAATCAGTGGGACAGTCTTTATCTTAGAGCTGACTCAGTAATGGCTTTCTCCAAATACAAGAGATTTTAATTAAATTTATTTTTCACTTCATAGAAATTATATTTTGATGTGGGTATCCTCATAAAAAAGGAGATAATGGAATGGAAGGCAGGAGGTTGAATATCACTCACTTTTTGGTAACAAAGTACATTGCCATATCCACTTGTTTTCAGTATTTCAGTTCAGTAACCATGAACTCTGGTTCTCACAAAGTCATAATTAATGAATTAAGAGATCTTTTCATTTTGTGTGACTGTGTGTTTACCTCTATGTATTACCACATGTACAAGAGGAAATGTGTGTATGTGTGTGTGTGTGTGTGTGTGTGTGTGAGAGAGAGAGAGAGAGAGAGAGAGAGAGAGAGGAGAGAGAGAGAGAGAGAAAGAGAGAGAGAGAGAGAACACTGTGAGTCCCTGTGGAGACCTAACAGTGACATCAAGAATAATCCTGGATTGGTCTCTTCCTTATTGCTTTTCTCTGGGTTTTCCAAGGTTCTACCTTCCAGGGCCAGAATGATAGGCCACCACCATTTTTTATAGTGTGTGTGTGTGTGTGTGTGTGTGTGTGTGTGTGTGTGTGTGCATGTGTGTCAGAGGGTGCTGTATGTCCCTGTGGAGGCCCAAGAGTGATTGTGGGAATCACCTGAGCCATCACTCTAGCAACAGGCTGCACCGATTTATGACCAACGATTGCATGTGAAGACTAGAGATCCAAACTCAGATCCTTTTGCTTGTGAAGCACAGGCTTTAAATCCTGAGACATATCCCTGCAGTTGTGGACTTAGAAGATGGAGACAAGGAAACACTGGAATAAAGCAAAAAGAAGATGGAATAATTCAGAATGATTCACCATGTCACCTTTGGGCCTCCATAGGCATGCACACACTCAAGTGCTCTCTTGTACACACACACACACACACACACACACACACACACACACACACACGTGTGTGTGTGTGCATGTGAACAAAAGTTGTTTATTTTCACCCCAGTGGGGAGCTGTCTTTGTATGACATTTTTAAGAAAAGACTCAATGAAATGGGAAGCATTCCACACCTATAATTTTCCATAATGATATATTGCTTATTTATAAAGTGACCTATGTCTTCTAGTTGCACTACCTTCTGAAGAACATGCAGTTTATCAACACACTTGGAGAAACTGTGATTATAAATCCCAAGTGGAAATTAGATGCAGAATATGGTATTTCCAGCATTTGGAATTTTCAACAAAGTCATGGATTCAAGTTGAATCCTTACTGAGTCCTTATATCTCATCAGAGGTATAAGGGAAGTAGGAGGAATCCTACTGAATCCTTATATCTCATCAGAGATGAGGACCCAGAGGGAAGTTTGACATGCACACTAAAGGATGTTCCAGGGATTGAGGGGGACAATGGGAGAAAGAGAGGGAGGGAGGAAAGGAAGGGGAAAAGAGTGGAGGGAGCAAGGAGATCCAGGGAGGGGTCGAGGGAGGTAGGGGAATGGGGTACCTATCAAGTTTGTATGAGTGGGAAAAATAAATAAATAAAAACCATCAATCCCTATGATCTCTACCCGTTACAATGGATATATAGTTAAAGTCTTATATATATCCAGTTGATGTACTTAGTTACTTGGGATTTAATTTTTAAATGAAATTTCTCTTCAAGGCAAAAAAAAAAAAAGAAAACGGGATCATTTTCCTCATATTTTGAATGTGATCAACAATTATGTTTGTTTCGAGACATGATAGAATGGGCCATAGGGAGTACACAGGTGGGTTAAAAGTAGTAATATTTATTTATTTTAATCATAAATAGCATACATAGTGAAGTAGTGAACTGTAATACATAGTTATTTATGAATTCCTTATCTGCTTTGTATATTATATTTCACATGTGATTTTTAAATTAATTTTTATTATTATGTTACATGCCCATCAGTAAAATGAATGTTAAATGATATTGATACATATTCTAGCACTTAAACTTAAAATTCAAAAGGTAGTAAAGCAGCATCATATGTATCATTGGATAATTACACAGCATGTTTTATTGCAGATTATTACCCCACAGGTGGGCTGATCATGTCCTAGAGGATGCCAAAACACATGCTGATGGAGGTTTCCTACATTAGGCCTAGTGGATCTCACAGGAGGGGCATGGGGAAGTGAGAGGGAGTTTTGGTAGAAGGGGAGCTAACAAGATTGAATGGGAGAGGGAAGAGGGTAGTAGGAGATAAAAGACAAAATCATTATAACTGTACACAAAAAATTCAAAAAATAAAAATACTGAAGGAATTACTATTTACACTTTACAATTTTTTAAGAAAGAATTATACATGTATATTCAAGTAATTATGGACTTTCTTACTTCAGAAATTTTGATGAAAGGGTAGCAACAAAAATTTCAATCTATATTTTCTGTGCTTTCCCTTCTATACTTTCATGTATTTCATATTGGTGAATTTATTAAATGGCTTATTCCCATTCTTTTCAATAGTAGGGATGTAGTAAATAGTAGTGGATCAAATAGTTCTAGACAGAGAGCAGAAGGTTAGTTGGAGCTAGGGTTGCATGGGAAAAAGAATGTTGATGATTAATGCTGGCCAAGAATAAGGGGCACACATGCTTCTGTGGTTTAGCCACTGATACTCAGGAATGCTGCAGCAAATAACCAAATGTATGCAACTGGTGAAACTCAGACACACACACACACACACACACACACACACACACACACACACGCGCGCGCACACGCACACGCACACGCACATGCACATGCATGCATGCACATGCAACACAAGCTTGAGATGATAATATTTTTGGAAGAAGAATATTGTTAGTGGGAGGAGGAATGAGAAACAATAATATGGGGTAAACATGTACCTAAGTTTCGTACTCATATATGAAACTGTCAAAGAATGCACAGACCACTGGAAGACAGCCCTGTGAAACACACAAGCAGATATGGAAATGAGGGTGTGGACATGGATAAGACCTGATAGGGACATGAAGGGAGGAGAGGATGAGAAAGTAAGGAGATAGGAGTAAAGGGGGAGAGAGGAAAGGACATAAACTCATTTTGTTTGTATGTGAAAAATTCTTTTTTTAAACATTTTTTATTATTTCCGCTCATAGGTACACCAGATCCCTCCCTCCCTCCTCCTCCCCCCGATCCCCCTGCTCCCCCTCCCCTCACCCCTTCCTCCCCAACTCCCAGTGTCTCCCCCCCAATCCCCGGAGAATCCTTTAATGTGCATGTAAGACTCTCCTCTGGGCCCTCCTCTACGATGACATACAAGGACCCAGTGGCATTTCCCTGAACCCTTTCCTGTATTCCACCTACGCATCAGGAACACTACTGTGGCTATCAATCCCTTGCCTCCAAGGATCTTGGTGCCTTTAGCAAATGCTAGACTTTGTGGGGTCAATAGTGTGTTGGACATTGTACAGGGCATGCAAAGTCCAATTATGATTGCCTCGGCCCTAACTTGTGTGGAGTATCTTGCATATCATTGCTCCTCCCATCCTTGTGCTCTTGCAATCTTACCACCCCCTCTTCCGCGAATTTCCCTGAGCTTCAGGATGGCTGGCCGAGTTCTAGGTGGTTGATATAGATAGAGTCTCTGAAGTTCTGGATTACGGTTTGTTGATTTTCTTTTGCAGTTTTCCTGCTCCTGCAATGCCCTTCACTCCATCCTGATGGGTATTGGATGTCACCCCCTGGCCAGAGATAAAAAGCTGTTTAACTAGAGTCTGGTTATTAGAATATATTCAAAGGTAGATGTAATAAAAGTAGGAAACGGCAGTGAGGGAGGGGTCAATCACCCATTTGCAAAATGGTTACTTTCTATCTGCCAGACTATATGCCCTCCCCTTCTGGTGAGATCATACCCCCTCAGTTGTAAATGATCAGGAACGAAAGTCTGTGAACTTAACGAGATGGCTCATTACTTTATTGCAGTGTTTAATGGAGGTATATTTCCTCTGCTGTAACATGGTCCCCTCTTTCTTGTGTCTGGTGTGGCCCTCCTACCCCATCCCTCCTGTTCATAATCCTTGCAATTACTGTGGGTATTACAGAGATTTATTTTTGAGTGTCTCTACGTGGGCTGGGTGGGGTTGGTACTAGGAGCCACCTATTAGGGAGTACATATGGTGCTTAATATTCTGGGTCTGGAATACTTCACTCAATATAATTGTTTCTAATCCCATCCAATTTCTGTCAAATTCCAGTAATTCATCATTTTTGATGGCTGAGTAGTACTCCATTGTATAGATGTACCACAGTTTCCTTATCCACTCATCAACTGTTAGACATGTGGGTGATTCCATGACTTTGCTATTGTAAAAAGTGCTGCTATGAACATGGTCATACTTGTGCTATCCAGGTGAATTTTTGCTGTATGGGGTGTTATTCCCAAAAGTGGAATAGCAGGGTCATATGGCACTTCAATCTTTAATGTATTTAAGAAACTCCAGACAGCTCGCCAGAGTGATTATATGAGCCTGCATTCCCACCAGCAATGTAGGAGAGTTACCCTCTCTCCACATCCTCTCCAGCATTTGTTATTGTTTGTATTGTGGATTTTTGCCATCCTGACCAGGGTGAGATGATATCTCAGGGAAGTTTTGATTTTCATTTCCATGATGGCTAAGGCTATGGAGCATTTTTTAAGATATTTGTTAGACATTTTAATCTCATCCCTGGTAAAATTTCTTTTAAGTTCCAGGGCCCATTTTTTAATTGGACCATTAGTTTCCTTGGTGTTTAGTTTTCTAAGTTCTTTGTGCACTGTGGTTAATAGAGCTCTATCAGATGTGTGGTTAGTGAAGATTTTCTCCCATTCTGTGGGTTGCCTTTTTGCTAGAGTTACAATCTCTTTATCTGAACAGAAGCTCTTTAATTTCACAAGATCCCAACTGTTGAGAGTTGGTACCAGTGACTGTGCCATTAGATGTCTTTCTTTGTCTACGAATTTCCAGCGAAGGCTTCCAGTCGGAGTAAGAATTACAAAAAAAAACTAGATTAATAACTATTATAATACAAATGAACATATTATTATATATAAATAAATAAAAAAAGAAGCTCATGAAACCTCTCTTAGACTTTCTAGACTCCCCAGTAAGGGCTAAGCAAAGAGTTGTGGTATTTTCTCCTGTTTCTCGCCCATTTCCAGAGTAACACTCTTCTCCCATCCCACAAAAAAGCAAAAAAATACCATAACGAAAACAAAAATAACCTAAGCAAAGGAGCAAGAAGAAGCTTAAAACACAGAGGGAATCATCTGGACCAGTTACAACTGACCTTTGACTCTTGTCATAGTCGTTGGTTGTTGTCGTTGTTTAAATCTCGACTGGTTACATCTTTCTTCTTGGTTTCTATGTCTATCAAGTGCTGAGGTTTGTCTGCTTTGATCTCATTGAGGTCATCAAAGTCTTGTCATTCAATCGGTCAATCATGTTTTTATTTTATTGGCAGGAGAAACACTGCTATTGCATGGCAGATTGCATCAAAACTCTAAGCGGGAGCCCCAAGGTTATTCTCCTCCTCTTATTACAACTATGGGACACTCTATAGCAGCTTTATATTTTACCATTTAATATTACCAACTCGATAACATTTGCTCATGGAAACAGCATTCTGAACTGCAAACAAGAAGTCTCCCTTATTGTTTTCTCTTCAGTTTTGATTTTCTTTCAGAGATGTTTGGTTTTTCTGCTTTTTAATTCTATCTCCTATTTTTCTCTAGAAAGTACAAAGACTGATCTATGAAAGCACAACACACTTTCATGCATGTTTGTTTAAATAAACATTTTAAAGATCGCATTTCAGGTGCTGCAGAAAAGTTGTAGCGTAGCATAGAGTTTCCATTCTCTGCCCCCTCACACCTCTAAAACATGCTAATAAAGTACATTGTCAGAATTAATAAGCCAATGTTGAAATCATCTGTGAATGAAATTCCTCATAATTGCCTCAGTTTTATCTGCGCGTAGCGATTCAGGTCCATACTCACCACCACAGATTGTGTGTTTGAATATTAGTGGGTTTTATGTTGGGGAAGGTGTGACAACCCTTTAAGCGTCGGGTCTTGCTGGAGGGCAAGCCTTGAGGTTTGGTGCCCAGCCCTGCTTCTTCTGGCTCTTGGCTCTCTCTGCCGTCCAGTTGGTCTGTGGTGACCTCAACCAGTCCATTCTGCTCCAGTCATACTGTTATTTGTGGCAATTCCCAGCCCCAATGGACTGTATTCCCTTGGGAATCATGAACCAATGACACTCCCTTTCTCCACTAGGTTGCTGGAGCTAAAATTATCTCATTAGCCAAAAGAAAAAGTAAATATCATAGCTTACAAGAAAAATAAAGGACAACAAATGCTGGTGGGATAATGGAATTATCACACTGATGCACTGGCGGATTGGGAATGTTACCATATGAATTGCGTATGGAGGTTTTGTTAAAAGTGTTACAAAGCAGCAACTACCATATGACCCAGCTCTATCAAGGGTGGTCTGTCTGTCTGTCTACTTGTGTGAGGTCATGAAATTAGAAGAGATTTCTGAGGGAGGGAATAAGATATCTTAAGGGGCAGAGAGTAAAGAGACAATTTAAGCAAGTCACTTAGCCAGGGTAATGGAAAGGAAGATTTGACAAGAACAAAGTGCCATTAAAATGTCATAAAGGAACCAGATACCCTTGGAAGCTAATTTTAAAAGCAATAAAATAGAACAGTGTCATTTTCGTATATAAAGTCTCTGCGACTATTGACGTATGACTCATGGGACTTGATATAGTCTTAGGGTTCTTCCACTACGAAGTGACTAGTTTTTCGGCAGTGTAAGTATTGGGTGCGGAGGGTTTTAAAGAAAGGCAATTCTTTTGTTGGGACTGTAAACGCCTCTTGGGGTCTCAAAAAGACGAGCCGTTCAGAATCACATTGCATTGTCTACCCTTATTTTTTTTAATCAATTACTCAAGTGTAAAGGGTTTCAAATTGCTCATCATCAAAAAATGCAACTGGCGCTTAAAAAGTAAACTGTGGTGTGGCTCATTTAAACATAAAGAACTGCATGAACACCATGACAGGGCTGGGGTTTTTTATTTTTTTCAAGTTTGATTCTAGGAAGCAATTTCTAACTAAGAGAATGAGAAAACATGCATGCTCCTTTGTCCTGTGCTTGTCGAGTGTGGCCCCTGCCTCTTTTTCCTGGGAACACAAAAGGAAACACCAATCATCACCTCCTAGATATTATAAAATCTGAATGAGAGACATCTTTGGTCAATGACACTCTATTGAATGTGCAATGCCTACCTTTTACTGTGTAAAGTAAAATCCCCAAGAACCAATAAGATTGCTGCCAATTTATGTCTTACAAGTTTTATTTTGTGCTAAGTGATCTAAATGCTAAGTGGCAACCTTGCTTGTGAATTAATGTCTGTAGAACGCTAAAAAAAAAAAAAAAAAAAAAACTGGAGCAGTATTTCTGACACAAGCCAGATAATTTTGTCAGACATTACATAATCACAAACACCTGGAGAATTGCTGTGGGTGGTGGACCAATTGTGAGTGTTATGTTTAAACTCAAGAGTTGTGCAGGTCTCATTAGGCAAGAAATTTGTAATCTGAACCATGTGTTTATTCAAGTACTTGATGTGCTTCGTGCTGTCCTTTCTTTTTTCTAGTCCTTTCCATGAGTCTTTCTTAAATATTTTTCCTTCCTTGTCAGTTCACGTGTGCCTGTGTGTGTCTCTGTATGTGGGTAGGGAGAAAAACAAATCCACAACAGTGATGACAGAAAAGTGTCATTTCCCATGTGGAACAACCAATTACTTCTGAAGAATAACAACCCAAGGGAAAACACAGTTTGGGATTTCTTTCCAGCTGGTGTTTAGAAAGAAGAATATGGAGATCTCATTCTATGTTTGGGCAGATGAAACACTTACCCTATAAAGCAGTAAATTTGTATCAGGAGGACAACTATATTTTCTTTAATTTCCGTTCACCCTAAAATGGCAACTTTTTTACTTTATTGGCAATCCAGCAGAGCAAAGCAAATTAAAAGCACCCAGACTTAAGGTCACGGCTGACAAGAAATGCCAACAAGTAGCACACTGTGTAACAGAAGTGTAATAGAAAGATGATGTTTGAATCTAAACACTTGTGGACCAAAGTTACTTTACGAAAACTGCTAAAGGACTGGAGCAATCCCCCAGAAATGTGAAAAGTCACCCCACTAACTTGACTCATACAATCCTAATTTTACATGCATACCCTCATAGATCCCAAAAGGTAGCTATAACAAAAGGAGGAAGAAGAGGCCATTGGTTCTTCTTCATACCTTTTTCACTATGGCACACTACATGACAAAAATTATTCACTTATTGACTAAGGGGATACCACATCATGAAGGGAGGGCCTTTAAGTCATCTCATGAATGCAAACAAATAAATGTGCTTTGTTATGCCACTTCATCATGCGTGTAATATGCTTTGATCATTTTTACTCCTTTTATTCTTTCTTGTCCCCCTACCCGCCTCTGATCCCCTTCTCTCCCCAGATAATCATCTATCTACTTACATCTTTTGAAAAAGAATCTAGGTTCATTTAGGTCACATATAATAGAAAACATGCAATTTGGGTTTTGTGAGTCTGGTTTATTTCATCTAGCACAACAATTCCCAGTTCCATCTATTTTTTTGCCCGTGGCATAATTTTATTCTTTTTATTGCTGAATAAAAGTCTACAGTGTATAATATACCATGTTTTCCTTATCCGCTCATCTGTGGCACACACCTGGGTTGATTCCACAACTTGACTACTATGAGTAGTGCGGCAATAACCAAGAATGCACAAGCTGAGTATTATCTCTTCAAGTATATTTCAAGGAGCAGTATAGCTGAGCAACATGGTAGATTGTTCTATTTTCAGTTTTTTTGAAGAACCTACACATTGATTTCCATAGTGCCTGGACTAGTTTGCCTTCTTACTAACAGTGTATAAAAATGTTTCACCACCCTCAGCCCCCAAATCTTTTCTAGCATTTGCTATCGCTTGACTTAAAGCCATTCTGAAGAGGATGGGACAGAATTTCAAGATAATTGTGATTCCCCTAACTACTAAGGATGGCCAACATTTTAATGTATTTACTGATCACTTGTACTTCTTTTTAGAACTATTTACAAATTTATTCTTTGGATTATTTTTTTTTGGCATCCTATTTCCTGAATTGTGTGTGTGTGTGTGTGTGTGTGTGTGTGTGTGTGTGTCTGTGTCTGTGTCTGTGTGTGTGTCTGTGTCTGTGTGTCTTTGTGTCTGAGTGTATCAGAGGGCACTGTGTGTGCTATGGAGGCCCAAGAGTTACTTTGGGAATCACCCTGGATTGGGCTACCTCCTCTTTGCTTAGCTCTGGAGTTTCCCAGCCTCTGCCTTCTATGGCCAGAAGTCCAGGCCACTGCCATTTTCCATTTCCACCTGGCTTCCTCCCCCCTTGTATGATCCAGGATCCAAACTCAGAACCCTGAGACATCTCTCTAGACCATGAATTCTTTTTTTTTTTTTTAAAGGCACAGAAACTTGTCATTTTTATTTGGGTAACAAAGGATCTCCAAATTATATTGAAAAACAAATCCTAATCAATATCACTCCTGTAAAAAAATAGCACTTTTCACAAATGATTTGTAAAACAGAAGAAAATACACATGATTTTATAATATCTTAAAACTTTTTATTCCCTACCATTGACATTTTATCTTTGTCTGCTTTCTGTTTTCTACAATTTCCAACTTATACCTGTATTTAATACTACTTTAATCTGCTAAGGACATTAACTGACGCTTTCCTAGATCTAAGGATCTATAGTTTTAGTTAAATATATAATCACATATTTTCATAAAATTTGACAAAACCAAATAAGCATGCCTTGTTTTAAGTCCATGCTCCTTCTGTTTATAAAATCTGATTTAATGATCAAAATTCTTGCAGACCATGAATTCTTTATGTATTCTGGACACCAATAATGTCAGATGAATAACTAGCAGACATGTCCATTCTCTAGGCTACTTCTTCACTCTGCTGATTGTTTCTTTGCTGTGCAGAAACAGCAATCCCTGCAATGCCATTTCTCAGTTCCTGCTATTATTTCCTGAGCTAGTGCAGTTCCATTTGGGAAAGCATCACTAATGCTTCTATCTTGAGTGCTTTCAGCAAGATCGTTTAAAACTCTTCAATAGTGTCGGGCATACAAGAGACACTGAAGATTTGTTGAACAAATGAATGAATGCATGAATGAATGATGTCTTACATTTGCCAAAAATCTTAGCATTTACTAAGCTCTGATCCTGGGTATATATCATAGCTTAGGGTTAAATCTATATAATATTAATATACTATATATAATAGTATTATTATTGTGGTTTAGTATAATTGAGAAACTAAATCTATACTTTCTGTCACTATTTTCACTTACCCAAGTTGTCTCTCAGATTTGACACCATACTGTTTATGAGGTTTCACACAGGTACAAGAGATCTTTGTCAAGCGACTCAGCCATTCCGGGCAAAGAAAGAATCGTAGTGTGATTGTTCTCAAAGTTGCAAACAGACTTTATAATTATTGAATGGAAGCATGAGATTGACTAAGGGACCCAGAACTTCAGCAGCATCCTAACATAAGGTGCAGTACCCTAACACATGAGGTGCTGAAATAGGATAAAATATTACTAAAAGCCTATACTATAGAAAGCCTGTCTTAGGCTCCCTCCCTTCCACTGGGACTGAGATAAAAGGATGCCATGAGAAAGATCACAAAGGATAAAAGTCCAAGGCTTCTGCCCTGGGAAAACATTAGTTCTTCTAGTATCTTATTCCCTCAGTATCCGTTCCTGCTGCCCTTCTTTAGTAAATAGAGTAGGAGACTGTCACAGTCCTTAAGCAGATCATTGACAAGACAGGGCTCTCCTTTTCCCCCTTCATTTTCTTTTTTCTCTCTTCTGTTTAAATAAGATGTGTGTACCCCATCTTTCATGGCTTCTGGCGCATGGTTTTTGACCACAGAGCTGGGGTCCATTAGTTAGAGTAATAAATTAACTTGTCCATCAGTAGTTGTGTCTGGAACTTCTATTCCTGGTAGGCAGTCACTCCATAATAGTGCAGCAGCCTAACCTGTCTAACACAAGGTGATCATTTGGTCCCCCTTTGGTGTGGACCTTAAACAGCTTTTCCTACTAACATTTAACTGCAACGCAAAGAGAAATGGACTTGCTTTCCTCCTATTTTTATGCTGTCTCCATTCTCAGAAGCTTTTTAAAGCTACGCATTTTCCTTTCCTTCCCATTTCTGACATGCACATCAGGGCTCTTTAAGTCAAATGAATCTGCAAACCTAACTCCTCAAGCTAGTTGAATGGCAAATCTCCTTAGTATCTTCCATTTGCTTTTGGGATTCCTCTTAAACCCAGATTCAGATTCGTCCTTTAGACGAATCTCTTCAGACAAACTACTTGTGGCTCTTTATTTGGCACCCTCACCTTCCGAGAAACTGGCAAAGGCGCTCACTTTCATTGTTTTACATTTTGGGTAAATTTACCAACGTGTTTGATTACGCACATTTCCTTCCACAAGAACACCAGCACCGAGTGGTAAAGTCAGCGGGTAAACTTGTTGCTTATGAGCGCCCCCTGCTGACGCAAATGATATGAGCTGCTTTTCCAAGATTTGGGCCTCACCAAACTGAGTGTCCTATGACTGACATCTATTCATTAGGGGGTCAACTATGTTGTGGCTCAGAGGGAAATTATTCTGCTCTCTTCAGTCTCCAGTTAAAAGTCATCAGGAGAGACACCTGGAAATGAAATTAACTTCTGCTGTTGTCAACATTAAGAGACCAACAATTGGGGCCAAAGACACAGCCCGGTAAGGAGCCTGCTTGCAAACCTGATGATCCGAGTTCGATCCCTGGAGGCCCCAAAGTTGTCCTCTAACCTCCAACCATGTGTCATTTCATTAACCAAGGTATGCAACATGTGGATTTTATCAGTTTTCCATTAATGGCCCTTGTCTACTTCAGAACCATGTTTTCACTTCTTACTTCTTATCGACTGCATCAGTTTTTTACTTGCATTCCACGAACCTAACCCTTTGGAAGAATAGTGTTGAACCATTCTATAAAATATCCCTCTATTGTAGTGGTGCTGACTTTTAAACTTTAATTATGGAAAAGAAATAAGTAATCTATTTGATCATTATTTCATAAAAGAAAGTCCACATTGGCAACCAAAATGGGAAGAGCAACAAGATCTAAGAAAAGACAACTTTCTAAATAAACCAAAATTATCTTTATAGAAGACCCATGTTGCAGTTAGCCTGTGTGGTTGCTGATAAAATCACCACCAAATGGCTTAAGGGAACAAGGGATTTATTCTCTTATGATTGTCTAGTTACAGTTCTCAGTCCAGCTTGGCAGGAGAGCTCACACCAATACCAGGGCCTAGGGAACTGGCTACCATTTCTACATAATGGCTGAAAGAGGGATGATCCTTACTTGCCAGACCAGCATGTCTGGCCAAGTATACACAAAGATGTCAACTTTCTCAACCAGCTCTCTGTATTTTATTCCAGGACCTAGTGCCACCCACCATGGGCTGGACGTTCTCCTGGAGGTTTGCTCTGGTCTCAAATCTCAACTAGAAATTCTCTATGAATGTGCCCAGAGCTCAAACCCTCAACTGTCAAGTTGACACTTGTGCTTAACTATGACAACCCACTAAGTTATTAATCTTTTCCTTTTTTGTCTTTCACTTTGGCCTGCACAGAGAAAGTATCATCACAAGCTCCCAAAACAGGAAGCTGGACTCCTCCAAAGGAAAACAGAGTTCAGTCCTTCTCTACGCTCAAGGAGTAAAGCCCTGTACTGGCAGATATACTATTGAAATGTAAGACAAGAGGCAGGATGAAAACACAAGGAAAACACAAAGAGTAATTCTACGAAGAGGCATTTTCCTAGGTGGCCTTAAAGGACTCAAGTACTGGGTCAGCAAGATGGCTCAGTGGGTCTTTGCCACCAAGCCCAACAACCTGAGTTTGATCCCCAGAACCCACAGGGTGAAAGGAGAAAACTGACTTCCCAAGTTGTCCTGGGACCTATACATGTACCTTTCTCTCTCTCTCTCTCTCTTTCTCTCTCTCTGTCTATCTCTCTTTCTGCTCTCCTCCCTTAAATAAATAAATACATGAATAAATAAACTTTTCGAAAGACTGAAATGTTGAAGAAAGCCTGGGTTAAGGTGGGGCAATTGTGAATCTAGAAGGAGAAAAAGAGGGCTGGCGAGAGGACTGAGAGTGACCTGAGTTCAATCCTTGCAAACCCACATGGTGGAGGGAGAGAACTGACTTCTGAAATTTGTCCTCTGACCCCCACCCATATGCTGTGGCATGCATGTGCCCTTCTCTCTCCTTCCCTCCTTTCCTCCCTTCCTTTCCCTTCTTTCCTTTATTTCTTATTCTTTCTCCCTCCTTTCTTCCCTCTCTTCCTCCCCTTTCAAATACATAAATGCTTTTTAAAAATAAAAGAGGAGAGGGGCTGGAGAAGTGGCTCAGGGGGTTAAGCTTCTGCCTTGCAGGCGGAAGGTCCTGAGTTCGGATCCCAGATCCCACGTATAGACGCTGGGTGGAAGCGGGGGCGGCCTGCGTTTCTGGTCCTGGTAGGGCAGAGCCTGTGAATTCCTGGGCAGAGTAAACAAGTGAGGAGGTGGAGGCTCGCATGGTGGTTCCCGAATTCGTCCGTGGTCTAAAACACACACACACATACATACATACACATACATACATACACATACATACATACACACATGCGCACACACGCACACATGCACAATTGAATAAATAATAAAAAAAATAAAAGAGGAGAAAAAGAGTTTTTATTGGATGATAAAATATTGAGAGCAATTAGACTATGAATTCATTAATTAATTTTGTTTTAGGATAAGAATTATCTCATTGCATTAAGAAGTAAAATGATTTTCCTTAAATATTCAGGTACAACCAACCTGATCTATTTCCTTATTATGTCATATATATATATATATAAAATGTCAGATATGACATGTATATCCACTTTACAATTCAGAGCTGAACAATTAAGCACATTTCTGAGGCAAGCCCTGACCATATTCACGGAGGATTGTCTAATTGTGTGGGAAGTTTTAGTCCATGGTGGGTGGGACCATTCCCTGGGCAGATGGGTAAGATGGAGGGAACTCGTTTAGTAGTTTGGCATTCTGATGGGACTCTTAGCTGTCTTGTGGATATGGTATGGACAATTCTCTCAGCTCGGGGTGTTGGTATGAACTGTCCTACCAAGCTGAACTAAGAACTATAACCAGAATTATAAGCTGAAAAACCCCCTTGTTCCTACAAATAGTTTGGTCACATATTTACCAACAAAGTGAAGAGAAACCACAACACTTGTTATAGCAGAAGTTCGCCAACTGTGTTCCACAAGAAGCAAGCAATAGGGGTGCTCAAAACTCTGTGACCCTTGTCACCTTATGCAACCTTGTTTCTGTTTTGTTTTGTTTTGTTTTTTGTTTTTTTATTTACTTTTATCATATTATTTTTAATTTAAGTCACAAAGATAGCAAAATGTATAATAAAATATTGATATATATTTAAATAAACTTACTTTCTGATTCTTTAATACATTTTTATTATTTATGCTCATACAAACTTAATAGGTAGACCAGTTCCCTCCCTCCTTCCTCCTCCCCCCCCAGCTCCTTGCTCCCCCTCCCTCCCTCCCCATCCCGCAGTGCCTCCCCCCCCAATTCCCAGAGAGTTCTTTATTGTGTATGCCTAACTCTCCTCTTGGTCCTCCTCTCCGATGATGTACAAGGACCGTTTTCTAACTAATAAAAGTGTCTTTGTCCTCTGAATGCATGGATGTGAGGGTCACATGTGCAGAAAAGAAACTTTATTGCAGAGGGAGTAGTAATATGGAATTGCCTGCAAGTGTGGAGTTGGGGTGGCCCGCTGAATCTTGCTATGTATGAGTTATGCAAGCTTGACAAACCACCCCTTTTTTCGGAGTCATGATTTCCTCATCTGGAAGATGGGGTGTAAGGATCCCTAACTGTCGAGGCTGCTTACAAAACAAATGTCCTTCAGGTTTACTCTCATAGACAGGCCTTTTGACTTTTTATTCTATTTTGCATTTAATTGATACACAATAATTACAGACACTTATGGAGCACAGTGGGATATAGCAATATCATAATGATCTGATGAAGGTATTAGGAAGTGAAATCAGTGTATCACCAAGACATCTGCACACCCATGTACAGCCAAGATGAGGGAATCCATCAAAGTATCTATTAACATATAGATAAAGAATATATAGTATACACAACTGTGGAATACTATTTAACCACAGTAAGGACTTTTAATTTTCAAAGAGTCTACTAATTAGATACCTCTCAAGCAGCATTGCTAATAGTATCTCAGGCTTCCATGAAGCAATTTGCCTCATGCAACAACAATCCATGTTCACTTATTTTGGCCTTAGTTTTAGTCTCACCTGAAAAGCATTATTTTGGTGACATGAAATAATGTTTTAATGAATAGTCTTTAGTACCTCTCCCCTCTCTGTAATTTTTTATGTAGAAACTCTTAACAATGCAATCTGCAACACACGGATCATCTTTTATAATTCAGTGTGGGTAAGGTGGATAGGAAAGTTTGCTGAGAATTTATTTGAGCTATTTTCAAAGAATATTTCAGTTGAACTGTGACTTCCCCTATGTAGCCTATACTTCTTGTCACAACCTCCTTCCTTCCTTTTTTTTTTGAAGATAATTCCAATTTTTTTAAAATTTTATTATTATTATTTATTCAGTTGTGCATTGCGTATGTGTGCGTGCGTGCACGTGCGTGCATGTGTATGTATGTATGTATGTGTGTTTGTGTGTGTGTAGAACCACGGGTGAATTCGGGAACCATCATGGACCGCCTCCACCTCCTCCTTGTTTACTCAGCCCCGGGATTCACAGGCTCCGCCCTACCAGGACCAGAAACGCAGGCCGCCCCTGCTTCCGCCCCGTGTCTATACGTGGGGTCTAGGATCCGAACTCAGGACCTTCCACTTGTAAGGCAGAGGCTTAACCCCTGAGCCACCTCTCCAGCCCCAATAATCCCAATTTTTATTTAGTGACACTTTGTGAAAACAAATTCAAACTCATTTCATCATGAAGAACCTTCCATTATTTGGTTGTTTTAAAGTAAGTTTAGGATTCATACATTGTGCTGTTACACTGCAAAATAAGTATGTGATATAATGTAAAACTGTCCACAACCTTCTCCCACCAGGGGGCAGTAGCACCCAGAGTCATAACCAAAACTACTGAAATGGCTGAAGGACCTTATCAGACAAAATGACTCCTGATTTAGAACCAGACAATACTCTAGAGTAGTGAACTTTTACACTAAAGATGCCTCTACTTTAATGCACTTTCTTTGAATTAGACGGTTCAAGATGTAGTGTTACCCATTGCTTTACAACCAGTAATCAATCTTGCCTTCCCCAGTAAAGGACTCACTATGTAGAATCAGATCCCTTCACAGAGCCTGTGCACCAACTGACCGTTAACACATACAGCTGCTAAACCAGACTAGACACCTTGCTGTTACGCTGCAGGCCCCTCCCCTGCACCTCCACTGTCTCAAGAGTCAAATCATGCCTACTCCTTCAAGGCTCACTGCTCGGCCGAGTTCTCCCTGAGACCTCCCAGACCTTCTAGAAGGTCTGTTAGAATATGAAGCTTCCTCAACCAGATCTCCCTTGTTCCTCCGTAGTCATTTTCAATTTTTTGTGTAAATTCAAAGTTCCCTGTCTCTACCTCTTGGGTGTGAAGACACATGTAACATGTGCATATACCTAAGCACACGCATTTCCATTTCCATGGAAGGAAGAGAAAGTTAGCACTTTTATTGGGTATTTTTAAACTTGGTGGGACCCTCTAATGGTGTGCATATGTTTACTAAGGGAACCCATACCTGGGTCATCCCCCCTATTGTAACAATGACATGTATCGTAAGCTCATCTGAAGGGCCAGAATAGAACACTGACAGCATCATTTTAACTGGAGAGAGTGGACTGGAGAGAAGTAATGCACAAATTTATTTATGTGCTATTTCTGAGAAAATCCAAATGCAGGCAAGAGCCTATTCTCTCTCTTGTGATGTCTTTATTGTCTCTCAAGGTACCATCTTCTTTGGTACCGTAGTACAGCCTTGCATCCGTGTAGTCTGTGAAAGCCATCATTCATTTATATAGCCTATCTTCTCCAGAATAACATTGAGACTAAAGCCTCAAAACTAAAGGTATAGGGCTCAGGACGTGGCTCAGTTGGTAAAGTGCTCGCCTAGCATCCACAAAGCATCAAGTTTCATCCTCAGTACTGCTTAAAGTGGGTATGGTGGTATAAGCCTGGAATCTCAGCACGTGAGAAGTAGAGGAGAAGAATCAAGAGCTCAAGGTCATCCCTGAATACACAGTAAGTTCAAGGTCAGTCTGGCTTACATGGAACTCTGTCTTAAAGAAATAATTTTTTAATTAAACATAAATATAGGATTTTTTTGGTCTTTGTATAAATTCAGAACAATGCCACAACAATATCATGAGTCTATTCTTAAGGGGCTGGAGAGTCAATCATTTTAAATGGACACTCTATTTAAACCAATGATTCTCAACCTCCTCCCATCTAGCAGACAAGTGCCAATTTTAAAAACTTTTTTTGCATTTGTTTATTTATTGTATGTGTGTATGTGTATGCATGTGCATGTATGCACATGTGCATGTCAAGACACAATGTGAAGTCAGAAGGCAACTTATGAGAGTGGTTTCTCTCCTTCCGTTAAGGTTTCAGGCATTGAACTCAGATCATCACATTTAGCAGTAAGCACCTTTAGATAGTGAACCATCTTTCTGGCCCCAAGGACATTTTTACTGTGACATTGTTTTTTTAATTTTTTTTTAATTTAATTTATTTTTTTCCACTCATACAAACTTGATAGGTACCCCATTCCCCTCCCTCCCTCCACCCTTCCCTGGATCCCCTTGCTCCCTCCACCTTTTCCTCCTCCTTTCCCCCCTCCCTCCCTTTCTCCCAGTGCCCCTCCTTTACTGTGCATGTCAAACTTTCCTCTGGGTCCTCCTCTTCTGATGAGGTGTAAGGACTCAGTAGCATTGCCTAGAGCTCTTTTTTTTTTTTTTTGTTCCCCTTTAGTATAGGAACACTATTGTGGCTGTTAATCCCTTGCCTCTAAGGATCCTAGTGCCTGTGATCCATGCTAGACTTTGGGGGAGGGGTCAATGATATGTTGGTCATTGTGCAGGTCATGCAAAGTGTGACATTGTTTAATAGTCTTAAAATACTAAAATGCACAAAACAGCCCAACATGGCAAAGAATTGTCCATCCAAAATGTCAATAATTGCCAAGATCAGAACCTCCCATTTAAACAGACCATAAGGAGCAGATTTCCAATTATTTACAATATTTATCTTTAGAAACAATGCTGCATAATGTTTCATGTTCCAAATTATAGAATAATTTGCTCATATGGGATTTTCAGATATGCAATCATTCCCTATTGTTTTTTTATTCACAAAATTATCCTGGTGTAAGCACATGTATAGGAAGCCTTCATTCTTGCTTTAGGTTGTTCTCTAAGAATTTTTCAGTTTAGAAGCAAGATTACTGGGTAAAGGAGGAAAACTTCTATGGCATTCCATGGGGTTCGTGGGTTCACACTGTCGTTAAGAATAAGACACTTGTCCCTTCTGAGTGTGTTTAGACTTTGCATGAAAAAAGTGCTGGTTTTGACGTACTGACTGCATCTGAGCATTTACTCAGAGGCTCTGATAGACATTCTTAGTGTGTTCACTGCAAAAGGTCTCAGAGGTGGGGATTGTTTGAACTTTCATGCTGCAAAAGGGCTATCCTCACAACTCATATCAAACCAATATAGCTGCTGCAACCCACCTGCTTTCTTATGGTGGCAAATCCTGAGTCCTGAGTTCTGAGCCCAAGCTGGGAGCCGGGAGCCGGGAGCCCTCAGCCCTTGATCCCCAAGAGCTGAGCCCTGAGCCCCAAGCCTGGAGCCCTGAGCCTCGAGTTCTGCTCCATTCACCGTCACTGACCAAACCCAGACCCCCACTCATGGATCTTCTTATTATTTTATTACCTATAAATTGTTTCTTTCTCCTTTACAATATCTGTAACTCTTACGAATAGCTTCAAAGTCTCCAGAACCATATTAAATGATGATGGTACGTACATCTTGTTTTCTTTCTCATATAGATAGTACAGCTGATAGCTCACTGCTAAATATGCCATAGGATATTTACTGAATGATAGCCTTTATGATACTGAGAAAGGGTCATTTCCCTGCTGGTTTTCTTTTCTTTTCTTTTCTTTTCTTTTCTTTTCTTTTCTTTTCTTTTCTTTTCTTAATTTTTTTATTTATTCAATTGTGTGTGTGTGTGCACGTGTGTGTATATGTATGTATATGTGTAGAACCACGGGCGAATTCGGGAACCACCATGGACGCCTCCACTTCCTCCTTGTTTACTCTGCCCCGGGATTCACAGGCTCCGCCCTACCAGGGCCAGAAACACAGGCCGCCCCCGCTTCCACCCAGCGTCTATACATGGGGTCTAGGATCTGAACTCAGGACCTTCTGCCTGCAAGGCAGAGGCTTAACCCCTGAGCCACCTCTCCAGCCCCTTCTTTTCTTTTCTTTTTGAGACAAGGTTTCATGTAGCCCAGGTTGGCCTTTAACTCAATGAGTAGTTGAGAGTAGCCTTGAGCTACTGATTCTCCTGCCTCTTCCTCCCTAGTGCTGGGATTATAGGTGTAGACCACCATGCCTGGCTCAGAATATTTTCTTCCTCTCCCCCCAAAAATCAAGTTATGTTTCAGTCTCAATTCAATCATCTAGGTTTTAAAAAATGGTGCACAGTAAGCTAGAAGAAGCAAGCT